>OV651823.1:35631947-35834447 GCA_927349885.1 Psylliodes chrysocephalus
ACTATACTGAATGGCCAGTATCAAACACAATTAATGAATAAGGAGAAAAAAAGAAACGAAAATCAATTTATTATCCAACAAATTTATTTCTAATGTAGGACAATGTAATGAAAATTACAACTGAATAAGTACTAATTAATAAAAAAGTAATAAAACATTGCATATAAAATTCATTACTAGTTAAAAACAATCACGAAGCACATCCAAAGAATAAGTTCAGTTTTCAATTCCATTTCCTGAAGCATCGCTAAAACAATCTAGAAAATGCGCGCTGGTTAACTTCTTTCACTGGTCAGGGATTGACAATAATTTGATATAAACATCAGATGCGTTCAATGAGTGTATGAAATTATTGCCGCGATTGAGGTAGCAGAATCAGCTTGCTCAATTTGCAGAAATTAAATTTGTGTCGATGGACAAACGTAGCATTTGCAATATTGAAAGTGAACTTGTTTATTATCATTTGGAGTTTTGATCAACAATCTACAATATTCCTTATATTTAGGCTTTTTTTATGATATCAATTCATAATGAGTAATCTTCATTGCAATGATAATACTTCCCTTGATAAAAATGACAAGTATTCTAAATTGCGTCCTCTTCTCAACAGCCTAAATAAAAAGTTTTTTGATTATGCCCCATTTTAAGAGAATCACAGCTTTGATGAGGATATGATACCGTATTTTGGGGGACATAGCGGTAAGCAATTTATTAGAGGCAAGCCGATAAGGTGAGGGTATACATTTTGGGTAGGTACCCTACGCCTTGGATACATGGTTTATTTTGATCCATACCAAGGTGCGTCGACAACAATTCCAGACAAATATGAACACATGGGTTTGGGAGCGTCAGTTGTTCTCCAATATGCAGATGTTTTACAGAAAATGCCTTATTCACTTATTTTTTGACAATTTTTTTACATCTTTGTCACTTCTAAAGGAGCTAAAATTGAGTAAAGTAAAGTAAAGTAAATTTTATTTGACTACATTACATTTGATTCACAAGTTTGTAGCAAGTCATGACAACAAAAAGAAAAGTTAAAAGGTTACAGCTGAACGTACCTCAATAGGCAGCAAGGTATAACAGAAAATTTAAAATATTAATACAATTAAATTAAATACAATACAATTACGTGCTCACAACTTCAAATATAAAATAACAATGGTCAATTACAAAATAAAATTAGTAAAATTTAAGAAAAAGGAAAACATTTACATCAATAAAAATTAAAATAGAATAAGGCAGTGAGCATGTTCCATGTCCCTCAACGCTGGTTCCAACAGGATCATAGTACCAATTTAAGTAGAGTTTAAATCGTTAATTTAAGTAATGAATTTAAAGCCAATGCAAGCAATGTGCTTTAAATGAAATGTTCTATGTATTTATTAACAGAGTAAAAACAAAATCGCAGCATAAACTGTTTAAGAGATTTTTTAAACTTATTTAAAGACATTTTTTTAAATTCGTCTGGTAATGTGTTGTAGAAATTTAAATTTAGTGAATTTTTTTGAGATTTAGTTAAACGATATCGTTTATTTCTAAAATTTGTGGCAAATCTAGTGTTGTGATCATGTACATCCGAATTTTTCCCCAAAAAATTCCTCTTTTTGTGAATCTCCACAAGCATATAATAAAGATTGACAAAATTGTACACATTTGATTAATGATTCCTTGTTTAATAAATTCAAACCAGATCACAAATTAATACCTAGGCTATATGGCCTTCTCAAAATACACAAATCTGACAATTTTGATGACATACCAATCCGCCCTGTCGTGTCATATATAAATTCACCAACATATTATACATCAAAGTGGTTGAATGACATACTCAAAATCCATTATAAAGATCACTTTACACATACAGTCAAAAATAGTGTACAACTTGTAAACAACATCAAAAATGTTCACATTAATGATACAGATTCTTTGATCTCTTTAGATGTATCAAACTTATTCACAAATATTCCTATACCAGAAGTTCTAGGCTTTGTTGAATCACATTTGTCAAGTTCGAATATGTCTGATATTGAACTAGTAGAATTTTTGAACCTTCTCAAGGTTTGTTTAGAACAAAACTTTTTTTCATTCAACAATGAAATTTTTTCACAAACAAATGGACTTTCTATGGGATCTCCACTTAGCCCAATATTAGCAGACATATTTATGCACAATTTTGAAAAAGAAAAAATCCTTAAAAACAACCTTTTCCACTCAAATGTGAAATTCTATTATAGATATGTTGATGATATTTTGATTTTGTGGTCAGGTAACTTAGACTCATTAAATGACTTCTGACTTATATTAACGACTTATATTCTAATATTAAATTCACATTAGAAATGGAAATAAACAAATCTATTAACTTTTTAGATCTTAAAATCTCACACATTAATAACAAGTTCAACTTTGACATCTATAGAAAGCCAACACATACAGGCACAGTTATAGACAATACCTCTAACCATCCAGCAACACATAAATTGGCTGCCTTTAATTGCTACTTAGAGAGGCTATTAAACGTTCCTCTGTCTACGGAAAACTTTAATAAGGAACTAAATATAATTAAAACTATTGCTATAGATCACAACTTTGAACTAGATATTATTGATAAAATGCTAACACATAAACAAAATAAAATTCAACAAAATTTAGTTTATATTAACAATCCTAATATGGTACATGAACTAACCACCAGTAAGAAATACATTTCTCTTACCTTTATTGGAAAAGCATCCTATAAAGTGGCTAGCTTACTCAAAGACCACTTTAAAGTATCTTTCAAAATCCCCTCTTCATTACATAAGTTATTTGTTCATAATAAAGATAAATTAGATCCCTTTGACTTATCTGGAATTTATAAATTAACTTGTAAATCTTGCCATTCTTTCTATGTGGGACGCACATTTCGAAATTTCAAGATCCGTTTAAAAGAACATTTACGTTGTCTTAACCAAAATACAACAGGTTTTTCACATTTTGTCAACCACCTACTGGACTCAAATCACGACTTCGATTCAACTGAAAGTTTCGAAATCCTTCATAGTTCCTACAATAGATTTACTCTTAATAGCTTAAAAAACCTCGAGATATTGAGACATTTAAAATTAAATCTTGTTGGTTGCTTAAATGCCCAGATATTGTCAGAAACTCCTCCTGTTTTCTCAACACTAATCTAAATTTATCGTTCTAACTTCCTTTTTAACCTCCCCCCTTTATTTCTATTCACATATCTTCTTGCAAGGGGTACATTTAAGTAAGTAATTTTTATATTTTTTTCCCATAAGAAACCAACGAGCACGTGTAAAGATTAGGTTAGATTGTCTGATATCCACATGCGTCATTTTCTTCTTTTATTCTTCAGTTGCTTCACAACAGCTAACCCAGTCATTTCTTCTTCTTTCTTCTTCCTACAACATCACATACACTTGGTGATTGGTTCATGGCCCAAATCTTATATAATAGATAATAAATAATTCTTCACTCATAGTTTACATCTTATTAACTATACCCTGTCATAAGTTTACCCAAGAATTTTTTCGTTATAATACTTACCACCACCTGTAGAGGCCTTAACTTGACAGGTCTCCTTTCAAAAAATGTTAGTTTTTTAAAAAACAACAATGTTTAAAATAGGCCTTATCTTTTAATCTGTTTAATGTATGTGATTTGTTTTTGTATAGTCTTGAATATTTTAAATTTTTACTATAATTGACTAATATTTGTTTTTTCAAATATTTTTAACTTTTTATTACGTGTAAATAGGTTCATTTTACAATTTATTTCAACCCAAAATTGATGAAACTTGTTTTTGTAGTATTCCCTAGTGGATGGAGAGTATGGTGAGTTTTCTCTTTTTTATTATTTTATATATCGTTTTGTTTCCAAGTTAACACACCTTACACCACATATTCTCCTTTCCACTAGGCGAGCCTGAAGATGAAGTGATGACACTTCGAAACCGGTCGCACTCAATGTTTTGTTAAACAATTAAACATTGACTTTCCTTGTGAGATATAAAGGACTTTTTCTCACCCTTCACCTTAAAATATAATAAAGAAATAATGTAGGTAAAGGCATTATCCTAAGTTTAATAAATAAAGTTTTACAAGGTTCACGAAAACCAACATCACACAATACTCTAATGGCCTTCTTTTGCAATCTGAAAATGTCTAATGCGGCAGAAGCATTTCCCCATATAACAATGCCATAGGATATATGCGAGTGAAAAAGTGAAAAATAGGTCAATTTTTGTACGTCAAAGCTTGTTGAATTTTTTAACTGCCTTAAAACAAAGAGTGCCGTTGCTAACTTACTTTTTAGGTATTCCACATGGACATTCCAATTAAGATGTTCATCTACAAATAAGCCAAGCAGCTTTACACTTTGAGTGTCACTCTTTGAGTAGGTCGTAGTGAAATAAAGATTTTGGGTTTTATTATTATTCAATTTAAGACTATTTCCTAGAAACCATTCTTCAGCTTTTGAGTATAAATCTTTTGATACTAAATCGAGACTCTCTGTGTCTTTAGAAGAGTAGATAAATGTGGAGTCGTCTGCAAAAATAGCAGATTTGTACGGAAACATAAAATTTGGAAGATCATTAATGTAAATGATAAAGAGTAAGGGTCCTAAGACGGAGCCTTGAGGAACGCCGTGTTTAACTGGTTTAAAGTCAGAATAAGTATTATTACAATATACAGCCTGAAGTCTGTTTGTGAGATACGACTCGATAAGTGCTAATACTGTCCCTCTAACACCATAGAAATATAGTTTTTCCAGTAAAATACTATGGGAGACGCAATCAAAAGCCTTTGAAAGGTCACACAGACTGATAGCTGTATAGTTACCTCCTTCAAGGCTCTCCATCACATCTCCCACAATATTCAATACTGCCTGTGCCGTAGAGTGATCTTTCCGAAATCCAAACTGAGATTTACTAAGAAAATTATATTTATTAAAATACTCATATAAACGATCCTTGATGAGTTTTTCTATTATTTTACTAAAGATAGAGATGATTGAAATGGGACGGTAATTATCTGGCTGAGAAGTATCCCCTTTTTTATACAGAGGAAGAATTTTTGAAGATTTGAATGCGTCTGGAAAGACCCCAGTACTAAACATCAAGTTTATAAGGATAGTTAGGGGTTTAACAATGGTATCAGAGGTTTCCTTGATGATGAGACTATTTAGGTTATTTGTGTCTAAACAGTTGGAATTTTTTAGAGATCGAATTACGCATAAGACTTCTTCTTCGGACATAAAAAAAGAACTACATGGCATTGGAAAATATCTGTAATTCAGCAAATCTTGATTAGAGATAGTAGGAAGTGATTTTATAATGTTTTCTGCAATATTTGAATAAAAATTATTAAGTGAATTCGGACTTAAGTCAAGTTTAGGACAATTTGCTTTAATTTTGTTTCTTTCGAAATTTATGATATTCCAACAAGCTTTGGATTTATTTTCAGCTTTAGAAATGTAAGCATCGTAGGCAGCTTTTTTAGTTTCTTTTATGTTCAGGTTGTACTCTTTTTTATAATTTTTAAAAATCTGCACAGCATCTTGGTCCCTCGTAACTTCAGAGATTGTCTTGAGTGCAAACATGGCATTTCTCATAGTTTTTAAATTTTCACTGAACCAATTTACAGGTGACTTTTTAGTGTTATTATCTGAGTAAGTTTTTAATGGAAAATTGTTTGCGATTAAGTTGCTATAGGTGTTAGTTAAGAAAGAGCCCAAGAAATTGATCTCTTGATTTATTTCAAACATTCCCCAATTTATATCTATGAGTTCCCGTTTTAATTGACATAACCCCTTTTTAGTGATTACTCTTTTCTTGGTCTTATTATCTCAAAGACCCCAGTATCAACATTCTCTTTACTTAAGTTCGTGAGAATGTTGTCGATGCAAGTTGCAGAAGTTGCAGTCACTCGTGTATTATCTTGAATGGTAAAGTATAAGCCAAAAGATGAGAATATATTTTTGAGATTTTTTAATGAATTGGAATTTATTTTAAAATCTATATTAAAGTCCCCCAATATTACAATTTTTGTATTTTCTTTTATGACATTATTTAAGAGACTCTCAAAATTGAATAAAAACGTGTCAATATCGCCTTTACCTGATCTATAGATTGTCAAGATTATCAATTTCTCATTCAGCAGCTCTATTGCGCAAAATTCAGAACTTTGTTCAATATTGTGCATTTTTAAGTTCAGAGGTTTAAATTTGAAATCCTGCTTAACAAATATAGCTGTTCCATCCTTCTTAATTTTCTCCCTACAAAAAGAAGTTGCCAGAACATAGTCCTGTAAGTTGATAGTAAGAAGGTTACCCTCACTTGAGGAACATAAAGGCAACTGGTACTATACGTGAAAACCGGATCCCTCAATCTCCATTTAGCAATGCTAAAGTTCTGAAGAAAAAGACACGAGGTACATTTGAATGGGGTATAGCCGATAATGAAATCGCTTTATGCAAATAGAATGACAACAGCGTTGTTACTTTAGCCACCAATGCATGTTCAGTTTTGCCAGTAAATAAGGTTAAACGATTTTCACAAGCTGAAAAAAGCATGTTTATATAGATCAGCCACAATTGATCAAGGCGTACAACGAAAATATGGGAGGTGTAGACCGTAGTGACCAAAACATAAGCCAATATAGAGTTTCAATACGAGGTAAAAAGTGGTATTTTCCGTTATTTTCCCACTGTGTCGACATGGCCTCACAAAACTCGTGGCACCTCCATAGGAATGATGGTGGTACCCTAGACCAACTTTAGTTTAGGAGGGACCTAGGGACTCAGCTGATCGAAACGTACAGGAAAACAACTTAGAAAGGACCTTCGAAATTTCCAAAAACCGCGCATCAATTCTCACGTTACGATAGACTAGATCATTTAGTTACATATCACGAGAGTCAGCGAAAATGTGCTGTGTGCCACAAAAAAGCAAATTTTGTGTGCCAAAAATGTGACGTTGGTCTTTATCCAAAAAGCTGTTTTGTGGCCTATCATACTAATTAATTTTTAAGTTTGAGTTTTAAGTATTTTGCTAAGCATTTTGTAAAAATATTTTTAAATCTTTATTTATTTTTCTAATAGTAGCCCTTTATCATACCGTCCTTTTAAAAGGACCACTGTTTTTTTTTTCCAAAAATGGAAATCGAAAATTTTTTTATGATTTTTTCTCGACTTATGGGACCTTCTATTAACCGTTTTTGAGAAAAAATTATACAAAATCGGAAAAAAATAGTTTTAGGGTCAAATGGGTTAAACAATATTGGAATGCACGATATGAAAACAAAATACTTCTTAGTTTGACGCCGACTGCCAAACAATCATGCATTGAAAGCATCCAAAAAACTATTTTTTTAACCCTACCAAAAATCGTATTTGGAAAATAAAAAAGCTACAATTGCCTATTTAAAAATAAAAACAAAACTATTTTAGGTTAATTATGGATCCTTTAGGTGTTTGCAAAGATCCATAAGGTTTTTAAGCTACAATAAAAAAAATTGTGAAATAGGGACCAATTTCAATCCTTCTCTTGATGTCTGCGAAAGATTTTATGAACATATCTATTCTCCAAGAATCATATATATGAGACGCTCAATTTCGATGTATTGCATCAAACTATCAAAACAAAGTAAGTGCTAAATGACAGCTCTTTAGTTTAAGCTAGTCATCGTCAACATATACAGGGTGTCCCGAAATTAGACGGTCATATTTTAACAGCGTAATCTACATCTACATCCGAGATACAGGTTGTTAAAAGTTAAAAGTCCTGATAACACTCTTTTGTAAATATTTTCTAAACGTTTAAAGATAACTAAGTGAAATTTGGTACAAATGTTTACCTTTTTGCGCTTTATTTAATAGACTGAACCCCAGTTTTTGATCATCTTCATAGGTGGGTAAATTAGGGGGGCTTAGGGTAAAATTGCCCCAAGTTTTTTTTGTTGACAGTTTTTAACATCTTTGACTATAAAATTTGAAAAACCAATGTTTTGTTTATAATAAAGCTACCATTGTTGCATCTCGCTAGGACGCACCATTTTCAAGAGAAAAGCATTTAAAAATTTTGTGATAAGTTGATGTTATCATCTTCGAAAGTGTAAACAATAATTAGTAGGCCTGTAAAATCAGAAATTTTATTTTTTTTTACTTTGGATAATATAACGGTTTAAAATCGCATCGAATTATTTTAATTTATTTTGTCCCATCTCTATTTTAATAAAGCCCGAATTTTTGTACTCTGAACACATTTTTCTTCTTCGTTTCGAAGACCATATGATTACGGTGTTGCCAAACGTTTAAGCCATATTTCGGTGTTGCTGGGTTTTTATTTTTTATTAAATATTACCTCTGTGAAAGAGTAATCATGGGTTAAGTGCTAGTTACGTGTAAGTATAGTTAATAAGGTTAATAGTATGTAATGATAATTATTAAATTTGTAGTATTTTGTAATTTTAAATATAACTTAAATTCAAAAATGCCGTAAGGTAGTTTTTAAAAAATAATTTATTTCAAATAAAAACTGTGTTACAAAATAAAGGCGTTTAATGAACAAAATCGGATTCTAGACTGAATGTAATTAAAATGAAATAAAACAATATGTTATAAAAGTGCAAATGTGAATAAACTATAAAATGTCTATTAAGCAAACTGACACTTGTATCTATGGGAAGCAAAGGTTAATGTTCTTGGCGGCTTCGTGACACTGTACACTATAACACCTCCCTGCTAGAAGTTGGCTTACTCCGGAAGTCGCATTTTTGCTTCATCTGGATTTTCCTCAGTGCTTTGATTTTTGGTATTTCCTTTACAAATAGTTTTTCGACGTTTTAAGATAAAATGGATACAATTATTATTATAGCAATAGACTGTCCAA
This sequence comes from Psylliodes chrysocephalus, assembly GCA_927349885.1. NCBI lineage: Eukaryota > Metazoa > Arthropoda > Insecta > Coleoptera > Chrysomelidae > Psylliodes > Psylliodes chrysocephalus. The sequence goes on from OV651823.1 coordinate 35,640,847, forward strand.
ACACTTGGAATATGATATATTTTACCAGACGTACAAATATCATTTAGAGGCTTTATAAAATTATCATTTGATTTTAAAAGAAATTTTGTATTAGGAATTATTGTTACAAATTCTGACTCGTATTTTGTGGGTATGGGTGATAAATAATATAGTTCAAATTGTTTTTTGAAATTGATAGGAATTGATAAGACGTATTAAATATTATTTTCCGTTATTTTACAACTATCTTTAATTAATGATTCAAAATCTAAAATATTTTCATATGTAAGTTCAAATGGTAGTTTATAGTGATTTGAAATTTTCTTAAGTTCTATGAATAATTCTTTGGATTTTATAATACTGGGATGTAACGTTCTTAATTTGCAGAAGTATTTAATAATGAATTATATATTATTAGTAGCTGATTAAGCAAATCTTTTCGAAATTCACTTGAAATTCAATAAAAATTTTATTTTTTTTTTTTTTAAGTTATTTCATTTTGCTGAATATCGTGAATGGTTGTGTTAAAATTGTTAATAATTTCGAGACTTACAGAGTATTGCATTTTAAGTTGATTTTGCCGGTCCTAAATTAATTGGGAGTAATCCTAAATTTTGGGTTATATTTTTGATTTCTATTCCTTGTCCAATGGCGAGGAATCTGAAGTAAAAGCATAAGTTTTTTTTCTAGGTCTCTTAATATTAGATAGGTGAATATCTTCAGCGGTATTTCCGTGTCTAAGAATAATTTTGGCTGTCTTTTTATTTTTATTTATTATTTTAATGTTTTCGGCTTGTTACTTATTTTTTGTCTTGCCTTGTTTTTGTTTATTACGAACAAATACTCTGGTAGGTATATCTTTAGGCAATTCTTCTCGATTTTTGTTAGCTTTTTCTATAACTTTTTCTTTCATATTTTGAATTTTTTCGTTTATGTTTGAATAAATAAGTTTAATTTTTTCTTTATGTTTTGAAATATAATCGTTTAATAGTTTTTGCTCAATTTCAATATTAAAAGTGGAATCGTTGCCTAAATGGCCCGTTATAATTTCAAACGGTTTTAGTTTTGTAACTGAATGAACCGAATTATTATAAGCTAAAATTGCATAATTTACCTTTTGCTCTATGGGTTCATTTTTATATTCATCTTGATTATTTAATAATCGAAGATGTTCTATTATAGAAGAGTGAAACCTTTCAGCTATTCCATTAGATTCTGGATGCTGTGACGTAACAAAGTGAATTTTAATTTTATGTAATTCCAAAAGTTCTTTTACCAATGAATTTTTTAGTTCCGTACCATTGTCCGAAATTATCTCATCCGGGATACAGTGATGGGTGAAAAATTTTATTAAGTTATTTACAGTTTCTAGCCCTTCGGCAGAATTCATTTTGTGCAATTGACCATATTTAGAAAAAGAATCTATAATTGTTAAAAACTTTGATCCTTCTAAAGTTATGCTATCCATGTGTAAAATTTGAAATGGTTTTACAGCGGTTGGAGTAATATTAAAAGTAGGTTTAATTGGATTTCTCTCAAATTTGGTTAACTGACAAATTTCACATTTGTTAATATATGTTTGTATTGATTTTCTTTGGTTAGGCCAATAATAAAGGTTTTTTATTCGAGTTTCGGTCTCATCTAATCCTCTATGATTAGTTTTTCCCTCGTGATAATTTTGAATAATATCACTGATATCGCTTGGTTCGATATCTATTAATTTTTTCGAACATTTAATCATATTCATTAGTGAATTTTTAAAAAATGTCTGAACTACAACACTAAATTTTTCGTAAAGCGGGTCTTCAAAATATAAGTGATATTTTACTTTTGGCACAACAAATTCTTTAAGAAATTTAATAACTTCATTTTCAAAATCATTTTTGGAAAACTAAACAAATATTCTTTGCTTATTTTCGAAAAATTTTATTATTGTAGGTTGAGCTGGAGAAAAATTTACTTCGGAAATAATAATTTGATTTTTTCCAAAATTTACAGGACAATCTACAATTGGGATGCCTATTATAGGGTTTTCTAGGTTAGAATGTACGGTAGCGTTATCATCTAATTGATCATTTTCTAAATTCTCGAAATTTCCGACTTCGGCTATTAATGATTCCGAATTGTCGTTATTTTCAAGGTCCTTATTAAAATCATCTATATAGTCGAGTAGAGCTTTTGAAGTACCTGGCTGATTTTCGGTTTCATTTAAATTTAATTGTATTCTAGATAAGGCGTCGCAATTTTTATTAAGAGTACCCTTTTTATATACTATTTCGTAATCGTATTCAGCAAGTTTTAGACGCCACCTAACAAGTTTAGAGTTGGGCTCCTTCAAAGAGAACAACCACTGAAGAGCTTTTGCGTCAGTATATATCCGGAACTTTTTTCCAAAAAGATAACACCGGAAGTATTTTACTGCCCATACGATAGCGAGCATTTCTTTCTCAATAGTGGAGTAAGAAATCTCTGATTTATTTAAAGTTCAGCTAGCATGAGCAACTGGTAAGTCACTGCCGATTTTTCCTTGGCTTAAAACAGCCCCTATTGCAAAATTACTTGCATCTGTAGACAGAATAAACGGCTGCGAAAAATCAGGATATTGCAGGATAGGTTCGTCAATTAAAAGTGTTTTGCAAAGTTCGAAACACTCTACATAGTCCGGATCTGTAATATTAATTACAGCTCCTTTCTTTAAACGTTTAGTTAGCGGTAAAGTAATTTTTGAGAAATTTTGAATGAATTTTCTGTAATAGCCCAAAAGTCCTAAGAATCCTTTAATTTCAGTTGTATTTTTGGGAATCGGATATTTTTTAATAGCGATTATTTTTTCAGGATTTGGTTTTACACCTTCAGGGGTAACAATGTGGCCTAAATATGTTACCTCCTTTCTTAAGAATTCACATTTATCCAACTCTAATTTAAAATTTGAATTTCTTAGTCTATCAAATACTTCTTTTAAGCGGGTTATATGTTCTTGCAAACTAGTACTGAAAATTATAATATCGTCTAGATAGACTAGACAGGATTCATTTTGTATCCCACGTAGGATATTATCCATTATTCTTTGGAAAGTCGCTGGCGCATTTCTGAGTCCAAAGGGCATGCGCAAGAACTCATAATGGCCATTTTCCGTATTAAATGCAGTTTTGGGTATGTCCTTTTCTGCAATTTGAATCTGGTGAAAATCCGACGCTAAATCAAGCGTTGAAAAATATTGACAACGTCCTAGCTTGTCAAGCAGGGTCGTAATATTGGGTAGGGGATATCTGTCGCCTATAGTTTTATCATTCAATTTTCTATAATCGACAACTATCCGCCATTTTTGTTGTCCAGAGGCATCGGGTTTTTTACTTACAACCCAGATACTTGAACTCCATGGTGAGGTCGAAGGCCTTATAATATTTTGATCCAACATACTTTGAATCTGTTTTTGAACTTCCTTACGATGTACCTCAGGGTACCTATACGATCTAGTGTACACCGGTAACTCGTCAGTCGTTTTTATCTCATGTTTTATTTTACTGGTAAATGTTAATTTATTACCGTCTACATGAAAAATATCGGAATATTCTCTTATTAGTTTTAACATTGTTTGCCGTTCTTCTGAATTCATATGTTCAGTACTTTAGAAATTTCAAATTTTACTTTTGTGGCATTAAAACTATTAAAATTGGGAGATCGAATTGGATCGTATTCATCGAACAATTCTGCTTCCAATGGTTCATTTAAATCTACTGTGATATTTGATTCTGTTTTATTTAAAATAGTACATAAAGCTGTATTATTTTTTGCTACAGTTATACATTGTGGAATTTCTAATTCTGAAACTCGCGTATAAGGTATCATAACCTCTCCATTTTTTATGTTTTTTTTAATTATTTGTTCAGATCTCGGAGGCACTACTATACAATTCATGCTCTGAGGAACCTTGTAGTAATGAATTTTTATTTTACTGTTAGGGGTAATCAATAAATTTTTATTTAAATCAATACTAGCCTTTAACTTTTTTAGGTTATCGAGCCCTAATAAACATTGAAATTTATCATGAAATTTAAATATAGAATATTTTAGGTAAATTGATTTCTTATATCCAAAAATTTTTGATGAAGGCATTGCCGTACAATAATTTTCCTGTGTAGTACCGTGAGCGGTCGAAATTTGAAAAGGTTCGAATTTAATCATTTTTTTAAAATACATGTCAGCAGTTTCAGGTAATAAAAATGATCTGGTAGATCCTGTATCGATAAGAACCTTTAAATCAAATTCCGGGAAAATTATGTAGGGTAATTGGCTTTCATTGTTTGTTAAATTAAGTAATTATTCAAAATTTTTTTATGTTTTTTCCGAGGCAATTTTCCCTAAAAAATTGTCTTCGGTATCTTCAGGAATTTCAACTATTGGTTGCTCAAATGAAATAAAACAATATGTTATAAAAGTGCAAATGTGAATAAACTATAAAATGTCTATTAAGTAAACCGACACTTGTATCTATGGGAAGCAAAGGTTAATATTCTTGGCGGCTTCGTGACACTGTACACTATAACATATATGTACAGTAGGGCCATCTAATGATTTGCGGTGGAATTGTGCCTTGCATGGCAGGAAAACTCGCGCATCTGCGCGATAAGTCCCTTAAAGTACTCACTTTTGGTTACTTGTTCAGCAGCTTGGGTGTTAGTGACTTCGTTCAATTTTCTAAATTATTCTGACTTATCCAAGTCATCCTTAAAAGGGAGTCCATTTAGAAATTGTTTTTCGATTTTGGGAAGTATATTGGTGATCTGGATTATGGTATTTTTGTGATATTGTCCCAAATCATTTCTTGAAAAAGGATAAAATAAGTTCACATGCTCAGTGTTTTTCAAGTGCTACCTTCGTCGTTTCTTGGTAAGTAATTTTAAGTCTATACAGGGTGTTATTGAAATACACGTACATATTAAAATTGGGTATTGCGCAGATCCCCACTGAATGTAGAAAAATATTATTTTTTAAAAATACCCCTTATTAAGGGAGTTATTAATTTTTAAAAATTAATTCTAAAACAAACGTACTTCACTGATATGTTGAGGATGACCTATATAAATTAGGTTTATTTACCTATTTTAAACATCAACAGTAATTAATATGCAAGTTTTTGTCAGATGATAAGAAAACTAGTCTTGTAAGAAATAACCATGTTGCCAAGATTTTCGAATTAATTTCTATTTCCGAAGACTGGTTTTTACTACCCTCGTTATCAAAAAACTAGAATATTTGATAAATGATTGTTTTTAAACTATACATTTTTGAAACTATAGATTATTAAAATTTTAGTTGATTTACGAATCTGGCTAACACGAGCGCGTCATTTCCAAGTTGGTAAAAAGTGTTGTTACGATTACTTTTAAATATTTTTTTACGATGCCACTATTTACGAATATTGAACTAACGGATATAGTGCTGGTTTATGGGGCAGCTGGAGAAAATTCTCGGCAAGCACAAATCCTGTATCGCGAACGGTTTCCAAATCGGAGAATTCCGGACTGTGGTACGTTTATTTCAACTGTTCAGCATCTAAGAGACCATGGAAAATTTGAGAGTGTCAATACAGATCGAGGGAGAACAAGAACACAAAGAACATTGGCGGCCGAAGAAGAAATATTGGAAGCTGTCGAAAACCGGCCTCAATTAAGTTGTAGAAGACTAGGTCTTGAAATTGGAGTGTCCTCATTTGTTGTGTGGCGGACACTTAAAGAACAAGGTTTACATCCTTATCACATCCAAAAAGTCCAGGCCTTATATCCAGGTGATGAAGAAAAGAGAGTGGAGTTTTGTGAATGGATGATTCAAAAATGTGTTGATATTCCTGATTTTCTAAAAATATTATTGTATACTGACGAGGTTTCATTCACTCGTGATGGCGTGTTCAATATGCACAATACGCATATTTGGAGTGATGAAAATCCTCACGCCATTAGGGAAACTGGGCATCAAAGAAAATTTTTAATAAATGTTTGGGCTGGCATAATAGATCAGTATTTAATCGGTCCTTATGTTCTCCCGAACAGATTAAATGGGCCAGGATATCTCCACTTTTTAGAAGATATTTTGCCAGTATTTCTAGAAGAGATACCGTTACAATTAAGGCAACGGATGTGGTACCTACTAGATGGCGCTCCTCCTCACTTTGATTTAAACGTACGGCAGTTTTTGAACATTAGATTTCCTCAAAAGTGGATAGGCAGAAATGGACCTACTAAGTGGCCTCCGAGATCTCCGGACTTAAATCCATGCGATTTCTTTTTGTGGGGTCACATGAAACAACTGGTTTATAATGAACCTATTAATAGTGTTGAACAATTAACCAATAAAGTTAATGCGGTAGCCTATAACACCCTGTATATTTATTTAATTTGGTATTTACGGATTAGCTTTAGTAGTTTATTTATTGGCTTACCAAAGGTTTAGGTATTCCTTGTAAGCGAAACACTAAGGCTTGGCTGTTCGGTACTTACATTTAATATTTTATTTTATATATGTCTATATAGCGCATGCGCCTGAGCTCAAGCGACGCCATTATCGTAAATTTCGCATGTTGCTGGTCGTTTACTATTGCCATATATTTAGTAATTTTGCACCCTTAGTTACCGCATTTATTTTAGCTAATTTATTTTGTTTTTATTGCATATTTTCCTATAATTTAACCTTTACTGTCATTATTCATGAATTTATTTTTGGTTTTGTTAATAAAATTACCTTTGCGAATTTAGTTGGTATTATTATAATTATTTTTTTTACAGATGAGTATGCATAGGTTATTAAGTATATATTGATCATTTGTTAAGTTGGTGATCAGTAGGGACACTCGTAAGTGCTCAGGCCAATTTAACTGGCGCCCTATATTATTTAACTATTATTTTAAACTGAGATCGAACCACCCCATCTCCACTTAGACTAGCCGTGAGCCCTGAAATTTGAACATCTAGTAACCATTTGTACTTAGCCTAATAATTTCAAAATATTGGAACAATTTATTATTTTTGCATTTTTTTTTTGATAAATTAGTTTGAATACGATTAGGTAGGTTACAATAACCGATGACTAAAGAAATTTTAGAAAATATTTACAAAAATATGCTATCAGGTCTTCACTTGTAACACCCTGTATCTTGAAAACGAAACGTTTTCGGACCTATGTTTATATGAACTTTTATTCCTATTTTGGGATATAGATTAAGCTGTTAAAATATGACTGTCTAATTTCGGGACACCCTGTATATCGTCAGCAATTTATGAACATTTAAGCTGTTAAGAGTGTAATTTAAATAGTTTATTGTATACCTATCATCGAGATAGAATAAAGTAGAGACGACCTAAACACTATTTTGCGATAAGACATATGGACGCACTTAGCGATGCTAAGACTGACAGAAAAATGTAATTAAAATGGCGACGTAGACAGAGTAGTACTTTGATTTGAAGTCAGTAATTTTATATTTGAAGATTTTTTAATTAGAATAAATGATTTTATCTGGGTAAATTAAAAGTCATTTTTTTTAAATGTTTTATTGTCCTTTAAATAAAACCATCTTATTACTATGGTGTTTTATGCTAATTTTCTTATTTGCTTTATTTTTTGATAAATAGCACATTCTTACATTTAGGTACCTGCTCGCAACACATTTCATTAATAATGTTCTGTGATTATCAAAAACTGACTAATCGAATCCATGTTGTATAAGACTTGAAAATGTGTTTGAAGAAATATATTCTCTTAATACTAACTGAATCAAGATATCAAGTGAAATCTGTTTTTCAGAAACTAATCTGATTTTTAAAAGCTTTTCACATGTCATACAGATAGCAATAACATCTTCTGATGGGTAATGCCATTTGTTTTTATTTTTCATATCTATAAATTAATATATATTAATATTTTTTGTATCACTTATTAGTGCTTGAGAACATTGTGCACAATATATTTTTTTATTTATAAAATGAACAACGTAACCCGTGATGTAAGTAATTACATATTTCGAAAATGGAGTAATAGAGGGATCTGGTACATAACCGTGATCTAATTCGATGGCTTTAATAATTTCCAAGGGATCATTTTCATAATCTTGTGCTTGGTTTGAAAATGAATATCCAGTTGATGTTATATTAAGTTGTCTGACTACATCACACTTTAAAATACTAATCTCTTCTAAAGGTATACAGTTCTCACGAAAACTTTCACACAACTCTACTTGGACGAGTAGCTTTTTATAGGCTAACACAAATTGTCTTACTGTAAGGTTGTTATTATAACCCCCATGTGAACGGATCGAACAAAGAAATAATTCCAAGTTATTCTGGGAGATTTTATATATTGGTAAGAAAGATAATAAATTGTTTTGCACAACTAAAGAATTAAATAAACATTTAGTACTGTGGATACAGACTTTTAATCCTAAATATCCCGTATGCCTCCCACTGTCTAATAATAATTGCCCATTGCAATGTGTTTTTAAGCCGTCAATATATTTATCGGCCATATCCAAAAATGTTGAAATATTGTCGATAAGCACTTAAGATGGCTGAATGCCGAAAGCGCTTTGCTATTTCAATAAAAACATTGCACGAAATATTAGTTTTCTTTGCTGATCTAAACTGCGTACACATATGAGTTAACCTCTTTTGGTTCCTTTTAATCGTTTCAACCGATCACATCTGATAAAGAACTAAACTTTTACGTGATTCAAACTTGAATTCAGCAAAGACGGAATCGCATAATCTTTTAGACGAACAAAATGTACAGAATTTCTATCGAAACAGTTTTCTTCAAAATGTCTAGAGCATAGTATACTATATTTTGAAGGTTTCCAGTTTACAAATCCAATCCATGAATCCCGCGTTACAGAGTTGTTTGGAAATCCATAATTCAAGTATTTGTATATTTAGCGTTGTGAAAATTTAAAACTTATTCCTTAACTGTACATGAATATCATAAAATATGATCTTTATAGCCCCAATGGGCATCACTACTGATGTAAAATTATCATTACATTTTTATCAGAATCTAAACTAGCAAGATTGATTTACTTATATTATTATAAAAGTAAATTATGATTAATTAACATACAAACATTGAAACAAAAATTAAGAATACGGTCCTTATAATTGTTTAGAATATGATTTAGACCTACTTATGAAATGTAATTCCTGAAGTTTTTTTCTTATTAACGCTGTCACTGCTGCAACAGCTTCTTATAGCACATGATACCATTATTTAAAATTAAAATAAACAACCTTTTTTAAGATTTAAATGTAGCTATTTAAATAAAAAGGCGTTTATTCTCACCAAAACAATAATCAAACTGACTAAGTCACGTTAGTTTGACACATGACGTAAAAATGTAATGCGTATTGAAAAGTGCGGACACTTTTAGTAACGTCATAGCGTCTCCCCTTTATTCTATCTCGATGATACCTATCGATACGTCTTAGTGCGATCTTCATATTGGTTGAAATACTGCAGTTACATATTGCAAAGTAAGTTAGATATCCGGTGAAATTAGATCGCATTTCTCCGTAAATAATAATTGATCAGGTTTTTTCGAGTGTTTTTTGTTCTCCATACATAAAAACTTGTAATGATAACGAACAACAAGTGAATAAATGGAATTCGATGTCTTCAGTGCAGGCCAGAGGGTAATGATTTATCTATATTTAAAATTTTAAACAGTCATTACCGATTACGGTGTTTTTCATTCCAATATATGAACGATATTCTTGATGAAAATGAATTGTGTCAAATGTGATACTGAAATGTCCAAAGAGAAATTAAATGTAATAAATGTAATGCCCAATATTGTCAGATGTGTTCTAGTGTAAACTCGACAGAAATTAGAGTCTTGCAACTGTCTGGTTCGAGAAAATTGAGATTTATTTGTGAAATCTGTGATGATACAAAGGATCACCAGAATTTTACTTTAGAAGAAAAAATTCAGTCGATCCAGAAGCATTTTGATAATACGATTGATTTAATTAGAGCAGATTTAAAAAAATCTGTTAATGCAATGAAAGAGGAAATTGTCATGCTACGTGAAAGCAATATAGAAATAGTTCATTAATTAACTAATACTAATCAGCCTAATACATTTTTTGCAAGTGCAACTGTTCCTACCTTTTAGTTAAGTTCTGTGAAGCCGTCATCTGTTCCAATGTCAAGCAATACATCTGAAGAACTGCTTAATCACCATAACTTCAAACCCAACAAAACACATATGTTTAAGAAAAAATCGCCCAACGTTAATGTTATCAACGGTGTTCCATCCACTCCCAGAAAGGAAGTTTTAGGCATGGATACTAACGGTGGATTCACTGGAGTCGAACGAATGAAACATATCCACTGAAATAATGTTAGTCCTGGAGTAACTGAAGAACAGGTTGGAGATTACATAACGAAAAAGCATTCGTTAAAGAAAACTGATTTTTCGGTCAAAACTTTAACTTCTAATGACTATTATTGTTCATTTAAAGTGAGTGTACGACAATCTCTGTTTGATGCAATGCATCCTGATGTATGGCCCTATCAAGCTACAGTGAGGGAATTTTTTTCACGTTCTCCTAGATATGCATCTAACCATAAGAATGCACATTTTTTAGAAAACTAAATCAATTGTCCCTGTATTTTTAAAATGTTGGTGGTATGAGAACTAGAACCAAGGAATTTGTTACTGCTCTGTCTACTTGTGATATCAATGTCATTGTTTTGGTTGAAACTTGGCTGTGTATTGGCATTGAGGACGCAGAGTTGGGGTTTGCCGGCTACTCGTTATACAGATGCGATACAGAACTAGAGGAGGTGGAATCTTAATTGCCGTTAAAAATAACATCGATTCTGTGAAGTTGAAACTCCCCATTGGTGCAGTTTATTTCGAACAAATTTGTGTCTCGATTCAAAATGAATGTTGCATTTGTGCCTTCTTTTCCTGTGAATGTGTATGAGTATCATGATCAAACTGTTGAACATATTTGTGAAAGTAGTGATGACAAGAATATATATTTTGTCGGCGATTACAATCTTCCAGAAGCTGTTTGGCCAAATGAATTTGATAGTGTTGTAGCCAGTAATGGAGGCCCAAGAGCACAAGCGTTAATTGAGTACTTAGCGCTCGGCAACATGTATCAGTTGAATCAAATCCACAATGGTAATAACAGAGTTTTAGATTTAGTTTTTAGTAATGTACTTAGATATTGTGTGTCTCTATCTGATTATTTTCTATTGAAACGTAGTTTACACCATCCACCTCTTGAGTTGTTTTTCTCTTTAAACTTTAATGAAGGTGGTAATGTGAATGAGAATGTTTATGATTTTAACTTGGCCGACTATAAAAGCTTAAATGATGTTTTTATTATTATTAACTGGGATCAGTATTTTATTCACAATTCACAATTTTAGAATTATTTGTACCTAAGAAAAAAATTAATTACAATAACAAATTTCCCATTTGGTTTACAACTATAATAAAGAACTTGATATCGGAAAAAAGCAGCTCTTTTGAGATATAAAAAAAGCAATTCTAATCACCATTACAATGAGTATAAAAATTTAAGATCGCGCTATAAATTATTGTCAAAAGAATGTTATCAATCATATGTTCAGGATACCGAAATGTTGATTAATTTTGGCTTCAAACCATTTTGGAAGTTTGTGAACTCTAAACGTCATAATTGTGATATGTCTAGTACAACGAGATTAGAAGATAAAGTTTTTACTGAAAATCAGTCAACTGTAGACGCTTTTGCTAAATATTTTTGTTCAGTTTACAGTTTTGATCAGAATGACACTGATAATTTTAAATGTGCTGATAATGATTTTATTAATGTTAATAATTTTACTATAAATGTAACCGATGTGTTAGGGTGTTTAAATTCACTTGATACTGGGAAGAGCCCCGGACCTGATCAGATTACAAATCAGTTTTTGAAGCAGTATACCTTTGCTATGGCAAGACCTCTCTGGCTTTTGTTCAATAAATCGCTAACTGAAGGCGTTTTTCCCATCAAGTGGAAAACATCATTTGTTAAACCTTTGTTGAAGTCTGGAGATCCTTCGCTTATTAGTAATTACAGATCGATTACCAATTTGTCGTCAATTCCTAAAGTTTTCAAAAGTATTGTTAATGACCAACTAAGTGAAAAGCTTTCAAATGTGATTGGTAGCAAAGAACATGGCTTTTACGTTGGAAGATCAACTACGACCAATTTGATGCTCTCCACCGAGTATGTTGCTACTGCTGTAGAAGCTAGTCTTCAAGTAGATGCAATTTATACAGATTTGACGAAAGCTTTTGATCGAGTTGACCACAATATTTTTAAGGGTAAATTGTATGCTCTAGGAATTTATGGACAGACTTTGAAGTGGCTAATTTCTTATTTTACAGATCGTGTTTGTCGTGTCAAAGTTAAAAATGCCATTTCTAGTGAATATGCAGCGATATTAGGGGTCCCTCAGGGATCACATTTGAGCCCATTGTTATTTAGTATTTACATTAATGATGTGGTGAAACAATTAAATGATATTGAAGTTTTAATGTATGCTTATGATATTAAATTGTATAATATCGTTAAAGATCGCTCTGCAGAAAAATTTAGACAGTTTGAACGAATATTGCTTTTTGCATGGATTATTAATTAATCCCTTAAAATGTAAGGTAGTGTCTTTTTATAAGGGGCTTAATATAAACCTAATTAATCATACTTATGAGTTGCATGGAAATCGTATTAATCGCCACCAATGTTAAATAAAAAATATTAGATTATGACTAAAATTAATTTTTTTCTAATAGTAGAAGTCTAATAGTGAACTTTTAACTATACCTTACCGTGCAAATTTTTGAGAATTTTTTTTTTAATGTGTGTTTGTACAGTGTCTAACGAGAAAGTAAGACTTCAACAACAATTTTCGAATTATAATTAATTTTACTATTATTATATTGATTAGATGGAGTAGAAAAAAACTAAAAATAAGGTTTTTGAAATATTTAGGTTTTGTTATTTGCAATAAAATATATAGGTTACCGTGAAATTTATTGAGAAATTAATATTAAAAAATCACAAAAAAATTTTAACTAGGTTACTTCAAATTTTTTTTTACTCACTGTTTGGTTCAAAACTCTTTGGTTACAAAATAGCTTAATACATAGTTTTAGTTATCATTCATTTTCTTCCTTTTTTACTGTTTTCTTCTTACATCTTCTTTTAAAATATAAAAAATACATAGTAGGAAAAAACGTCATAGAAATGGTCACAAGAAAAATCACGTCACATAAAAGTAATTTCGTGTATTCCATTGCCTTCTTAAGTAATTTAGCTGAAACTTTTAAATTCTGTTGATTTGTACATGCATGCAAATATATTTTTGGAAGAAATCCTGGTGCTTTGTTTTTAATAAAGTAATACCTAACTCTTCCTAAGCTATAGTCGCTTAACTCTACGAGGAAAGGGAGTGCCACTTTTATAGCAACAGCATAACAACTTTGACAAAAGTAGCTATTCTAGTATTTACAGTTGATATGTGTATTCTGGAATCATACTGTTGCTACAGAGCAAGTTGCTTTGACCGGGATCAGTTGTTACATTACCACTTCGAGAAAATCCAAATTCTCTAAGTAAAATCAACAACTAGTTGTGACTAAAGTGGATTCCGAGTTATTTGGAAGCAACCAAATATTCTTGACGGTAAAGCATAACAACTAGTTGCTAAGAAAAAAATATTATGGACCACCACTTCGAGAAAATCAGAATTCTCTAAGTAAAATCAACAACTAGTTGTTACTAAAGTGGATTCCGAGTTATTTGGAAGCAACCAAATATTCTTAATGGTAAAGCATAACTAGTTTCTAAGAAAGAAATATTATGAACCCTGGATAATAAATATTTTAATAGAGCAAGAAATCGATGGATGGTATGTTTATTGATATGATAATAGATATCAGAACTAAATAGGTATAATATTTTTGATTTATGAACAAAGTAAGACTTCAGCAAATGCTTTACTATTTCTTGCGATCTGTATATGTAATGAAAGGTGCCCATTTCATGTCACTTAGACCTCAATATGCCCATTATGCATTCTTAGGGGGCATTTAGGACCTGCTTCTCAGCTCGCCAAAAAGTCTGCTGCTTGATATAATGTTACCGAGAGCTGTCTAGGAACCACGTCTCAGATCATCAGAAGGTCTACAAGTCTGCTTGCGATAAAATTGCACATTTCTTGATGAAAGTTTAGAACTACATTTTATGATTTTTTTTATTTTAAATCAGTCTACCAACAAAATATAAAAAGTACGAAATAGTAAATTATATTTCACAACGTCTGTATTGTGACAGGCTTCTGGCCAATTACAGTGAATCAGCGAGTCTGTGTGGAGCTATGATGGTGATTCCCGAATAGGGGTTGCTCAGGCGCCAGATTTGGTATCGCAGTTTACTCTGTGACCCTGTGGTAAACCAGAGTGTACTTAAGGTAAACTCAGTGGAGGTAAAAATATTTCCAGGCGGTCACTGCTAGGTAGCCATTATACAAGAATAAATAAAAATAAAACACATCTCCTTTAAACCTCATACCCTATGGTACCCTGAACGGTTAAGAACCAGCAATAAGAGAAACACAGGAAAAGGTAATAAAATATATATTTACAAAAAAAATACAACGGTGGTAGTGCACGGTTTGGCACGGCTGTAAATGAAAAATTAAATAAAATGAATGATTACAATTGAATGATCTTAAAGAGAAATAATTAAAATTAAAGTATTACAATTGAAAAACTAGTCAAATATTAAAGGATCCCTGTATTCGGAAAATTTATTAATAATAAATTATTTTAATTGAAAACTAATTAAATATTGGGGAAATATTTACGGTTCGCTAGCACAGGAGGCTAAGTGGTCCAGGAATTATAAAACTCCCTGTATACGGAAAATTTATTAAAAATAAATTATTACACTTGAAAACTAATTAAATATTAATGGATTCCTGTATTCGGAAAATTTATTAAAACTAAATTATTACACTTGAAAACTAATTAAATATTAACGACTTCCTGTATTCGGAAAATTTAGTAAAAATAAATTATTACACTTGAAAACTATTTAAATATTGTGAAATATTTACAGTTCGCTAGCACAGGAGGCTAAGCGGTCCGGGAATTATGAAACTCCCTGTATACGGAAAATTTATTAAAAATAAATTATTACCCTTGAAAACTATTTAAATATTGGGAAATATTTACGATTCGCTAGCACAGGAGGCTAAGCGGTCCGGGAATTATGAAACTCCCTGTATACGAAAAATAAAGTTTACTATTACCACTGTTAACCCACCTACAATGTAAGTTCAGAGAAGGAAAACCTACTATATAATGGAATAAAGGTTTCGGAACCCCCTTGTATCTTGTTCTCGAGCGATCGGCATTGGCAATTTTCGTCGAGTGAGAGTGATAGGAATTTACACGGTGTTTGGACAGCGAAGGCGACGGTGATAGAAAAGATTATTTTGATATTTGCCCAAAGTCGGTCAAGACGGTGTGTGAATTAATTTTACAAAAATCGTCTGGCTTCGTTCAATAATTAGTTGTGGACGGGGAACGGAATGATTCAAATACAACTGAATGAATAAATAAAAGAAAAGAAACTTATATGAAGTGAGGCGCGAAAATTATTTTAGACGTCTTTTTGGGAAATTAGATAACGCCGTCAGGACAGAGATCACTTTTAACTCAGGGACGGATTGAATCTCCGAAAAAGAAAATAACGGGCCAGTTTTTTCCCAAAAGTAATAAAATTTAAAAAAATTTGAAAACGGGTTAAACCTCTCACTTCAATGTTAACTGGACACTTCCTAAGAGAGGTTGAATGAGTCGTTGAAAATGAGAGCACTCAGAGTCTAGCCTATATCCAGCCTCAAATAAAAAAAATCTGATGTGTCCAACACATGACTTTCCTATCTAGGTATTACAGGCTTTTTCCGGTTATTTTGTACAACCTATTGCAGCATCTCTATAAATGTTTAGAGGATAAACTAAATATATACATTGTCCACATACATCTACCGCGAAACATTTTTCTATAGATATTCATTGAAAATGAAAATACTGAAAAATTTAAATTTGGCACTTTTCCTACAATTTTTCCATTACGGTCCATTTTAAAAAAATCATGTATAAACAAATATTATAGAGATCGATATCGCAAACAACTTTTATTTCAACAATTTTCATAAAAATCAGAATTTTGCACATTTTGTCAAATTTTTCGAATACGGACCATTTCAGGAAATTTTTACATAAAGCAAAAATTATAGATAATAATATTAGAAGTAACTTTTATTTGAACAATTTTTTTCTTCAAACATAAATAACAGATATATTCCATAAAATATAAAAACGGCCTCCCATAAAGTACCCCCCCAGATGTTCCGACTTTGTCCAAAATCTAATCATTTCACGTCAGGCCGAAATAAAACTTAAGTTTAAAATTTAATGTTTTTTCTTTATCCATTTTTGAGTTTTCTTCAAATTTCGAAATTTACACATTTTCTCAAATATCTCGAATACGGTCCATTTTAGAGAAATTATCTATAGGATAAAAATTATAGAGAATTATATTACAAACAACTTTTGTTTGAACAATTTTTATAAAAAAAAATATTTTTTTACATTTTGTCAAATTTCGCGAATACGGACCATTTTAGGAAAATTTTGTATATAACAAAAATTATAGATAATAAAATAAGAAGTAACTTTCATTTGAAGAATTTTCTTCCCCAAACGTAAATAACAGATATATTCCATAAAATATAAAAATGACCACCTATAAAGTACCCCCCCCCAGATGTTCCGACTCTGCCCAAAATCTAATCAGCTCATTAGATGTTGGAACAAAGCTTAAGTTTGAAATTTGGTGTTTTTCCGTCTATCGGTTCATGAGTTATGCGTTATACAGACACACACACACACACACAGACACACACACACACACACACACACACACACACACACACACACACACACACACACACACACACACACACACACACACACACACACACACACACACACACACACACACACACACACACACACACACACACACACACACACACACACACACACACACACACACACACACACACACACACACACACACACACACACACACACACACACACACACACACACACACACACACACACACACACACACACACACACACACACACACACACACACACACACACACACACACACACACACACACACACACACACACACACACACACACACACACACACACACACACACACACACACACACACACACACACACACACACACACACACACACACACACACACACACACACACACACACACACACACACACACACACACACACACACACACACACACACACACACACACACACACACACACACACACACACACACACACACACACACACACACACACACACACACACACACACACACACACACACACACACACACACACACACACACACACACACACACACACACACACACACAGACATCATCGCGAAAATAGTCAAAACGGATTCAGGGGACCTCAAAACGTAAAAATCCGTCGAAAACTCGAGGTCGAAAAAAATCATGATTCCTATACTTTCCTTATATCTGTATACAGATAGGAAAGTAAAAATTGCCAACGTTTTCCCACTGAGGGATGAAATGAAATATCCTGGATATGAATCAAAATTTTTCACTACCCAACTATTAATACAAAATAAAAAATAATATGCGGTTTCCTACCTTAGAAAATAAACGGGGTTGTTCAATATTCTTTCGATATCACGGTCACCCACAGAGTATTTTACTCGACACTGCAGAAGAGAGAAACGTTTTCGGCTACCGGATATCAAGAAAGCGTAATTCCCAGATGTGATCGAATTTATGTTTTTTCGCTGGGCAAGATTGAAGACCGGTAAGCCCGAGTGGGGTATATCATCACTACAGCCGACTGTTTACAATTTAAAAATAAAAAAAATGTACTTCTAGTACCTTGATAAATAAAAGCAGATAATAGAGAGTTGAAGTCATGCTACGAACGTAAACGTATACGTAAAAATTGACATCTACGCATGCGCATTCAAATATCCTTCACGTTCACGTCTACGTACATACGTAAGCTTGCGGGCTCTGGCGTATGCACGTAACGCAAATAAAATAACCTCTTTTTAATTGGGAAAGAAGAAATCCTAATAATAATTGTCATTATCTGTCATGATACGTAAATGTCACGATGCGTTTAACAACTTCAACTCATATTTTGGACAATACCGTAAACATTATTTTTGTGCGTTGACGTTCACGTTTACGTTAACGTACTAGAAACACTTCAACTCTCTAATTGGTACGAAATCGACTCTATAAAATGCCCATTTGGATTTCGGCAAATATAGGAATATTTTAACCTACGAGGGTACTCGCAATTGTTGAAAAACGGTAATTCCTGGGAAACAGAAATCTTCTACATGTCCTCAGGCGAGAATTAATTGAAATATACATTTTTTAAATTAATTAAAAGTAAAATTTAGTGACTTCGTCACAGTATGTACCGAAAAAATAATAAATAACAACTGTTACATTATTGTTATTATTTTGTTACAAATAAGATTCAAATTAACTGAGATCATATTATGTATATGAAATAATTATCAAAGACATAGCAGGCTTATGTTAAGAATTCCTTTAAAATGTAGGACAGTAAACTTTTTAAAAAAAGTTTTATATGTATATTACTATAATTTATTATGTTTAAAAATTACCTCGAAAATAACATCTTTTGGGATTTAAGTACTTATACTCGCTTTTAGTCAGACCTATTCCATCGGATGCTGTGTGTGTGTGTTTTGTATGATGGCCTTGATCTCAGATCAATTGGCCAGAGCTAATGTTATTAAAACGAATCTAAACCTACTTACAATTTTCACAAATTACAACAATACAATAATTAATAATGAAGGAACCTAAAATCTATTAAAGTACAAAATTTTCATCATATTAACAATTAAACAACAGTTAAAACAGTTGTGATACAATTAATTATACATAATTATATTTTAGGCGACGAATTCTTTTTTTTTTTTTTTTATATATATATATATTTTTTTTTTTTTTTTTTATTTTTTTTTTTATTTTTTTTTTTTCTTGTTTTTTTTCTTGTTTTTTTTTTGTTTTCTTGTTTTTTTTTTTTGTTTTTCTTTTTTTTTTTGTAGTTTTGTTTTTATTATTATTATTTTTTTTTTAATATATCTGTATTTTTTTTTTAAATATCTTGATTCATTTTTTTCAAATGTTCATATATAACATAGTACAGTTTTATATTTTTTGAACATAAAAGCGCATCTAAGTTGGTGGGGAGTGTTGCTCCTGTTAATTGCAGGTTCTTGTAAAATTCTTCATTTAGATTTTGAAAATTAGGACAGCTAAAGATTAAATGTTGTAAATTACCCAATTGCCTACAACTACAGAATGGGGAATCTGCCAAACCTATCTTAAATTTGTGTTCAGGATATAACCCATGTTTACATCTTATTCTATTTATAGTTTTAATCATATGGCGATTTGAAATATCAATAAACCATGGCTTTCTACTAATTTTGGGATTTATCTCTCGAAACCGTACTCCTACTATTGAGTTGGAATATAATTCTTGCCAGCTTTCTAATTGTTTTTTCTTAAAAAAAGATTTTAAATCCGAGGATGGCATTAGTGGTTCATCTAATAGTATTCCAGAGTTTGTAGCTAATTTTGCAAACTGGTCTGCTTTTTCATTACCTATGATACCTTGATGGCCTTTGATCCAAACCAAAGAAAAGGTCTTCCTCATAGTTAGGAGAATTCTAGCTGTTTCTAAAATCTTCATTATTACTACTGGTAATGTACTTGAAATTTGTATATTTTTTAAAGAATCAATAGCACTTTTGCTGTCTGTTAAAATTACGAAATTTGATTTATCATGATTAATGGCGTATTTTAATGCTTCTAATACTGCTATAAGTTCTGCCGTGTAAATGGACATTTGAGATGGTAATTTAAACATACGTGATACATTGTCGTTGGAATGGTATAAAGCGCATCCAGTCTTGTCTTCAATTTTTGATCCATCTGTATAAATATATTCTGCGTTTGGCCATCTGGTACTTATGGTATTGTTAGTAATGTGGTTTATGATGTTCCGGCATTGCACGTGTTCTGACTGAAAGTAGTAAAGTTGTAGTTGAAGATCAAGAAGGTTATATTCTATGTTATAACAAGGAAGTTTGTTGTTTTTATAAAGGAAGGTCTGAACATTATTTAGTCGTTGTAAACTTAATATTAATAGAGGTTTCTTCTTACGTCTCCAATATGGATAATTTATTTTAGCTTCTAGTTCTTGCAGCTCTCTAGTACGGTTTTGAGACAGTAATTTTGATACAAAAATATTGCTTAAATATTCTCTTCTAATCTCTAGTGGTGGTTCTGCTGCTTCTACTTCTAATACATTTACAGGAGTACTTTGTAAGGTTCCTAGGCATAATCGTAAACTTTTATTTTTAATCACTTCCACTTTTTGTAGTTGACTCAAATTAGCATTTCCATATAGTACACATCCATAGTCAAGCACTGAACGGATGAGAGCTTTATAGAATATCAGGGCTATGTTTGGATCCGCTCCCCATTTGGTATTTGAAAAGGCTCTAAGTATATTTATAGCATTCTCACTTTTTTTAACAAGATGATTAATGTGATCTTTCCAGGATAATTTTTGATTGAGTATTACCCCAAGATATCTAACAGATGATTTACATGGAATCGTAAGTGGACCTAAATTAAAATGATTTGGTGGCTGGTACCGATGACGAGTGAAAGTACATATAACTGATTTCTCTTGAGATATTTCGAAACCATTTCTTCTTGCCCAACGTGTGGCCCTTTCAGATGCTATTCGTAAATCTACTATTGTATTTTCAATTGATTTTTTTTCCGAATATATACAGAAATCATCTGCAAATTGCAGCACTCTTGTCTGGGGTTGCATAATGAAGTTAAAATCTGATGTATATAATATAAAAAGAAGGGGACTTAGAATGCTACCTTGAGGGATACCGAGGGAAGTTGATTTAGGAGGACCAATCTGTCCATTTATTTTTAAATATAAATTTCTATTTTCATAAAGCATGATGATGTTAGTCGTTATTCTCTCAGGAATACCTATTGTTAGAAGTTTCCCGGCCAAAATACGTAAATTAACTGCATCATATGCCCCTTTTATATCCAAAAATAATGCTGAAATTGAATTATTTACAGTAAATGCCTTCTGAACATCGGAAATAAATATGGCACTTGCTTCTATAGTTGAACGTCCTCTTCTAAAACCGTACTGGAATGTTGGTAGTAATTGCTGGTTTTCCAACCAATGTTCTAATCTATTTTTAATTATTTTCTCATAAGTTTTTAAGATACAGGACGCTAGTGAGATAGGTCTATATGATTCTGCAGAATCAATTGGTTTCCCAGGTTTGTGTATTGGGATTATAAGGTATTTGCTCCAAACTTCAGGGATTTTTGCTTTATTTGTCCAGATGTCATTTAATATATTTAAAAGGCGTTGTTTAGTTATCGCAGGGAGGTTTGACAACATCGGGTAGTGGATATTATCTATTCCTGGAGAAGTGTTATTATTTTTCTTTAACGCTCGATTTAGTTCTTGTATTGAAAAAGGACTACTGAGAATATGATTATTCCTAGAAGTAATTGGGATTTCCATAGGTTTTTCAATAACCCAATTGGGAGCTATTTTATTGTGAAAATCTTCTGCCCAATCGCCCCATTCCATTACAATCTTATTTGTTTGTTTTCGATTTTTGAATCTGTTTAATTTTGACCAGACCTCTTTCATAGGTGTATTTTTATTTAAACTACTACAGTACTCCCGCCAGCTTTTCCTTTTCGCCTGATTAGTTACTTGTTTTACGACTGCATCTTGGTTCTGGTAATTATAAAGGTTTGTTACGTTGGGATTTTCCTTGAATATTCTGAAAAGTAGTTTTCTTTTATCAACTGCCCTATTACATTCTTCAGTCCACCACGGTTTGCATTTTTCTGGTTTGTATGCCTTATTTGAACTGTACTTTGGAATGGCTATACTGGCTGCTTCATTTATATCAGTAATTAGCTTATCGTAACTATCATTTACAGTTTGCTTTCTTGGATCATCTAGGTAATTACTAAAGACCGACCAGTTTGCTTTATTTATATTCCAAATTTTATGGGACTTTGGGATTAATCCCGTAGATTCTACAGAACACTTTAAAAGGACTGGTAAATGATTTGATCCATGTGGGTCTTGAATTACTTCCCAGTCAAAAAGATGGCTGACATTTTGAGAGCAAAAGGTGATATCTATCGCACTATTTCTTTGTCCTGGTCTTGTGATGAGAGTTGACTCTCCTGTATTTAGAAAAACTAGACCAGATATATTTAATGCCTCTAGTAAATTTTTACCTTCGGTATCTTCTGCTTCTGAGCCAAATGCTTGATGATGAGCATTGAAATCCCCACCAACAATACATGGCTTTGGTATGTTATTAAAAAAAGTTACAAATTGATTTACTGTAAGTTTAGATGACGGTTTAATATAAACTGAAACAATATGTAATTTTTTAAAATTCCCTATAGTAACACGCACACACGTAGCCATTATTTTTGGTATTATTGCCAATGGAATCTCTAAGTAAGATAAGTTATTTTTTATTAATAAGGCTACACCTGCTTTACCGTCATCCCTGTCCATTCGACAACAGTTATAACCAGCGAAATTATAATAAATGTTGGGTTTAAACCACGTTTCTGACAGTAAAGCTATGTTTACATTGTAATTATGTAGTAAATGTTCTAAATTTGCTTTATTTGCAACTGCTGATCTGCAATTCCATTGAACCATTGTGAAAAGTCTATTTATGTCTGCACACATAGTGTAATGTATGAAGAAACGGAAGTTATTTTTTAGTTATAGTCTACTCTTAGTATTATATTAAAATAGGGTATTTTAGGGAAAGCAGATAACTAATTTAAAGTGTATTCTGACCTTGTCGATATCGCTTTTCTATGGTTGAAATGTAATTTTAAAAAATAATATTTAATGTGATCGAAACTGGTGGATGTTTGACAAGGTCGAGACTGAAGAGATGTTTCTTAGTTTAGAGTTGATTGTATCTAAAATATCTTGTTCTTGTATATCGAATGAATTTTTGTTTTTAAGGGTATTGACAATAGTATTAATTATGTCTAAGACTAGGGAAGTGTTTAAAATATCTACACTATTTTGAGACTGGTTTACAAGTGGATTTAATGTTTTTGGTAAATTAGCGGAATACAATGAAGATTGTAGAATACCTCCTGGGGAAGAAGGGACATTAACCGGAGTAACAATTTGTTTGTGTATGTTTAATATAGGATCAGGAGATTGTGGGCGAGCCCTTTTATTATCCCGATAAATTGTTTGTGTAAAATGGGTAGGTCTAGGAGATGAATTACAGTTAAAAAAGGGTCTAGATTGTGAAGAGCCATTTGAAGTGATTAAAGCGTAAGTCGCTTTAGGTGTTTTTCCACAAGCATCTTTATAAGAAAGGTTAGTTTGTGACATGAGCTTTTTAATTTCTTTTTGTCGTGAGAATTCTAGACATTCTTTAGTGGCATTGGTATAGTGAGCGCCATTGCAATTAAAACATTGAGGGGGTAGATTGACTTCAGGACAGATATCAGGTTCATGGTTTTGTTTACATTTTACACATCTCTTGGAACTTTTACATTGTTTGCCCAAATGACCGTACCTAAAACAGTTATAGCAAAGTACCACCTTTTCAACATATGGAACTACTTCAAATATAACATGATTAATTTCTAAATACTTTGGCAGAGTTTGTGACTTAAAGGTAACTAAGACAGTCTGAGTGGGGACAAATTTTGTGGTATTATTTTCTGTTATTTTTCTAGAAAACCGTTTAGCAGAATCGACACTGAATTTGCAGTGCATGTCGTGTTCCCTTATGTTGTGTTTTAAATATTCATCTGAGTATTCCAGATCGACATATTTAATAATACCTCGCCGGTGGAGCATAAAACGGGGAATATAAACATTTAAATTATAATTTTTTAATTGGTTAGAATTTATTAACGAATTGGCTGTTTTATAATCTTTGCATTTAACTCTAATTCTATTACGTCCAACTGAGTCGATATTTTTAATATGGTTGTCGAGATCTGGATGAGCGTTGTAAATAATCTCTCCTATTTTCATAGGTCTTAGTTGTCCTACAAAATTTTCTGAATTGTTTTCAATATAAACAAAATACGGACCTGAATCAGTTGGACTGAATAAGTATATTTCTCTCTTGTTGATTGAAGGAGAATTAATTGGTTTATCACCATTGATTTTTGAGATTTTATCAGTAACATTGGTTCCGTCTTTGCTAGTTGAATTTGTTGAATTTGCAATAAAAGAACTATTAATAGAACTAATTTGACTTACATTTGCTTCATTTATATTTTTGATTACATTACCGCTCATAGTATCACTTATTTCTCTATCATCTCTTAGGGTTTTGGTTGCTGGAATATATTCCATCTGCGTTAAATTGCTAATTTCATTCATCATTTCATCATCACTTAGAACAAACGATTAGGGACTCCGAAAAGAGTTCCCGGGGAGAGTGCCTCCCCCATTGGAAAGACACTTCACTAATGCGACTACACTAGTATGTAGTTCGAAAGTATTAACACAAATAACACAAGGGAACCTAAAAATAAAGTTAAACGAGAAAACCCAACAAAAAAGACTGAAAATTGAAATTATATTTCAAAATACTATTGTCACGTTGACGGAAGTCGGTATCCAATGTCCATCGGATGCTGTTATAGTAAAGTTAAATTAGAAAAAAATGTAGGGGTATCATAATGTTTCTAAATTCATGTAATTTTAGGGTACTACAGGTGATCCAAAAGCTCCAGTTGTATCTCATTTTAATGTCGTAAACAATGGATATTTCATAGGAAAGCGAAATAGACTGAACCAAAAACAGCACCGACTATGCATTCAGAATCCCCTCTTCCACGCTTACGGATCTATCATAGGATTGATTGGTGCTTTAAATCACGGTACCACTGTGGTACTTCCATCTGACAGATACAAACCTGAAAAAAATTTAGATGCTTTGAAAAATCACAAGTAAGTAAAAATGATTTTCTGTTATGTAGTTTTACTGTTTTCCTAAAATCATAAAATTGAAACCTGTATAACCCAAAGGCACTAAGGAATTTTCTATATTGCATAACTTGCAAATCTTTTGCTAATAGGTCCTGTTTGTAAATAAACTATTTTAGTTTAAGAAAATACTGATCCTGATAAATAAATTCAAGCACTTTCAACACCTACTAAATAGGATTGTAAATTCGGTGAAAACCTCTGTTGTTACATTCACCAAAAGAAAGAACATGCAAGTAATAAAGAAGCTTAATATATAGAGACAACATCTAAAAATGACAAAGGAAGTTAAATATCTTTGTATCAATCTTGATGAAATGCTTAGTTTTTGCAGGTATATAAAAAAAACACACAAAAAGCTGTAAGAGCGTTATGGGCATGTAAAGAGCAGAACACGAACACATGGGGGCTTTAATTAATCATGATTCACTGATTTTATACTAAGACTTTATTACCAGTTGTAACTTACCCATTAGTCATATGATGACATATGAATCAAAACAAAACAGTTAGCAGATACTAACTGGGACCGTTAGAAATACGTCCACTGTAGTAATGAAGTTATTGCCGGGTATTCCTTTATTACACCCTGTGATGGAAAAAGAGATTATGAAGGTGGTATACAGGATCTTACAAAATAAACTTGGTTGGGAACTTTTAATAAATTGACACCGTACAATGATAATGGAAAAACTGAAAATAAAATTTGGTATTAAAACTTCTGTCGGATAGACTAGCTATTACTCATAACTATTCAGAAATTTATATACCAGAAAGGACCAAAAACCGAGAAAATAGACAAACACAAAATAAATCAATTTGGTATTCGGTTCGAAGATGCAAAATACCAGAGAAGCTAGGATGTACCATAAGAACTTAGGAAGAACCTTAATCTAAACTAAGGATCACTAGCAGTTAAATGACTTTCTTAGAGATACCAGTGTCTTCATTATGACAGGCAGCTAGGCGGCTCATAGAGTACTAAAAAGGGTAGAAGTCCAATACAAATAAAAATTGATTCTAATAGCCTCTTCAGACCCTGACAAAACATAAAAAGGTCACTCTTAAATGGGTGCCACGACATAAGAGCGTGTTTAGAAACGAGAAAGCACACCTATCTAAGAAGGGAGCTGGGAAAACTATAATTGGATCTGAACCCACATGTGATATTTCATATCAACATGTTAAAGAGGTGTGACTGTAACAGATAAATAGAACACATTATAATCTCTGGTTGAAACTTCTTGAGATCATGTAGTCCAGAATAATCATAAAGAGTCCATTCAAGAGCAGATTAAATTAACTGTTTAACCTTAACAGGAACGAACAAAAGACAGTAATTTACGGGATACCGCAGCCTTTAAAAGATACTTAAATCTCTTAAGAATATCTGACAACTCCCTACACAGAATATATGAAGATGAACACCAAACTCCTCTTCACATTGACGGAACCTTAAATGATAACAAAAATGGTACTTCTGGGTACAATGTCAGCCGGAACCAGAAGGCATCACAAAAGCACCCATCATTCATATTTTTCAATTCATTAAGAATATTAACCTGATTGGGTAGAAACTGAGAAGGTACAATAATTCTAGAGCCTCAGTACAGTGTACTTTGTACTACACCCTTATTCAGATAGATTCAGATAGACAAAAATATTCGAAATTTACTAATTTTGTTATTTATTTTAGATGTACAGTAGTCTATGGTACTCCTACAATGTACGTTGACCTGGTTAACCTCCAAAAAACGAGACAAGAAAAATTACATTTAGAAGTAGCAGTCAGTGGTGGTGCCATATGTTCACCGCATTTATTTGAAAATATGCAAAAAGTTCTTGGTGTTCAGCAGGTTAAGGTACATAATAATTAGTACATTATAATCATTTTTCACTTTCACATAACTAGTATGAGTCTTTACGTTTTAGGATCTTCTGAATCGGTTTTTATTATTTTTGCGATGTCCTGTGGGTGCGTGTGTCTGTGTCCACGATAACTTAGAAAGGGATACAGAGAAAAACACTAAATTATAAACGTGAGCTGATTAGGCTTTGGACATAGTCGAAACATTTGGGACGAACTTTATAGGAATTCCTTTTTATAATTTATTTCTGTTTTTTATTACTAGAGAAAAAATTCTTTTAATAAGAGTTGCATGTGATATAATTTTTTATGTTTTTTGTTATTTTCATGATTTCTATAAAATGACTCGTAATGGAGAAATTTGGAAAATATAAAAAAATATGTTTTTCAGTATTCTCGTTGGCAATGGAGATACTTAAATATATTTCGAATAAAATGTCTGTAATTCATATTCATAACACATTTCAATTATATGGGCAGTATTCAATATGTTTGATAACTTTGCGGAAAGTCATGTGTTGGACATCACATTTTTTTTAAGAAAAACATGATAAATTCTAGAACAGTATCTTACCAAATATGTTCAATAGAGTTGGGAAGTGAATGACCACAGTTCTGGTAAATTCAGGCTTAATAACCCATCATTATAGGTAATTGCTACAATGATGATTATGAAAGAGAATTAAAGAAATTGGCTCTGCATACCTTTGCTTTCTTGTTTCACTTATTTTTTAAAGTATTATATATTTATTACTTAGGGTGTCCTTCAAGGTTCTGTTCTAAGGCCCACCCCATTTTTAATTTATATAAATGATTTATTAACAACCAATTACTTATAAATTTCTAGGAGAGCAAAAATTTACAAACCGGTATTAAAAAAAAAAAACATATCTGACAGCTTGAAACAAGTGACTATATTGATACCGTTTTCTACAATGTTGCTAATACACTTACCGGCAGAATTAATCGCCCACCCAATTATTTTTATTTATTTCTGAAATTTTCGGAGATTTTCGTCACTTTTTGACATTAATTGATATGAAGTGACATTTTGACAGAAAATAAATGTTTAACCAAAGAATACCTACCCAAGAAGCGAAACTGAATGAGTTTTCGTATGTACCAAAGTAAGGGAACTTAATACACTGAAAAACGTATAAAAATTAATCAGTTTTAGTCGTT
Source organism: Psylliodes chrysocephalus (assembly GCA_927349885.1). NCBI lineage: Eukaryota > Metazoa > Arthropoda > Insecta > Coleoptera > Chrysomelidae > Psylliodes > Psylliodes chrysocephalus. The sequence continues at coordinate 35,669,187 of OV651823.1, forward strand.
TGGTTCATAAGAATTAAACACAAACTAAAGTAACAATGGCAGAAAATTCTTACTATGTTCATTATGTCAAATATATTATTTTAATAGGTGACAGTCACTACACAATAGCGAAAGTTGATGACGGTCATTCTGAAAATAGGGAATTTTAAGAACAATTATGGAACAGTGGTGCAAGAACCATTCACTGTCTATCAATCCCAAGAAGACAGAAATAATCCTTTTCACAAGGAAATGATGAAAATGGAATTAAAACCTACAGAGTTCCTAAACACAAAACAAAACTTTTCAACAGAGATGATGTACCTAGGTAGCACCTTTGACAATAAGTTTACATGGAACTCACAATTTTAAAAACAGAGTCAAAAGAGCATACATTACTTATGACAAATAACACCAAACCGTGGGGCGCATCTGGGGTTTCCTTCTCAGAGTCGTCACATGGACTTACATGGCCCTCATACGACCTATGCTAACATACGGTTCAGTTGTCTGGGTACCGACAATCCAAAAATTGACAGCTATCCGCCAAATAGAACAAATTCAAATAACAGCATGTCTCAACATAACAGAAACCATGAAAACCACACCAACCAGAGCCATGGAAGTCGTTCTTAGTCTCACTCCCTGTAATATTTACATCAAGGAGGTTGTTCTCATGACAATGACACGCCTCTGCACGGTTGGAATAGAACCTGATGTACGATCTGGTGAGGCGAGACGTCGTTTTTGGCAAAAGGCGCTCGATACGCACCAACTTCTTCAAGCAAACATGAACCTTATCTCATCGAGTTATATCTTCCATAGGCCATATAAAGTTATAACAGAACAAATAGAAGAGCCGGAAGTGGAAGGTATGATACATATTCACGCCGACGCGCGACGGTTCTAAAACAAAACAATGGTCATGATGTGGAATATACTCCAATTCCTTAAACTTCAACATAAAATGGTCTGTGCATAATAGTGGCAATGTAGTCTATGAAGCTAACGGAGGTTCTCATAGCAGCAAAAGAAATCGCTGGTAGGAACATGCTCATCCATACAGATAGCAGATAAGCACTACTTACCCTGAACAGATTACGAATTTAATCAGGGTTAGTACTAGAATATCACGAAGCTTTGGCACGAGTATCCATTCAACAATGTGGTCATCTTAAGATGGAGCAACAGAGATAGTCTTATTGCTGTTTCACTAGCCAAGATGGCGGCCAACCAAATACTTTTTGGACCTGGCCCTTCTATTGGACTGATAACATCGGTAGTGACAGACCTAATTAAAGAATATACCCTTGTGAAATTGAAGGAAAGATGGGATGAAACAAGAAACTGCTAAGTTACCACGGAGATTTTAAGTTATCCTGATAATACTACAACAAACAAATACTTGACTATGACCAGACATAATCTGCGTCTAATCACAGGCATTCTGACTGGTCATTGCCAAATACAGAAGCATCTCCATATCATGGGGCTGTCAGAATCCGCACCCTGCTGGTGGTGCGAACAAAAAAATGAAACCATCGAACATATCCCCTACGATTGCCAGTCGCTCTCATTTATTAGAAGATTTGTTTTCAGCGAGTATTGGCTAACACCGGTCGATATAAGAGAAACACCTCTTGGCGACGTAGGCTGGCTCATGAGATAGGAGGTGCCTATCATTGGGTCTAGTGAGGCTAAGTGCCGTGGTTTAACCCACCCTCTACACGTTACATATCCAGAAGTACTGTTGGTAGCTGTAAAGGCATTTCGATTACATCCTGATAGCAGCGACTTGGTTCCTCGAAGTGAGTTTGTCATATATTTTAATTATTGTTTTGTATTATTGTTTATTTACTATTTTAATTCGAATAGTTTAAAAAACAAACAAAAATAACATATTTAAATAAAAGAGTAAGAAATTAAACGATGCATAATACGTAGGCGTAAATTATCATTATAGGTAATACCGATTTAGAAATTAAAAAAAAAAACTTTAACAGCCAGATGCAAGAACGTTCAATAAAATTTCCGAATAACGCAAAGTATTTTTTTTGTGTAATTTAAATTCTAAAACTAAACTAATTTCTAATTACTACTTAGTTAAATACAACTATACTTAACTATATGCAATTTTCACAAAACGCTAATAATAATATACCAAACGTTGCTCTGGTTGCTCTACATAAATTGACAGCTATATTTGACGTTAAACCACATCTAAAACACAGAAAACTTGGCAGTTTTTTGTCCACGAATCGCCCATTTAGTTTCGCTTCTTGGGTAGGTATTCTTTGGTTTAACTGTCAGTGCTGTCATTCTTTCGCTTTTTATTAATAATTTGGTTCCAATTTGGCTTGTTTAATGTTAGGTATTTACAATTTTTTTTTTTTTTATTAGAGATAATTAGACTTGTTTAGTGTTGGCATATATTTTGTAAAATCATTTTAAGGTAAATTCAAAACAATGCCATTGGAGCAGAATCAGTAGCCAAAGCTGTAGTTCTATCTGATGAAGGTTATAGTCAACGTCGTATTGCTGGAATACTTGGTGTTGCTCGTGAAACAGTCAGATATACCATAAGGCGTTTTCGAGAGACAGGTTCTTACACCAGAAGGCCCGGTCAGGGCCGCCATCACTGCACTTCAATGAGGGACAATCGTTTTGTTGTGAGCACGATTTTAAGAGATCGGTTCTGTACCGCTGTTGAAGCCCGTACTCGTCTTGCTGAGGTTAGAAATGTGGAGGTCAGCGAGAGAACCATAAGGAGGTTGGCAGAAAGGAATCTTATAGCGAGACGCCCTTACCGAGCCCCTCAGCTTCGCCTGCATCACAAAAGAGCTAGACTCCGTTTTGCACGTAAATACAGTATGTGGAATATGGATCAGTGGAAGAATGTTTTATTCTCTGAAGAGAGCAGAATTGCTTTAAAAATATCCAGATGACCGCCAGCGTGTATACAGACGCTCGACAGAGCGGTTTGCTGCTTGTGCTCTTATGAAAATTGTGGGTTATCAAGGAGGCTCAATAATGATATGGAGCGGAATTTCTTACAAGGCTCGTACGGATCTGGTAATTTTTGCTAGAGGCGGTGTAGATGCTCACAGGTATGTTCCAGAAGTTCTTTAAGAACTTTGCCATGGCCAGCACAGATTCCAGACCTCAATCCAATTGAACACATTTGGGACAATCTAAAAAACGGATTCGAGCACGAAGACCAGCTCCAACCACTATTCGAGAGCTGAAAACTACTGCGGTAGAAGAATGGGAGAACATCCCACAAGCTGAGATTCAAGCCAACAGGCTTAGTGATTTGATCAGGGCAAGAAGGGGTAACACTTGTTACTAAAGTAAATTTTGTTAATAACAATACTTTTTTGTTTAAAAATTTTCAAAAACTGTTTTTCTTTTATTTTCTAAAATTAGACAAAACTTTCATTTGATTGGTATTTGTTTGCTTTTTCAAGATGTATTTAGAAATTAAAAAGTAAAAAAAAAAATTAAAATTACAAATATCTCCAACTAACTAACAAAACATTGGGTGGGAAGTTAATTCTGCCGGTGAGTGTAGTTGTTAGTATTGATATATTGGATGGATTATACATTTACACTAGTAATAGAAACAGACTCCTGTGCCAATTAGTCCCAGTCTCCCCTACCTATCGAATATTTAATATATTTTTTATTTCAGTCTATTTATGGTTTAACCGAAACCTCTGGATCCACATTTCAATCACTGGAAGACGATGATGCAGAAAAATGTACTAAAACTGTGGGATACTTGCAAGATCATTTGGAGGCCAAAATCGTTGATGAAAATGGAACTATTGTACCAAGAGGTACTGTCGGAGAACTGTATATTAGAGGGTATTCGGTTATGTTAAACTATTATGAGGATGAAGAAAAAACTAGAGAATGTAAAGAAGAAAATGGATGGTTCCATACAGGGTAATTTTTGAATTCGTTTGCTAATTTAGAATAACCTGCACAAAAATGTGCAAAGTTGTGGGAAATATTTTGTGAAGAAATCTGTTTATCGGTAGCCACTTACTTATATAAACTCTTATCCTGTTTGTCTTTTTTTATCTACATGTGGAATTAACAATTTCCAAGCTTATTGACACGACTCGGATGCTAATATTAGTTTTATTTCAAAGTACTCAAATATCTTGATTTTAGGTTTTTACCGCTGAAACTGAACTGTCATTCGACAGTTCCCAATTTGCACAGTGGATGTCAACTTGCACAGTGTTGCCAACTTACATCCAATATACAGGGTGTCTGTAAAAGGTCTTTAAAAAAACATACCACATATTCCTTGGACCAAAATAGGTCGATTTAAGTAAAATTACCTTAGTACAAAGTTGCTTCGTCTGGGCTCCAGAGGGCCTTGAAGTTACAATTTTTAAATCGTTTTTCCCATATAAATTTAAAACGGCATATGCGATTTTGCTGAAATTTTGTATATTGGTATTATGTGGCAAAAAAATGGTATTAAAATTTTGTCCGATAATAATATATAGGCGTAAAACTTGATTTTTTAAATAATTGCACCTTTAAAAATTCTACGCCGATGGAAAAAAAGGAGTTTGAGTATAAAATTTAGATTGCGCGACTCATTTACTTTAAAAAAGGTACTCTTGATAAGAGTCATGGTTTCGACGAAATTTGCATTTTAGTAATTTTAGAACATAAACAATAATTATTTTTTTTTTTTGGCATAGACTCTTTTGTCATACAGCCAGTCACAAAATGGAAGAGGTAAATCAATAAATATTTAATTTCAAATAACAAGAGGATTAAACGGGGACACTCGCTTCTCGCCTAGGGACCCATCAAGGCATTACAAAAAAACAGACATACACTAGGTCACGGTAAGGGGGTAAAATAAAACAATAGGAAAGAAAACAAAGGTAACGAGTCTAAGAGAATTTCTAATCACAAGCGTATACCTGATTCCATTAAAAAATTAATCAAGCAGTCATAAATGTTTGTGGAATTGGAGGACAATAAACTTTGGATATTCCAAGGGGAGCATATTTTGTGTTTAAGCAGATCGTTATATAGATTGTCACAGAATTTTTTGTTCTTAGTACAATTAAAGAAGATATGGTCCAGATCTCCTTTTTCATTACACGTCTCGCATTGGTCACTTTCAGAGACTTTAATTTTGTATACATGGCTAGGGTAACAGGCATGACCAAATCTCATCCTAATCATTGTCGATATGTACTTTCGCGGTATTTTATAATGCTTGTACCAAGGGATCTTAGGAATGTTTAACAATAATTATTAATATACAAACTTTGTCAAAACCATGAGAGTAAATCGAGTGTTATCAAGGGTACTTTTTTGTAGTAAATGAGTACCCAATTCAAATTTCATACTCAAACCTCTTTTTTGCCATTGGCGTAGAATTTTTAAAGGTGCAATTATTTAAAAAATCAAGTTCTACGCCTATGTATTATTATCGGACAAAATTTAATATGATAAAAAACATAAAAATGTACTTTTTTCATATCTTCTTCAACACCTCTAATCGAGACTTTTAACAAAAATACTCGATTCTTGCCATGTACGATTTTTTTTAGGAATATTAATTATTTGCCTGCAATACGTATACAAAAACATTTATTGTTGGTTTCCATAGCTTCATCTAAATCAAAAAATTGTCAAGTTTTAACACCTAATCTCTTGTTAATGATTGAAAGTGTTCTATCTGACTCAATAATTCAAAAAACAAATGCGTGGTTTATTAATATGGCTGTACAATATACCAATGCAGAATATATCGATATGTTACTGACATTAGGATTTTGTGAAGGAAATGCTCGAGAGAGTGTCAGGGTGTACTCTAGAAAGTTTCCAAATCGTCGTGTACCTAGCCACCCAACTTTTGCTGCTGTTGAGAGACGTCTTCGGGAGACCGGTTCCTTTGCTCCCAACACTGTTGATAATGGAAGAGAACGTTTTGTAAGTATTCCTGAAGTTGAAGAAGACATTTTAAAACGTGTTGAAGAACTAGGAGTAAGTAAAGATGTCGTTCATAAAGTGCTTAGGGAACAATTGCTATATCCATACCATAAGAAGCCAGTATAAGAATTATTAGTCCATGATCCTCAAATTCGTTTGGGTTTTTGTCGATTTGTTAATATGCAGAGAGAAAAAGATCCAAACTTTGTCAAGAAGGTTCTCTTTACCGTTGAAGCGGGTTTTACAAGAAGTGGTATAACTAATACCCATAGTGAACATGTTTATGCCGTTGAAAATCTGCATGCAATAAAGGTAAATCATTTTCAGCACGAATTCAAAATTAATGTGTGGGCTGGAATAATTGGTAATTTCATTGTTGGTTCTGTCATACTTCCACGAAGATTATAACTGGAAAAAATTATTTGGATTTTCTACAAAATACGTTGCCAGAATTGTTAGAAGATTTACCTCTCCAACTTCGGAGAGATATGTGTTTTATGCAAGATGGAGCTCCACCACATTTTTCTTTAAACGTTAGAAATCACTTGAATGAACAATATCCACACAAATGGATAGGCAGAGGTAATGACGCACCTGTAAACTGGCCACCACGTTCCCCAGACCTAACACCGATGGATTACTTTTTATGGGGATATCTGAAATCCACAGTTTACAGGAAACCTGTAGAAAATGAGGAACAACTCTGGCAACGTATTCTAGATGCAATAAACAATCTTAGAGGTGATGAAGAAGTTACGGAAAGGATACATTTTAATTTTCTTCGACGTATAAATCTTTGTATGCGTAAAAATAATGAACATTTTGAACAATTTTTGTAAAATCTTTATTTTGATTATGTTGTAAATAAATATTTTTGTGAAACCTATACACTCTAAATTATTAAAACATAAATTTAGCGAAAACCATGAGAGTAATCGAGTCTTATCAAGAGTACCTTTTTTAAAGTAAATGAGTTGCGCAATCTAAATTTTATACTCAAACTCCTTTTCTTCCATTGGCGTAGAATTTTTAAAGGTGCAATTATTTAAAAAATCAAGTTCTACGCCTATGTATTATTATCGAACAAAATTTTAATACCATTTTTTTGCCACATAAAACTCTACCAAATACCAAATTTCAGTATAATCGCATATGCCGTTTTAAATTTATATGGGAAAAACGATTTAAAAATTGTAACTTCAAGGCCCTCTGGAGCCCAAACGAAGCAACTTTGTACTAAGGTAATTTTACTTAAATCGACTTATTTTGGTCTAAGGAATATGTGGTATGTTTTTGTAAAGACCTGTATATGACATGAATATTAATGATTTGATTCAAAATATTTTCTTATGACTGAGAACATCTTGCTTTAGACAGTATTTCAAACATTGTTGTTACATACATCTAGTTCTAATTAAATAAAGCTATTAAATTACACATCAAAAACGAGGTCTTTATTTTTATGGCGTTGAGTAAAGCCGATACAAGATAAGATGGCGTATTTGTCATATATGATATATGACATGACAGATGACAAATAAAACTCAAAGTTCATGGTATAAAGGTTAAGCCTAAACTACTATCCAATGACTATGTTACATGTTTCCTTTTTCTTTTTTTTATTCCAAAATATAATCTTTCAAGTGTGAAGGTATACGCTTTTCTCTTTTCTTTGTTTGTGTCGGTTTAGGTGTGTTTTCTAATGGTGGTGGATTATTTGTTTCCTTTTCAGGTGTATCCTGTTCCTCCTGGTTACGCCCCCATTAGCGAGTTGAATTTTATATGATTTTGGTTCCTCGTTTTTCTGGTTTACTATTCCTGAAGTCCAATCTCGTATACCTTTCTATACAAAGCTTTTTTTCTGGATTTAATTCAATCAGTTGTTTATTCTGATTTTAATATTTTCCCTGGCGTTCTTGAAGATGTGTCATGCTAGCCGCAATATATTCTTTATCAAATTTTGGTTTTAGTAGAACTCTCGGTATTGGTAGAAAGGTTTTTGGTTTCTTGTCTCATTAGTAGCTCAGAGAGCGATCCTAGGTTATATTTGGGTGTATTATTATGTTCTAATATAGCCCATTCATATTCAGTATCAGCTTTGCTTGCTTTCATTACTAATGATCTTACGGTACCAATTGTACGCTCTATTGTCCCATTAGATTGAGCATAAGTTGGACTCGATGTTGTTATTTTTATCTCTAACTGGTTAGTATATTGTAGGAGTTCTTTTGCATTAAATGGTGGCATTATCATTCATAATCACCTGTGGTATTCCGTGGTGCATAAATAACTATTTCAATGTCTTTATAACTGCTGATGCCGTCTTCGATGACATTTTATTCAAAATTTTGAATGATAATCCACAGTAACTAGGTAGTCTTTGTTGTTGACGTGCATAAAATCCACACCTATTTTGGACCATGGTAATTTTTCAATAGGATGTGTTGTAATTGGTTGTTTTTTATTCGATCGGCTGTTCTGTAAACAAATGCGACAGGATTCAACAGCCGTGATTACATCGTTGTACATGCCTGGCCAATAATAAGCACATCTTCCCTTAAATACACAGGCATTCATGCCTTGATGAGCTTTATATATAATGTTTATGATATTGTCTCTAATTGCGGTTGGCACAATCAATTTATTGCCTTTATATAGCAGTCCATCTTGTTGGTGAATTTCATGCTTTATATCCTAATATTGTTTGGTTAGTGCAGGAAATGATATTGTTCTCTCTGGACAGCCTACTTTGGCATAATGTACCATCAAGGATAATAATTCATCCCGCGCATCTTCTCTGGCAAATTCCTGCTTTGCTTGTTGTGAAGCTATCATTATGGAATCTACCTTTGCTACCTCATTCTCCAAATACTCTGTAGCAATGTTTTGTGATTGTGGGCTTCTAGATAGTGCGTCGGCTACATATATGTGTTTGCCAGGTACATATTATAACTTTGGATTGTATTGTAGAAGTCGCAGTGCTAAGGCTTGTAGTCTTGGAGTAAGAGTCTCTAATGGTTTCATTAGGAGTCTCAAAAGTGGTTTGTGGCCTGTTACCACCTTGAACTTTTCTGCAGAAACATAGTATTTGAAGTGTTCACATGCCTGAACGATTTCCGGAAGTTCCTTTTCTATCTGTGCGTACCTTGTTTGTGCAGGGTTAAATGATACTGAAGAGTATGAGATGAGTGTGCCCTCTTGTCACAGCACCGATCCTAAACCATACTGGCTAGCATCCACTGAAAGTGTTATGTCCTTTTATGGGTTAAAATGTGCCAGTACAGGTGATGTACTGATAATATCTTTCAACATTTCAAAACATGCATGTTCATTGGGATCCCATAGGAATTCTTTGTCTTTTTTTAGTAATTGTCTCAGCGTTTGTGTTTTTTCTGAGACATTGGGTATGTACTATACTGAGATATTTAATAATACTCAAGAATCTTTGTAGTTCTTTCACTGTAGATGGTGGTTGTATGTCAGGTACTGCTTGTAGCTGTGCTTTACTGATGCTGGCTCCTTCAGGGCTGATATCTTGACTTCAGAATGTTATCTTGTCACGAGCTAACTACATTTTAGCTTTATTAAATTTTAGGTTAGCTTCTCTGGCTCTGTTCAAAACACACCGTAGTCTTTTATTATGCTCCTCTAGTGTTTTTTTTATGATTAGCACATCATCCATATAGGTAAACAAACCTAGAGTGTCACGTATGGTTTTTTGGACTGCTACGGATTCCATATGGTAGTCTTTGGAAACCGTATCTGCCAAATGGGGTTGATATTGTGCACAGCATTGTGCTTTCTTCTTCTAATGGTATTTGCAGAAAAGCAGATGGCGCATCCAGTACTGTGAATAATTTTGCATTGCCGATTTCTGCTAAGATACTCTCATAGATATATAACCAAGACAGATAGGATTATTTACAAAATTTTTGAAGAATGAACGGTGGTGTCCGCGGTAGAAACTCAATAATCGGATTGAATATTGATGCCAAGTTTACGTGCTTTTAACTATAGATATATATAACCAATACAGATTACACAATTTTTGAAGTCAACGCGGATGATTCTCGACAGAAATGCAATATTTGGATAAAATTAAAATATTGATGCCAAGTTTGCGATGTTTTTAACTGTAGTAATGTTATTGCGTTTGCTTGAATTACTGTTAGGTCTTTAAATTGTCCAAAAAAAAATAATGTCTGACAACAGTGGAAGTTGAGTAGACCGCAATTGTGGAGGGTCGTATATTGTTTCATTCATAAAAATTCCATCGATACAGTACTAGTCCAGGAGCCAGTGAATTGTTTCGTACTTGTATATTTAAATAATCTATTCCCGGTGAACTGTATATTTAAAATGGAACGCCAATCTATTAACAAAAGTAAGCCAGATTGAATTCGCGCATTACGTCACATCGATACAAGTGAGATTGTATACAAAGTGCTTTTGCAGGCCTATTTGGCCCATTTCATGTATTTGTTTTTAAATCATGTAAAATTACTATTTTTGAAACTCAACAAGGAGAAAATCCAATTAACTCTTCCGTTGTGTGTATATATATAAGATAAATTAACTGAAGTTTTATTAGTAAAGTATTAATACTAAAATTTTAATGTAATTTACAGAAAATAGCAAGGTATGTATTTGTTTTTAAATAATTTGATAATTTATGAAAAAAGTGAGTAAAAGTGGAATGACCAGTGGCCAGTAGGTCAGTCAATACAAAGTATCATATATTTCTATTATAACATAACTAAAATACCTACATCTTTTAATCATAAGGACATAAGTTAAAAACCATTTTAATATATGCATTATAATGAAGTAATAATAACTTAAAGAGACGAGGTCTTAAAGTAATAGCTGGTACAGCATGTGTTTTAAACGTTTCCTCATTGCTGCTAGAATGAAATCACTTACTATGAAATGTGCTCTAAAAACGGCATTTATAGCAGTCAGTGTTCAGTCTTAGGATCTCTTCCTAAAGCCCTCATCCAAGCTGCGTACATATTAAAAAATAATTTAAAAAAAAACATATTATATACCTATATAGTTTTCGGTTCTGGGTGCCCTAAAAGAGGACACTTAGCCGACAATTTGGCTCAAATAGCTAAAACCCAAAAGTCACACCCCGAACCAGGACGTATTGCTATCCTTTTAAGTAAAAAATAACTACAAATAACTTACCTGAAAAATGAAGGCGTCTAACTTTACACCAAAAAAACCATACACTTTTTCCCATTGTTGCAAGCACCCGATGACGATTAGGTAGATATCAACTAGAAGCATGTACTTAATGGTTATAAAGCTTATTTTAACACAAAAAGAATAAAGCACTAGTCGAAAAGCAGCAATCAAATATAAATAGAGCACAATATTAAAATTCAAATTAAAAACTATATAAAAGACAAATACTCTAAAAGCGCAAAAGATTAGAACCAAATAAAATGAATAACCATAATAAGCTAAAAATCACACTAAAATTGCAAAAACTATTACTGTAAAATCATGAGATTACATCAATAATGCATATGCGTCGGAGTATCGCAAATGTCAAAAGTACAATGTTTCCATGAAAATTTAGCTATATTTTTAGCAGTATTATAGAACCATTTATACCACGCGCATCCAACGATATTGGCGTTCCACAGTTCACTGTATTTTCCTCACACCTCTAGTATAAATGATTTGACATAACGAAACTAACAATAATTATAATTAATGCAGAGTAATAAGTGATTCGTGAATTCTAAATAAAACAATTATTATATAAAAGTGTAAAAGGAAATGTAATTTATTTCCCTATTTTCTTCTGTAATATCTTCAATTATTATGTTTAATTTCTATAAATAAACCAACTGGTTAGGTGAAACATTGTGATATAAGATTTTATTTATGTGTCCTATGCGTACACTTTAATATACAAAACACCTGGAACATTCTTTAAATAATTGTGGTCGTAGAAATAATTGTGTACATAACTCGTTTGAAAGTGTATTTTATGCACTTGCCAAATATATTATCCATACAGATTAATCAGACTATTTTTTTACTTAACTTCAGTACATCTCTTACTACTAAAACTATTTTTATCAATGGAAAAAAAGGGCCGTGTTCTCGTATGTTTTGACGCATTTTCGGCCTCAGCCCATCGGATCCCCCTCTAAATACATATGAATTTTGCTTAGAATTGCTAATCCTACAATTCTCTATTCGTGCTTGCTGACTGGGAAAATAAATATCGAAAATCGTCACTGTCTCCTGGACTATACAATAGATGATGATGAGAACTTTACAACAAATACACTTTTATGAATGGCTAGTTGGGGATGTGGATACTCTCGACTGTGTGGAGTTTATGATGTTCTCTTTTTATACTACAAGCGTGTTTCATTGGTAAAGGGACTCCCTTTAACCTTGGATAGAGACCACTGAGGTGCTTCCAAATAACCTATACTTAATGGATCTTTCGACCTTTATAGCCGAGATACAGGGTGTTTTATCAATTTGGCCTAATTCTTTCCAGACTCATAACTTATTAACCATCCTGTATATGTTTTTGATATTTAACGTACTTATTCACCGTAACTTACCAAATCTAAAAAGGTATAAACAAGAAACGAAATCCACGTCCGTCTTTACAAAAAATTAATGAATTCGTCCATCCTTAAAACAACATCCTGTATGTCTGAATTTTAAATTTTTGTTTTCATATTTAAAAAGAGCACAAAAAACTGAATCCAATAATGTACATTTTATTTTTGCGCAGACGATTTTACTACTGAAATTATAAGTCCAAATTGTTATTTTTGAGCATTTTGGAGGTACAAACTGGAAACGGACGGAGTTTTATTAATTTTATTACGGTATATTTAAAATTATTTAAAGAAGTATATTTCTAAAAGCTACAGATATGTCAATACTTATAATTGTATGCATCTATGCCATTTCAAAAAATAATTTCAGGTCCGGTTTTAGGGCCAAAAATCAGAATTATTTTTTTTTCGACCGCACCCTGTATAAATTATTCCATGTAAGTTTTAATACATAGTATGTAGGATAATAATATGGAAAGAGACTAACATTCAATAGAACAAATAATAACATTTACAACTAAAGGAAAAACACATAAATAATAACTAATTAATACATAATAAACAAATCAAAATAACAACTAATACTGGTAATACAAAGAAATACAAATGTTGGAAATGAAGTATTAAACCTTATTGCTACTAAAAACTACAAGAGTTGTTTAAAATGACCTCCATTTTGTTCGATGCATTTTCTTGCTCGTTTTAAAATATGGTTGACGGCTTTTGTGAGTACATCCGGATTATTTTTCATTTCTTCGCACGCGTTTTCTATCCTCCCAACTAGTTCTTCCGTACTATTTATGTAAGTGGAATATACTTTTGTTTTTAGATGTCCCCAAACGTGGTAATCCAGCTCGGTGGTCTCCATCCATGGTCAAAGGGAGTCCCTTTACCAATGAAACACCCTGTATATACTTGTTTAGAGACCTTGGATCCATACATAGTCTGATTTTTCCATTTGGTTTTTTGACTAGGATTATTGGGTGTACTCACTCAGTAGGCTCCTCTGTTTTCTTTAGAAGCCCTTCCTGGGCCACCTTGTCAATTTCTGTTTTTTTTTTTGGTTTCTAAGTGCATGTGGAATTTTTTTTTTCACAACTTACAGTTGGTGTTGCATTTTCTGCTAATTTAATTTTGTATTTCTGTCTTGGCTTTCCTAAGCCTTGGAAAATATCATTGTACTCCTTAATTATTTCTTTTGGATATTCTCTAATATTGGTGATCTCATCAATTTCTCAACTCATAAGCTTAAATGTTTCCATGCTTTGCAATGACATTATTGAAGTTCTGTTTTCTACAGTTATAAAATATTCTAGAATATGTGTCTGATTATGTAACTTTGTACTGGGCTTAACTATTCCCACAATAGGTATTTTGTGGTTTGTATAGCTAGATAATGTTCTATCTATTTTTTGATTTGTAATGTCTCATACACCTTTTTGAATAGTAAGTTTACCTATGAGCCTGTGTCCACTTTGCATTTAATTGTCTTTTCATTTATTTCTATATTTTCATACCACTCTTCTGACAAATTAGCAACTATTTTCTCTTCTGGTTAATTTCGAAGGCAGCTCGAACATTTTTTTTTTTATCTTCTTCATAGTAATTTATTTGTTCTATTTCATTCACAGATGATATATTTGACCTGCACATATTTTTGCATTTTCTACATGTACTACATTTTTTTGATCCTTGGTTTTTCTCACATCTTTTACAGTAAAATCTTTGTACTTCTTTCTTCTGTCTATCTCTATACTGCTTATTTTCTCTTTTTTTATTATGTTTACTTTCTGGGTTATTGTTGGCTCTGCAGACATAACTTGCCTTTGTGTTTTTGCCATTTCTTCGGTTCTGCAGATTGTTATAGCTCTATCAAGTTGAAGATCACTTTCTTTTAGAAGTATGTGTCGAGTGGTTTGTTCTTTTACCCCTCATAAGATTCTGAAGGCAATTAGTTCATCTAAAATTGCTCCAAACTTACAGTCCTTAGCTATGATCCTCAGAGTGGTAATAAATTCACCTATTGGTTGATTTTCCTTCTGTATATTAGTAAAGAATTTGTATCTGATATGGGTAGTGTACTTATACGACTGAAAATGATTGGTCACTGTATCCAGTATAGCTTTTACAGTTATGTCATTATTAGCTACATCTTGGCCCTCGGTATTCACGCAATGAAACGTGTTATATAGTTCTAGTCCAGCAGGTCCTATAACGTGGAGTAAGTTCTCTGTTGGGATATAAATTTGGTGCCAAGTGCTACCACTTCCATGAATATTTGGAATAACTGTCGCCATTTCTCACAGTTTTCGGCTAAGTTGTTTCCCATAATGAAAGTATCGGGAGGTTTAAATGCAATTTTCTTTCTGTTACCGGTACGACGTTTTTTATTTCTCTTTTTTTATTGTTACTTTTCTTCCCATTAAACAGATTATTAGGTTCTTTTACGCTGTCACCATGTTACATATATGTTGTTGTAATTAAATGAAACTATTAAATTACATTTCAAATGAGGTCTTTATTTTTATGTCGTTAAGTCAAGCCGATACAAGATAAGATGGCGTATGTCATATATGACATGACCGATGACAAATAGAACTCATAGTTCATGGTATAAAGGTTAAGCTCAAACTACTTAATGCATATGTTACAATTGTTATTCAGATTCCAATAGGTATTAGAACAAATCATATCATAAAACAAGCTATTTTATGTCAGTTATTTTTACATCTTTAATATTTACGTCAAGATAACAGAGAGTTGAAGTAGTTCCAGTACGTTAACGTAAACGTCAATGCAAAAATATAATTAGGCATTCCAAACAAATGAATTACCAGTGGGCAGGTTTGGTATATCTAAGGGTGGTGACATATGGTGTATTCTATCTACTTTACGTAAAATCATGAATAATGGATTACATTTAAATATTTTATGTCAAACACAATAAAAATAATATTTAAAAAACCTACCTATACATTTCTTCATAAATTGACAGGCTTGGCGACTACTACTTCGAATAAAAATAGCGTTCAAGTTGCAAGACTATGTCGTTACCCCCCTTAGATATACAAGAATTTCCCACTGGCACATAATGTTTGACAGGTCGTTGGAATGCCTAATTGTTTACGTTGAAGTCCAAAATCTGAGTTGAAGTTGTTAAAAGCATCGTGACATTCACCTGCCATGACAGATAATGACAATTAATATCAGGATTTCTTCTTTCTCAATTAAAAAGAGTTTATTTTGTTTACGTTGCGTACATACGCCAGAGTCCGTAAGTTTACGTATGTACGTAGATGTGAACGTGAAAGATATTTAAATGCGCATGCGTAGATGTCAATTTTCTATACGTTTACGTTCATAGCATCACTTCAACTCTCTAATATTGAAAAAATCAAGTGGAGATTGTGTATATTCTCCTAAAACTAATTTGCAATTTTTTTTCTTGCTTTAGGGATTTGGCTTTATTGAACGACGATGGATATGCAGTAATCGCAGGCAGGTTAAAGGACATGATTATTAGAGGTGGTGAAAATATATATCCAAGAGAGATAGAAGACTACTTAAATACTCATCCTGATATACTAGAATCACAAGTAAGTGAAATTATCCACGGTGTCTGTAAAAGGTCTTTACAAAAACATACCACATATTCCTTAGACCAAAATAAGTCGATTTAAGTAAAATTATCTTAGTACAAAGTTGCTTCGTTTGGGCTCCAGAGGGCCTTGAAGTTACAATTTTTTAATCGTTTTTCCCATATAAATTTAAAACGACATATGCGATTTTGCTGAAATTTGGTATATTGGTAGAGTTTTATGTGGAAAAAAAAACGGTATTAAAATTTTGTCTGATAATAATAAGGCGTAGAATTTGATTTTTTAAATAATTGCATCTTTAAAAATTCTACGCCAATGGAAGAAAAGGAGTTTGAGTATGAAATTTAGATTGCGCAACTCATTTACTTTAAAAAAGATACTCCTGATAAGACTCGATTACTCTCATGGTTTTGACGAAATTTGCATTTTAGTAATTTTTAGAACATAAACAATAATTATTAAAATACAAACTTTGTCAAAACCATGAGAGTAAATCGAGTGTTATCAAGGGTACTTTTTTGTAGTAAATGAGCACCCAATTCAAATTTCATACTCAAACCCCTTTTTTGTCATTGGCGTAGAATTTTTAAAGGTGCAATTATTTAAAAAATCAAGTTCTACGCCTATGTATTATTATCGGACAAAATTTTATACGATGAAAAACATAAAAATGTACTTTTTTCATATCTTCTTCAACACCTCTAATCGAGACTTTTAACAAAAATACTCGATTCTTGCCATGTACGATTTTTTGAGGAATATTAATTATTTGCCTGCAATACGTATACAAAAACATTTATTGTTGGTTTCCATAGTTTCATCTAAATAAAAATATTGTCAAGTTTTAACACCTAATCTCTTGTTAACGATTGAAAGTGTTCTATCTGACTCAATAATTAAAAAAAACAAATGCGTGGTTTATTAATATGGCTGTACAATATACCAATGCAGAATATACCGATATGTTACTGACATTAGGATTTTGTGAAGGAAATGCTTAAGAGAGTGTCAGGGTGTACTCTAAAAGGTTTCCAAATGGTCGTGTACCTAGCCACCCAACTTTTGCTGCTGTTCAGAGACGTCTTCGGGAGACCGGTTCCTTTGCTCCCAACACTGATGATAATGGAAGAGAACGTTTTGTAAGGATTCCTGAAGTTGAAGAAGACATTTAAGAACGTGTTGAAGAAGATCCAGAATTAAGCACCAGACGAATTGGAAGGCAACTAGGAGTAAGTAAAGATGTCGTTCATAAAGTGCTTAGAGAACAATTGCTATATCCATACCATAAGAAGCCAGTACAAGAATTATTAGTCCATGATCCTCAAATTCGTTTGGGTTTTTGTCGATTTGTTAATATGCAAAGATAAAGAGATCCAAACTTTGTCAAGAAGGTTCTCTTTACCGATGAAGCGGGTTTTACAAGAAGAGGTATAACTAATACCCATAATGAACATGTTTATGCCGTTCAAAATCTGCATGCAATAAAGGTAAACCATTTTCAGCACGAATTAAAATTTAATGTGTGGGCTGGAATAATTGGTAATTTTATTGTTGGTCCTGTCATACTTTCACGAAGATTAACTGGAGAAAATTATTTGGATTTTCTACAAAATACGTTGCCAGAATTGTTAGAAGATTTACCTCTCCAACTTCGGAGAGATATGTGGTTTATGCAAGATGGAGCTTCACCACATTTTTCTTTAAACGTTAGAAACCACTTGAATGAACAATATCCACACAAATGGATAGGCAGAGGTAATGACGCACCTGTAAACTGGCCACCACGTTCCCCAGACCTAACACCGATGGATTACTTTTTATGGGGACTTCTGAAATCCACAGTTTACAGGGAATCTGTAGAAAATGAGGAACAACTCTAGCAACGTATTCAAGATGCAATAAACAATCTTAGAGGTGATGAAGAAGTTATGGAAAGGATACATTTTAATTTTCTTCGACGTATAAATCTTTGTATGCGTGAAAATGGTGAACATTTTAAACAATTTTTGTAGAATCTCTATTTTGATTATGTTGTAAATAAATATTTTTGTGAAACCTATACACCCTAACTTATTAAAACAGAAATTTAGTTAAAACCATGAGAGTAATCGAGTCTTATCAAGAGAACCTTTTTTAAAGGAAATGAGTTGCGAAATCTAAATTTCATACTCAAACTCCTTTTCTTCCATTGGCGTAGAATTTTTAAAGGTGCAATTATTTAAAAAATCAAGTTCTACGCCTATGTATTATTATCGGACAAAATTTTAAAACCATTTTTTTTTTGCCACATAAAACTCTACCAATATACCAAATTTCAGCAAAATCGCACATGCCGTTTTAAATTTATATGGGAAAAACGATTTAAAAATTGTAACTTCAAGGCCCTCTGGAGCCCAAACGAAGCAACTTTGTACTAAGGTAATTTTACTTAAATCGACTTATTTTGGTGTAAGGAATATGTGGTATGTTTTTGTAAAGACCTTTTACAGACACCCTGTATATTGTTGGATACGCTGTACATATTTTTTTAGTTTTGTCATACTTGATAGATTTTATTTATTTCATTGTCATTGTCATGTTTTGGAATTAAATGTTAAACAATTTATTAGTATTTTAATGTTGTTGTTAGTGGAAATACATATTTTTTTATTACACAGTAAATAGCTGTCTCCTTTAGTTGAATGTAAATAATTATGAAGTTAATTACTACTTGTTAATATGTTTTGTCAGTTCAAAAATAAGAAACCCAACGTGTTAACCTTGTGGAACCCATGAGGTATTAAATAAGAATTTCACCTTCTACCCAATGAGCACACACTCGTTTGTTCAAAGTAAATATAACGTTATATAGCATAAAAAAACTTTATCGGTTGAAAATTCAACGTTAAAATTTTAATTGAAAAATTATATGTATAAAAAATACTACTTTCAAACCTATTTTTTTAAACTTAAGGTTTATTTCGGCCTGACGTGAAATGATTAGATTTTGGACAAAGTCGGAACATCTGGGGGGTACTTCATAGGAGGCCGTTTTTATATTTTATGGAATATATCTGTTATTTATGTTTGGGGAAGAAAATTGTTCAAATAAAAGTTACTACTAATAATATTATCTATATTTTTTGCTTTATGTCAAAATTTTCTGAAATGGTCTGTATTCGAGAAATTTGACAAAATGTGGAAAATTCTGATTTTTATGAAAATTGTTGAACTAAAAGTTGTTTGCGATATCGATCTCTATAATTTTTGTTTATATAGGATTTTTCTAAAATGGACCGTAATGGAAAAGTGCTAAATTTAAATTTTTCAGTATTTTCGTTTTCAATGAATATCTATAGAAAAATGTTTCGAGGTAGATGTATTTGGACAATGTATATATTTAATTTATTTTATCCTCTAAACATTTATAGAGATGCTGCAATAGGTTGTACAAAATAACCATAAAAAGCCTATAATAACTAGATAGAAAAGTCATGTGTTGGACACATCAGATTTTTCAATATTCAGTCCATTCGAAACTACAATTTAGGTTGAAACACATTCATCCATAGTTTTTGGTTCAACGAGCCGGATATAGGCATATCTGCGCCAAATACATTTGCAATTCAACCTAGACATTGGTATCTGGCGTGAGACTGAAACTCAAGGCGAGGACCAGGTATTAACACTGCTAGACAGGTATAAAATCAGAGAAAGGGCGAGTGAGTCTTAATATGATAATCCTGGTTCTTTATCATGTCAGACAAAAAAAAATCAAAATACAAAGACTTGGTAATTCAAAAAAGAGATGCTATATTTGCAAACATTGAGTGTTTTAAATCATGGTTAGAGCAAAATCCAAATCCAAAGGGTATTTGAGTTAAAAATCAAACGGTCTAATTTAGAAAATCAATTTATATAATTTGAATAGACAAATAAAAATAGACGCAATTACAATGGTTGTTGATGACGAACAAAGGGTTTTCTTTGAAGAAATTTATTATGAAACATTATCACATGCGGATGAAATTTTAGAGAAATTTAATGGTGACACAGATAGGTTGCCAAAAATAAAATTACCACCGATTAATATTCCAATATTTAATGGTAGTATTTATAAATCGGACAATTTTAATTATCTACTTCAGTCATTAATTGAGCATAATGTCAAACTGAGAACAGTTCAATAGTTTCAATATCTAAAACCATCATTAGATGGAGATGGGTTGAAAATTTTATTAAATAGAACGTAGACATTTTTTAGACACGTTCCAAACACATATTGGTGCCTGAACAGCCGTAGGGTTATCAGACAAGGCAATTTTAGATTTAATCTTGATTTCACTTTTGTCCTTAAAGTTGGATAAAATCACGCTAAAACAGTAGGGATCAAAGGTTTCAGAGAAACAGGATTTACCCACTTATGAATTCTTCTGTGATTTTTTAGGACAAAAATTTAATTCTTTGGAAGCATACAAAAGAAATGTAGCATTAGGTCAGGGTCAATCTTCTCAAGTATATTCACAGTCGCATACAAAGAATCAGTCAGGCCAAATGCAGAACATTTACACAAACAAAACTGATAATAAACCACATCATTCTAATACATTTATTGCTACACAAGCAAGTTCACAGCTATAAGCCACACACATTTTTATTGATCAAGTGAAAAAATTGAAGCTTTGTTTGAATTGTCTTGCAAGTGGTCATTTTTCACATCAGTGTAAGTCTGGTTTATATAAAAAATGTAATAAAAAACAACAGTTTGTTACAAATAGATAACTACTTAGATGAAAATAAGTCTCAAACAGTAACTTACACATGTCAAGAGGTTGTTCAGACAGAAGATTCTGCAATTCCTCTAGAACATTCACAACTTGCAAAAAATAACTTGCTTTAGACTTCTTATACATTACACTACCAGTTAAATGAGGTCGTGTCACATTTCAGCCCTTTACAAATTTTATTGGGCACTTCACTTGTAAATGGTAACACTGTCAATTGTATAGGATCTCAGTGTAATTTCGTCACACAAGAAATCTGCACTATGTTAAAATTATTTCCAAAATTAGAAAAGATGACAAAGGAGTCAATATTTCAGTCACTCTTACTTCCAAGTCAGTAAAAATCACCGTATCTTTTCTATTAAAATCATTTACAACTAGGCTCAACTTTATAGTTCTGCCAAAAATTACAGAATGTTTAAAAATAGTGACAGTCTTCCAAAGAAAGAATATTATCAGTGGCATCTTCTATCAAGACAGTTAAATAGTTTAAACAATCTCACTATACCTAGAAGAATCATAGGATGGTCAAAATACACAGAAATGAAAATTCATAGTTTTTGTGATACTAGTGAAAAAGCATACGGAGCCTGTATTTATTTAAGACAAATCACAGCAAATGCAGTTTTTACTTACGAAAAGTACCTCACATTTTTAATTCAATCTGAAGAAATCTTAAACTTCAGGCCACTCACTCCTTTGTCCGAGAATCCTAACGATTTTCAAGTTCTTACATTTCCTAATTGGGGAGATTCCTACAAGCACTTCAGAGCCCAATTACAAAGATGTTCCAATCAATCGTTTAGATCGCTGGAACCATATCCAATATCTCTATCAACATCTGTGGAAAAGATGATCTTCTGAATATCTCACTCATCTTCAAAATCGATCCAAGTGGAAATCCCAAACGCCAAACCTTCAACGAAATCAACGTGTTCTCTTAAAGGAAGATAATCTCCCTTCTTTCCATTAGAAAAGGGGTAGAATTGTAGATTTGTATCCAGGTACTGACAAGATAGTTCGAATCGTTACAGTTAAAACTGCAGATGTATCTTACAAACGTGCAGTTAATAAAGTGTGTCTATTGCCTATCGACACTTCTTGAGATTTAGGTTATTAAAATTTTTAACGCTTTTATATCTTAAGACACCTTGTGTAAAATAATGTATTATTTTATGTTTTCTTTTGTAATACTTCAAATGTTTTGTTATTTTGAGGTATTGAAAGTTAATTCTTTCAAGGCGGGCAGTATGTTGCAGATTTGTTGTATTCCTTTTACCCCTTACTTGTTCCGCCACTGAACATAGAGATTGTCATTGGTATACAATTTATTAATTTGTCAAATAAACATTAAATAAAGAAAAGCATATATTTTCTCTTTTTAAATATACAGTCCACTCGAAACTACAATTTGGGTTGAAACACATTCATCCAGTTACGTAAAAACGTTGTTGTATCAAAACATTTTAACGTTTGGTTTATTTTCTAAAAATATACGTTATTTCAATACTAATTATTTACTATATTGTAGTATTATTTTTAAACGCTTTTATGTAACTAAGAAATAATAGTTTTATGAAATATATGTATATTATTAACGGTAGTTTAAATTGAAAACATGTCCAATAGAAAACGTCCGTGTTTTTGTACCTTTTAATGTTTGGTTAATAATGTAAATCAAATATCTACGTTATTTTAATATTATTTATTTAAGTATATTTTAATATCATTTTAGAAGGTAATTGTGTTTTATGTAATTATGTAATTGTAGTTCTACCGAGAGTTGAAAATTTTGTTTGATATACGTTTAATAGTAACGTTAGTTTAACTTATATAAAAATCGTTATAATATAAAAATGTTTGGTTTATATTTTTAACTAAAAATAAACGTTATTTTAATATTAGTCAATTAACTATATTTTAATATTATTTAACGTTTTTATGTAACGGAAAGTTATAAAATTTTGTTAAATATACATATAATATTAACGTTAATGTAAATTAAATATAGTTCATATAGCGTGGGCCGTACAATCATAGAAATAGTATAGAAAGCCGATTCCATATATCAAAACTGAAACCCTAAGGAGAAAATAGTGTGTCGGAGCTCATGCGTATAATGGTGCTGGCTCGAACAGGACCGGTGCAAGTTTTTTATTGATCGAACAAATAGTTCAAACCATGTTTTATTCATACATTTTTAGAGATGCTTCTATATAAAAAACGATGAAAAAAATTCAAGTAGGATAAATATGTTTTTGAAAGAAAAATATGGCATGAAAAATGAATCGGTTAATTTACAGAAATCATTAGTGCTGCAGTCACGAGATCTTATTTGATTTAGTATCATTTGCTACAAGTAAATTTAATTTGAGTAGTGCAAAATAGGGGACAGGTGCATTTCGCCCAGGAATATTATGTTCGATATTTTTTTATATTTTGTCAGCCAAGACTGTGAGTCATTACTTATAATTAGACAAAAAACCTTTCATGTTACCATTTTCAATATAAAATATCCAAATATGTCTGCATCTCTCAAGATTCAAAATTAAAAAATACTACTACATTTACTTGGTACTTGGTACATATTTTATTTTAATTTTAAACCCTTTTAAAAGGGTCTTTCGTTTTCATAATAAAAGTTAGTCGCTGCTTATTAGAAACATTCTGTATAGTCTAAACCAATTTATGGATTGTTTTCGATCAATTTAATACAAAGATTTAAAGTTTTTAGTCGATGATAACATTCCACATCAGCACATTGCAAACCTATTTTATAGATAATAAGAATAAACTTGTAAATCAATAATTTGGTAGTTATCTCACTATAATGATTTTTTTGTTTATATGACTTTTTTGATTTCCAAATATATTTTGGCCTTACAATACGAAGCGTTTTGTATCTAATACTTTTTTTGTTGAACGATGAATGTTGACAGGCGTGTATCTTTTTCGGAAAAAGAGGCGCTTTAACGGCGGAAATGATTTTCGAACTATCCAGTTAGTTTCGGAAAACTAGAAAATGTTTGAAGAAAGTTGTCAATAACATTAGCATGTCGTTCATTTGTTTCATTTTGATCATTTTTCATTCTAAATTGCATAGAATACTCTTCTTCCGATTCAAAATCGAGATTCTCGATATTTCCACAGTTTATTTATAATACTTTCTACACTGGCTTTATCTATCATTTTATATTCTTCATAATATATATTATCACCCTACTTTGCACTTTATTAACAATTTTTTTTAACATACTTTAAAATGGGAGGATATTCTCAATTCATTGAAATATTTTTTTATGTATGTTGAGCGATAATTCTTTACCACGTTGCCCGGTTTCTATGATTCTCTTTTTGTTAGAAAATGAATAATACTACATAAATTAAGTCAGGATCTGAAGATGGGATCCATGAGAAAATCATTAACATCTTCATTTTTAAAGTAGGTTTTTTAAAATTTCTTTAAACCGTACTGGTTCGCACGCGGTAAAGAATGAAGAAATGTAAATAATTGTTATGCCGGCCAAAAAGCGAAGAGGAAGTAACGATTAAAATATCGAGTGACAGAAGTTTCTAAGTTCGTTGAGATCGAGTTTATATTTTAAAATGCCTTGAAACCCGCATTTAAAAGTATACAATTTAATAGGGTTAATTTTCAGTTTCTACATTTGAAAATATACCCGATGCCAACTCGGCTAGTGATGCCATAAATGTTAGGTACAGGTACAAATTAATACGATTCGTTTTAAAATTCTTTATTTTAAATTATACCCGACTGAAACTGTCTCTGACGTCATGAGCGTTGTGTAAAGGTATATATTCCAAATAAGCAACATTTCATGTTCCATCGCTATCAGGAATAATAGAAGTGGCATCTCATTTAAAATAAAAAGGAAATAACAGAACTGTCAAAATATTTTAGATGGAAAGATCATAGCCTGTTTACTATTTTTAACAAAAAATCATTCATTATTTTGTCAGATACCGATAACGTCTCCCCGTCGCTGGACAGCCTGTATCTAAATATACAGCTCTCTATTTACATAATTATAATTCTTAGGTAGGTTTGAATTTCTAGACATAAATCTTGTAATAAATATAACAGCTGCTAAATACATTGATTACATTTTCATTAGCCAATGTAAAAATGTCTTTTATTGTACCTAGGATTTAACTTAACACTACACGAAACTAAAAATAAAATGTCGTGTAATTAAATAATAAAATACAAATTGAAGCCAAAATATCACAAACGGTCCTGTAACGGCACCGTCATAGAGCCTTGAAACACCGGATTAAAGTGGTGTTGCCAGGTCAATATTGAATTTGTAGGTGAATCGCTTGTTGTACATTAATACCGTATTTGTATATACTTTTGGGAATGTAATTACACATAAATATTACTACTATTATAGTTGATTATTTAAATGTTTATAAATTATTTTGGGGCGATATTTCGTAGATATAAACTGATTAAATCATGTAATTTAAAAATAAATTAATTTAAAATTCTTCTGTGTTAGGTATGTTTAATATACTTGGCAACACTACAGAGACAAGTCATGCATACTGCGCAAGTTTCTAGACACACTATTTTGAGATGTCAGGCGCAGAGACGCGTTTTTATGCACAGTAGGTTTCAATTTCTGCTTGGATGTTATATTTATATTGGTCTTCTATATTATTTCTATGCGTACAATAGGCAATTAAAATGAAATCTTAGTTTACACCGCGAACCTCGTTGTACAATCTTCGGTTATTGTTAAACATTATTTTAAAAATGACATTTGTACCACAGCTTATACAATACAGCTCCACAACTCCGTGTCGGCGTCTTTGATCTGGCGGTCGAGAACCAAGCAAGACGGAATGGTGCTATCTGTTAGATTCGAGGGAAAAGTCGGGCCCGGATTAAAAATTTTTTTTATTATTGAAAAAATTGAAAACCTTGGCGTAATAAGGTTGGTTACATGCCATATTAAGTAAGTTTTGGGAAATAAAATTTTTTATTTGTTTTAAATCTGTCAAATATAATTAGAAACATTATTTAAATATAAATATTACGAAAAATAGCACATCTTTCGGATTAGAGGTAAAATAATTTGTATGTGGCTAGTAAAATCCTCGTTAACAAATGTTTTGAGCTAAAACAGTCACTTCACGACAAATTGTGGCTTGGATCCTTTTTACACCAAGGGCTTCAATTGTTAAAGAATTGTGTCACGCTCGTGGATGCAAATCAAGTGGTACCCCGTGTCTCTGGCAAGTGTTACTCTTCGCGCAAAGGGTTTATACCTAGATAAACGAATGCTTCGACTGAGGTCTGGGAACTCTATGGTATTTTGGAAATATAAAGAATTTGTGCTTTTATTTTAACAATATTGGTTATATTTAGATGTATTTTTATTAATTGAAATACAGATTTGTAGAAGTAATACTTTGACAGTTTTTATTAATATAATATATTCAATTTTTATCTGACCATACCGAAGTAGAGAATTTTGAAACTTTATAGTAATGTGAAATTTGAATTACAATATTACACGATATTACATAATTAGTACTTATTTTAGGTAGGTACTAAATTTGTACTTGGAGAAAGTAATATCGATTTTTATAAGAAAACTTGAAAAGTAAATTAATTTAGTTCCTATTTCTGATGTAAAATTTAAGTTTTGGTTTAAACCAAGAAAACAAATAAATTATAGTTTGTTCAACAAGGGTGGATATGATAGCAATATCACACTAAGACGAAGTTTGAGCACGACGTCGTATGCGGAGTACTCAATCGTCTGATTGTGATATGAACAATCCACTCGATATGGTCAGTATATTTTTTCTACGACCCACTAACGAAAATCTAAAAATTTAAAAAATTATTTTAGGTTATTTAGACAAAATAACTAATTTTAAAATAATTTACGAAGTCGACTAATTTATAAAATAAAATTAACATGAAAAATTAATTAGTCCTCGGCCTAGATTCGATCCCGGGCTTTTCGCATGGAAGTCAGATGCTCTGTCCTCATCTTCACCGAAACTTTCAGGACTTTAGTTTTAATACTCGTAATTAAATTAGTATCATGTAGTTTGATTAAAATTTATTTTTTTTTAAATGTGGACACAATAAAAACAAAAATGCTATTATTTATCGAGTCTACACAAAAATTTTAATGTATATTTAATATCAATAACTAAAATATATATTGACAATTAGTTTAACAGAATTGTCACTTATTTAAAAAAAATTAAATAATAGGAGTTGGGTGACCAAAATATGAACTGTGATTTGTAGATTTAATTTTGTTAAAGTGTTCTCACTACCTAAAATGGATATGAAATATATTCGTAGTTGAACGCAAAAACATACTTTTTCGTTTTGTAGTATGTGCATAGATTGGCTAATATCCATGCACAGATTACAAAACGAAAAAGTATGCTATTGCCTTCAATTGAAAGAATATATTTCATATTCATTCTAGGTAGTGAGAACACTGCAAAAAAAATAAATTCGCCAATCACCGTTCATATTTTGATCAACCGACTGCTATTATTTTTAAAATTTTAAATAAATGACAATTCTGTCAAACTAATTGTCAGTATATTTTTTAGTTATTGAGATTAAACATACAATAAAATAAGTTATTCTTTTGGAAAACGTTAGCATTAATGACTAAAGGATATTGGGTTAATTAATTCTAAAAGTGTGGTACAAATGTTATTTTTTGTAGCCAATTCTTCAAAATTATTTTGAAATATCTTTTCAATATTGAATATTAGTTCTACAAATTCATCATTTGACAGTTGCAGATTTCCAAATGTATCTGGATTGGCGTTATCATATGCCTTTAAAAAGCAATAAAAAGAAAAATCATCTAATTCAACGTGATCTTTGTTATATTTAAGACAGGTATCGCAGAGGAGTGGATCCGCAAGGCTTTTATTTAAAGGTAACCACACACATACCTGATAAAATTTTTCTATATCAATTCGTCTTTACAATAATTTAGGGTGTTAATAATTTTATCATAAAATAAAATACAAGGTGTTCCATACATTTTAATTTGCCAGGCAAAAACGTGACACCCTGTATATCCAAAGATATTTTTAAAATATGTAGGTATTTTTCAAATCCATATAACTTTTATTTAAAACTTTCTTGCGTGTCTACAACAAAATAATGAACAATAACGCACTAATGGGATACCCTGTATAAATTATATTTTTAACAATGAAAATTTCTTTTAATGTGGTACTTATCGGTTTGGGTCCTTGGGAAAACTAAAGAATGTTTTCTTGCAGGTATAACCCTTATTAAAACAGCTTTTGACTGCACAAACAGAATGATGTCTTTTTTTTCACTCATTCTACTCATAGCTAAAGAGTCACCATAATAATAACAGTACCTTTAACTCAAACAAAATCAACGAAATTATAGGCTCCACGAAATTATACAATCAACGAAATTATACGCACGACTCAACACCTTACCTAAGTACGCTTCTGAACAC
Source organism: Psylliodes chrysocephalus (assembly GCA_927349885.1). NCBI lineage: Eukaryota > Metazoa > Arthropoda > Insecta > Coleoptera > Chrysomelidae > Psylliodes > Psylliodes chrysocephalus. The sequence continues at coordinate 35,697,611 of OV651823.1, forward strand.
CAAAACCGTCTTTTCCCTTCGAAGGCGGAGCTTAAGCGATGCGCGACGAAATCGACGCAAACCGTTGCCGCCAAGAGAGTGTTTTAGCTGTATTGTATAAGCTGTGTTTGTACTTTAAATATAACCAGTTAAAAATTAAACTCCTGTTAGCTAAACTCCTGTTATTTTTTTAACGTTATTTTGCATTTATAGTTCTATCCAAATATACGTGCGTAATATTATTTTTTTTAATTCAAAATCAACCGATATTTCTTCTTTTTCATGTTATAAACTATGTAAAATTCAACGTTTTATTATAATAATAGAGAGTTTTAGCAAATGTACGTAAGATTTCCGCTAACGTTACGTTAAACTTAGATTGAGACCTTTTTCATAAACATTGAACGGAGTAGATTACAGTCTATCCCTAAGGTAACGTTAGCGGATGGTTAGCGGCTGTTTGCTAAAACTCCCTATTATCTTAACATAAAACGTTAAAAACATACGTTAATTTCAAATTCAATTTGTAGTTGTGAATAACGTTATTTTTTGCGACATTTGAACTCTTTCTCATACGTTTAGTTATCAACCAGTTTTCGACGTTTTTTTAACGTACGTGTGCTCATTGGGCATTATCTATTTTTATTTCCAGTAATTTTAACAACAATTTTAAATTAAGGTTACTTTTTTACCAAAGTAGTATGATCAATTCTATTATATTGCATAACTCACATTGTGTTTATAGTTAGATTTTTTATTGATTTAAATTCGATTCACTCTGTTATTTACGAAATAATAAGTAATATTGTAAGCATCAAAATTATTATACAGTGAAACCTGTGTAAAACGGAATCACACGATCGTGCACCGATTTTCCGGCATATACAGGATTCCGCGTTACACAGGGTAGATAAAAAATTGCACATAGTAGATTTAAAAAAGTGATGATTTTATTAAAAAAAATCTAATATACGTACATTTAATATATAGTTGTTATTATTACTATGTACCTACATATTTTTATTTATTATTAGAAACAATATAAATTATTATTTATTCCACATTTCTATCAATGTAAGTTGTTTTTTATTCTTTTGTAATACGTAAGATGATTCCATGAATGTCCTTAATTCTAAAATCTTCTTTCTCATCGGTTCGCTCTCTATTCTTTGGGAAAAATCCTCTAACGCTGCAACACTCCTCAAAGCTTCAGAAATTTTTTTTATCCGATCGGATTCTTCAACTTCTGTTCCTGTAGATAAAAATAATAATTTAAGAACAGATCGTTTTGAAAAGCTAATGGGAAAATAATTTTTTCTATCTGTTATTTTTGTGATGGTAACTGAAATCTTCCTATCTTATTTTTATTTTATGTATTTTAACTTTATTTCTACTTGGCCAAATGCCCAATTAAGATGGAAAGAATAAATAAAAAGTTGTTTATTTTTTTAGAGAATTAGAAAAATCGCTTACCAATTCCAATCCCATCATTAGCGTCTCCCACAGTAGTTTCCACGGCATTTTTTTCTAACACCAGTTCTTCTATGGACTGAAATCCAGCATTTGTTGTAACGGCTTCATCTAATGTGATGTAATCATGAACATTACAACCGGGATTAATTTCAGTAATTAACTCTTCGACTTCTTTTGTACTTTCGTCAATTTCGTCAACATTTTCGATTAGGTCAACGTCTCCATCTTGCTTGATTCCACATGCCACAAAACATTTTTTAACACAATCAGGTTTAATATTTTTTACTGAATAATCAATCCATCTGATAGCATCCAAAACTGATATTTTTTTAGCCAAATCTCCTGCTGATTGAGAGAATCTCATATTCGCAATAATTGATCGCAGCACTTGTTTTCTGTAATGCATTTTGAAGTTTTGTATAACTCCATGATCGAGAGGCTGTGTTTGACTTGTGGTGTTTGGTGGTAGAAAACACAATTTTATATTGGATAGTATTATTTTGGGGTGACACGTTGCATTATCCAAAAATAGAAGGATGTGTCGATTTTCAAATTTCATTTTTTGATTTAAAATTTTTAGCCACTGTTCCATAAGAACTGATGTCATCCATGCTTTTTTATTTGCTCGCCAATAAACTGGTAGCTGAAGCACATTGGTATTGTTAAAACATCGCGGTCTGAGGGATTTTCCAATAACTAGAGGTTTTTCTATTTTTCCGTCAGCAAAGGCGCAAAACAAAACGGTTAACCTTTCTTTAGATTGTTTGCCTCCTTGACATTTTTCTCCTTTAAAGCACATTGTCTTGTCCGGCAGCGCTCTATAAAAAAAGGCCAGTTTCGTCACAATTAGCAATGTCTTTTAGGGTATATCCTTTAATTAAATCTGTAATGTGCGATGTCCATTCAGTCACAGATTCCATGTCGACGTCCTTAGCTTCACCGCAGATCTGATTAAATCTTATGTTATGTCGTGTTCGAAAACTTTCCAGCCATCTATTCGAAGCTTTAAAATCTACTTTTCCAAAATGGTTTGCAATTTCTCTTGCTTTTTCTTGAATAATTGTTCCAGATACAGGAACATTGCGAGACCTTGCATCCATAAACCATTCCAAAACTGTTGAATTTACGTCGTCGTGATGTGATTCCTTTGGCTTTCTCTTAATATCGCCATTACCACCACGCATCCACTCTTCTTTAATTTTTTCCTTGTTTTTCAAAATTTCATACACTTGCGTTTTTCCGCACTTAAATTGAATAACCAATTGCTTTGGAGTAAGTTTTTTTTGGTCACTACATTTAATTAAGTCCATTTTAGATTTTAGCGATAATGTATTCGTTTTTCGGTTTGCCATTTTGAAATGTTTGCACTTTCACGGATAAACTCAAACTGCCGTACCTACACAATACTGGTTTATTTGTGTATTTACTGCTTTTGTACCTAAATTTCTGTGATAATGGTTCTAAGTATTGATAATAGTTCGCCCTTATTATGGGGCTTTCCGAAATCATAAACTAATTATGTAAACATCTATAAATTCTTTTATACCTGCAAAGCAATAACATAAGTAGGTTCCGGCTTAACGGATTAGGGAAATTCCGTGTTCGCGTTAGACAGGGTTATAAGCAATTTTTACATTACAATATGTAGGTAATCGCCAAAATTTCCGTCATACACAGGATTCCGTGTTACACAGGTTCCGGCTTACTCAGGTTTCACTGTATTTTCTCCAATATTAAGTTGAATCATTATCTATGAGTGATTAAATATTATCGAAGTATTCGTATTGTGCACATTAAATTTGTAATTTTATTATTTTTATTTCATTTTAGGTTGTCGGTCTGCCACATGAACGATTAGGCGAAGAAGTGTGCGCCTGCTTAAGAACAAAGGATAATAAACAATTAACGGTGGACGATATCAGAGCATTCTGCATGGGAAACATGTCTACTTTTAAATTTCCCACTGTAGTTAAAATTTTGAAAGAGTTTCCCAAAACGACGTCTGGAAAAGTGCAAAAAAACAATTTGATTAAAATTTTAACGGAAATATAAATAATGACGAAATTTTGTTTTTTTTTATTTATTCATATTCTTTATTTGTAAGGTTACTCAGTCGGTATTTTTCATTTAAACACTCTAATGAAAGGTTAATGGCCATACGTCAACAACTAAGCACGCGGTTTATACCAAATTGTTTTTATCTAATCTATTTATCTTTATATCTCGTGTAGTACTACTACTTATATTTAACGTAAAACCTAAAACTAAACAAACACTCAATAATAGTAAAAATTAAATGTGTGATATTAATACATAAACATTACAGGGGTAGAAAAAAATGTTTGCTATTTGAGTCTCAAAATATATTACAGTAGATACTTTTTTTCTACTGAATTCATCTTACTTGGTCTTTGATAACACTGCAGCCTAATAGCTTTACTGTGTTTTATAGAACCTACTCTGCCACTATTGTGCATTGTACAAGTTTGTACAGGTCTCTGAATAAGTGTGCATAGACTGGATCAACTTGTTTACTTTTACAAAGTTAACAATTACCTACAGAAAAAAAATGCATTTCCTGAAAATCTGAAAATTTTATTAAATTGTAATTAAGAATACTTTATCGTTAAGGCCTCAGTATCACTGTATTTTTCATATAAGAAGACAGGGTTCACCATTTCCGATTGCATTTAAATCCCGCTAAATGTATTAAAATGAATCTACCAGCTTAAAGTATAAGGTTTGGAGAATGAAATCTCCTATTTTTTATTTGACCTGTTTATACACTAAATTTAAAAAAAAAATCATAAAAAGTGATTTTAAAACCAGAGTCTAAAAAGTAGGAGATTTCATTCTACATATTTTTTCAAGTATCCCGCCAAAATATTTCTAAATTTTATTGCGTATTTTTCAAATCTAACTCGAAATACGATACCGGTGTGAAGTTAGCAGCCACTTTCCAGCAGCCCGTTTACCGGAAACACCCGAGTTACCAGAGGCGTCGAAATGTATTTTTCTGTGAAGTTAACGGTGTATTGAAATAAAATTACTACTACATTTTTAAGAAACAAATAAAAAGTGTTTAGAGAAAGGATTAAGGGGTAAACAGAAATAAAAATACAATAAAAAATTTATTAAAAAATCAATTTTTCTATAAATATAACAGAATATTGAAATAAAAATAGTGTCAAATTGTAAAAAACTATAAAACACAACCTAAAAAAAAAATATCAAAATCACTTAGGAAGGGGATGAGGGGGTCAAATTAAATAAAATTCCATTAAAAACCTATTTAAAAATTAATTTGCCTATGAAGACAATTGGGTATTGAAATAAAGTTAGTGCCAAATTGTTAGAAACAATAATATACAACCTAAAAAAATTACCAAAATTACTTAGGAAGGGGATGAGGGGGTCAAATTAAATAAAATCCATTAAAAACCTATTTAAAAATTAATTTGCCTATGAAGACAATTGGGTATTGAAATAAAGTTAGTGCCAAATTGTTAGAAACAATAATATACAACCTAAAAAAATTACCAAAATTACTTAGGAAGGGGATGAGGAGGTCAAATTAAATAAAATTCCATTAAAAATCTATTTAAAAATTAATTTGCCTATGAAGACAATTGGGTATTGAAATAAAGTTAGTGCCAAATTATTAGAAACTATTAAATACAACCTAAAAAAATTACCAAAATCACTTAGGAAGGGGATGAGGGGCTCAAATTAAATAAAATCCATTAAAAACCTATTTAAAAATTAATTTGCCTATGAATACAATTGGGTATTGAAATAAAGTTAGTGCCAAATTGTTAGAAACAATAATATACAACCTAAAAAAATTACCAAAATTACTTAGGAAGGGGATGAGGAGGTCAAATTAAATAAAATTCTATTAAAAATTTATTTAAAAATTAATTTGCCTATGAAGACAATTGGGTATTGAAATAAGGTTAGTGCCAAATTATTAGAAACTATTAAATACAACCTAAAAAAATTACCAAAATCACTTAGGAAGGGGATGAGGGGCTCAAATTAAAATTTCATTAAAAACCTATTTAAAAATTAATTTGCCTATGAAGACAATTGGGTATTGAAATAAAGTTAGTGCCAAATTATTAGAAACTATTAAATACAACCTAAAAAAATTACCAAAATCACTTAGGAAGGGGATGAGGGACTCAAATTAAATAAAATTCCATTAAAAATCTATTTAAAAATTAATTTGCCTATGAAGACAATTGGGTATTGAAATAAAGTTAGTGCTAAATTGTTAGAAACAATAATATACAACCTAAAAAAATTAACAAAATTACTTAGGAAGGGGATGAGAGGGTCAAATTAAATAAAATTCCATTAAAAATCTATTTAAAAATTAATTTGCCTATGAAGACAATTGGGTATTAAAATAAAGTTAGTGCCAAATTGTTAGAAACTGTAAAATAAAACTTAAAAAAATTACCAAAATCACTTAGGAAGGGGATGAGGGGCTCAAATTAAATAAAATTCCATTAAAAATCTATTTAAAAATTAATTTGCCTATGAAGAAAATTGGGTATTAAAATAAAGTTAGTGCCAAATTGTTAGAAACTATAAAATAAAACTTAAAAAAATTACCAAAATCACTTAGGAAGGGGATGAGGGGCTCAAATTAAATAAAATTCCATTAAAAATCTATTTAAAAATTAATTTGCCTATGAAGACAATTGGGTATTGAAATAAAGTTAGTGCCAAATTGTTAGAAACAATAATATACAACCTAAAAAAATTAACAAAATTACTTAGGAAGGGGATGAGAGGGTCTCAAATTAAATAAAATTCCATTAACTTTATTTCAATACTAGATTGTCTTCATAGGCAAATTAATTTTTAAATAGATTTTTAATGAAATTTTATTTAATTTGGGCCCCTCATACCCTTCCTAAGTGATTTTGGTAATTTTTTTAGGTTTATTTTATAGTTTCTAACAATTTGGCACTAACTTTATTTCAATACCCAATTGTCTTCATAGGCAAATTAATTTTTAAATAGATTTTTAATGGAATTTTATTGAATTTGACCCCCTCATCCCCTTCCTAAGTAATTTTGATAATTTTTTTAGGTTGTGTTTTATAGTTTTTAACAATTTGACACTATTTTTATTTCAATATTCTGTTATCTTTATAGAAAAATTGATTTTTAATGAATTTTTTATTGGATTTTTATTTCAGTTTACCCCTTAATCCTTTCTCTAAACACTTTTTTTGTTTCTTAAAAATTTAGTAGTAATTTTATTTCAATACACCGTTAACTTCACAGAAAAATACATTTCGACGCCACTGGTAACTCGGGTGTTTCCGGAAAACAGGCTGCTGGAAAGTGGCTGCTAACTTCACACCGGTAAATACGATTAAAAAATATTTGATAAATTTATTTGTCAAATTAGAGATTTTTTATGAATTCCTGTAATTGTGTATAGTTCATGTAGTTCATCTATTTTTAAGAAGATGTCACCGTAAAAAACAATGTAGCTACTCTGTTTTAGAGATGGTTTTAATAGATAAATGATTGTTTAGAGGTACCAATTTATGAAACAGTGATACAGCTATATGCCGTCTTTTATTGTTTCGAGATTTTCGTATATATTTGTTTCGTTGGGTTCCAAATTATCGATTGATTTTGCCTGTGTATGAAGAAGTGTTGACCACATTGCCAGATTATCGATTTATACGATAATTTCACAATTCTTTATAGGACGAATTTGAGTGGGTGAAATATACAATGGTGAAATGCAGGAAAGGGAAGGAACTTTATGGCATTCTGATGTAATTTAAATCCGAATGACCTGGCATCATTGTATGATACGCACGTAATATTTGCGTACTTTGCTTTCTTCTTCTGAATGTTATTTTATGTTTATAAGGAATATTATTTCTAAGTTAACACGTTGACTGCTATATATATGTACCCATGTGTATGTCCCACTAGTGCGTAATTATTCAATATTTTAATTTATGTTAAAGACACGCAAACGTGTTTCAAAGAAAAGTTATATGGATTTAAAAAATACATATTTTAAAAATATTTTTAGATATATACAGGGTGCTACATTTTTGCTTGGCATATTTTTAAAATAGGACATGTATTTTATTTCAATTTTAGAATAATTTGGTAATACTGTATTTAACCCTAGAATAATTTAAAAAAATATTATAGGTCTGCCAAGCAATTAAATTTTTATAAAATTAGAAAATGATGCAGACCCCAAATTAAATTATCATAATTTAGGTAGGATTACATTGATTTCAAAATTGTTTAATATACTGACTTATAGCACATTAAGATAACGAATAGTAGTGATAGTGCTGGATTCTTTTATAGCGAGTGTTTTGAAACATGTCTTAAATATGGTTACTTTTAAGTCAAATTATTCTATTTTTTCAAAGGCAGCATCTGATATAATATTTTAGCATACAATTCCTTATAAATTTGCATATCAACGATACCAACATGTTAGAGAATAACATATATACAGAGTGTCTCATCAGTGCGTAATTGATCGATAGCTGTTTTATTATTAGAAATAAGAAAAAAAAATTAATATAAAAGTTGTATGACCATATTTAAAAATTATTCCTATATATACAGGGTGGTCCATAAACGAGATGTTGACCAAACCTATACATTTTTAAATCAAAACACCCTGCAGGTAGTTATACATATTTGATTGTTTTCACGTCGTCAAATAATTTTAATTGACTTCATTCATTTGCTATGTTATATATAGGGTGTGTCAACACGCGAGGTTACGAATGTTTAAAATTTTTTTAATGGAATATTATATTAATTGGTGGCATAAGATACAGGGTGTTCCATTTAGAAAATTGAGAAAATCGTAACCATTTTGACACACACTATAAACAATATAGCAAATAAATGAAATTGAAATTATTGTTCGACGATGTGAAAACAGTTAAATATGTATAACTACCTACAGGGTGTTTTGCTTTAAAAATGTATAGGTTTGGTCAGACAATCGTTTATGTATTACCCTATATATTTATAAATAATTGTTAAATATGGTCATATAGATTAGATTAGATTAGATTAGGAGTTGGACGTTATTTGTCCTTGTCCACCGCGACCTTTTCAGATCTATTGTGGGACTCCGTTTGTTTTAGAGTATGTCGTCTAGCCTGGTCTTTTTTATTAGACTTAGTAGCTTTGACAGTGGCTCCCGCATGTAGTTGCATGCAATTGGCTTTTCTTCGCCCAATGTTAGAAACCTCATTCCAGCCAAGCCCTCACATTGGCACAGAACGTGGAATGATGTTTCCTCTTCTTCTTCACAGAACCTGCACAAAGTTGCTTCTTCTGCTGGATTTATGACACTCATGTGCCTTTTGAGGCGACAGTGTCCAGTAAGAAGGCCTACTGTTATCCTAACGATTTGACGTTTTTGATCCAGTAAGTCTTTCGTAAACTTGGCCGATGGTTCCTTGATGAACTGTTTGGCCTGTCTCAGTCTTGGATAGTTGTTCCACCATTCCTGAGACTCTTTTTGCATCCATTGTTTAGTGGATGCCTTGCACAATGCCTTAGCGACTCCACAAAAGGGTTCAGGGCCTGTCATGGCCTTATCTGAGCCTTCTCGGGCTAATTTGTCGGCCTTTTCGTTGCCCTGATATCCCTCATGGCCTGGAACCCAGGCTAAGGTCACCTTATTTTGACTACTTAGCTCTGTCAGGTCTTCTAGACAGTCTTTCACCAGTCGTGATTTGATTTCTGGTGATAGAATTGCCTTTAGAGCTGCTTGGCTATCAGAGTATATGGCAATAGTTTTGCCTGATACTTGCTGATTTAATATTTCTCTTGCACAGTGTTGTATGGCTATTAGCTCAGCCTGGAACACTGTTGCATATTTTCCTAAGCTTAGTGAAATCGTCGATTTCGACTTAGGTCCATAGATTCCAGCACCGGCTCCTTCCTTGGTTTTTGAACCGTCTGTGTACCAGACGAGTTCAGCCTGTACGGGAGGTCCCTGTTTCCAGGATTCTCGGGCTGGTATTTGAATTTGAAAATTTCTTTCAAATTTGTATGTGGTTATGGCTCTATCAGTAGGCATAGCTAGGATATTATCCCTTTGTACTTGCTGATATAGCCTTGTGTGGTCGGCGCTCGCTATGTAGTTGGCTTATTGGGTTTTGTCCCTGCATTAGCCTGTGAATAGCTGACCTGGTTTCTCCTTGTATGAAGATGTGCAATGGCGTGAGATTTAGTAATACCTCCATTGCTGCGGTCGGCGTAGTGCGCATGGCCCCAGTAGCACTTAGACAGGCAAGCCGCTGAATGCTAGTGAGTTGGCCTATTGCACTTGCCTGCGCAGTTTTGGTTACCCACGCCACTGCGCCATAGGTTATCATGGGTCTTATTACCCTTGTGTATAACCATATGGTCATTTTGGGGTTTAGACCCCAGTTTTTCCCACATATTCTTCTACAGCTTACGAGAGCTATTGTAGCTTTATGTGTGAGTTTTTTGAGATGTTGATTCCATGTCAGCCTTTGGTCAAATATGACTCCGAGGTATTTGGCTTCTGTGACGAATGGGATAACTGTGCTGTTTAGTACTAGTGGTCTTAGACCTGTGAGTACCCGTTTTTTTGTGAATGGTACAACTGTTGTTTTTTGTGCGTTGATGGACAATTGTTCCTTTTTGCACCAGTTGTTCACTATGTTTAGAGCTGTTTGGGATCGCTCCGAAACTGTACCTGCAAATCGCCCCCTGACGATGATTGCTAGGTCGTCTGCGTATCCTAGGCACTGGTAGCCTTCTTTGGATAATATTTTGAGTAAGTCGTCCACGAGAACTGACCACAGCATTGGAGATAGTATTCCTCCTTGTGGGCAGCCCCGTGTAACTTTTGCCTGTATGGTTGCCTTTCCTAGAGTGGATAAAATAATCCTGTTCTCTAGACAGGCAGTGATCCATTGGCATATTGTTACTGGGACGTTTCTCCCTTCTAGAGCCTTGGTTATTGACCTGGTTGAGGCATTGTTGAAAGCTCCTTCAATATCTAAGAAAGTGGCTATTGCGATTTCTTTGTCATCTATTGACTTTGAAAGCAGCCTGTTTAGATCGTCCAGCGCTAGGTCAGTTGACTTTCCTGGCTGGTATGCATATTGGTTGGGATGGAGCGGATTTATTTTAAGTATATCGTCCCTGATATACCTATCTATTAATCTTTCTAGTGTTTTGGTCATAAAACTTTTATATTAATTTTTTTCGTATTTTCTATTATAAAACTACTATCGATAAATTACGCACTCATATGTGTTATTGACTATTATATTGGTATCGTTGGATATGTTAATTTATAAGGAATTGTATGCTTAAATAATATACAGGGTGTGTCTTTTGAAAAAAATTAAATAAATTTAACTTGGAATTAGCCATATTTAAGACTTGTTTTTCAAAACACACTGTATTAAATAATCCAGTTCTATTACCACTATTCGTATCTTATTACTACATTTAAAAAAAAAAGTTAAATTATTTTAAACCTACCTAAATAATGATAATTTAATTTGGGGTCTGAATCTCTAATTTCATAAAAAAATTAATTTATTGGCAACCCTGCAATATTTGTTAATAAAATTCTAGGGTTAAATACAGTATTACTAAAGCATTCTAAAACTGAAGTAAAATACAGGGTTTTCTACTTAAAAAATATACCGTTTTATTTGTCAGACAAAAACGCAAAACCCTGTATATCTAAAAATATCTTTAAAATACCTATTTTTGAAATTCATACAACTTTTATTTAGAAATTGTTTACGTGTCTACAACACAAATTGAAATATTGAACAATTACGTACTAATGAGACAACCTGAATATATTATTCACAATATATGCACGCGACATATGTTTGTAATAATGTAATCCCGCGCCGCGTTTATATATTTATTTACGCTTCTATTAGATATTGTAGTTTACCTAAGTATTTACTTAAACTACTTTGCTCTTAAAACGTAAAAACATACTTAAATTTTTAGAAAAACTACTTCGGCTCGGCAGACTCGACCACAACATTTGCTTCGGCAGTCAACGTATTTTAAATGCTTTTTTATTCATTTGTTGTTTAATTTGTATTTAGTTATTAATATTTAAAAAAATGCTTATTTTTCTTATTGATTAATCTAAAATACACACGTAATTTTTATTAATAATTGAAAATAGTACTGTAGTTCTAAATTGATAAAAAAAGTAGGAATATGAAAACATAAATTACGACTCTACAAATGAAGTAAAATTTTATGACTAATTTTTTTTTTTCTTACAAAAACATTAGCTCAGCAATATGTTTTAAGTTACATACATACATATGTAAGTTGATAGCAAATAGAAAACTTTTTTATTATTTATTTTACGAAAAAAAGTTATTCTTCATAAAAATTTATGCATGGTCTAACAGAAAATGCAACCACTTGATATCAAATTTTATCAGTCGGTTTTACAAGGTTTATCAAAAAATATAATTTTGCTCAAGATAAAATACCTTTATTTTCGACCAACACTGTATATGACTGATAAAATTTGTTATCAGATGATTGAATTTTAGGTTTTAGACCATGCATAACTTTTTATGTAAAGTAACTTTTTTTCTAAAATTAATAGACCATGCAATTCACGGTGCTCGGGAACCAACTTTAAATGAAAAGTTTATTTACGATTTTGAGTTAAATGAGATCTCAAATCGGCTGATTTTAGAGAAAAAAGTCATTGATGCTTTTTTGTAGAGCGGACATTTTGCCATTGAAATTTACTTTTGGCAAGTCGAGAAAATGTAAAATGCGCAAGTTACAAGCAAAAAAGTAAAAAAAAGGTCACTTTTTCATGAAAAATCGAGTTTTCTCAAAAACGGCTGCTGGAACCGATTTTAAAAAATATATTGCGCCAATTTATAGTCCTTCAGAAATACTTTGACCGAAAAAAAAATTTAGTAAATAAACTTTTCATTTAAAGTTGGTTTCCAAGCACCGTGAATTGTTTATGAAAAATAAGTTTTTTCTTAAAATTCTTAAAAAAGTTTTCCGTATGCCGATACCGCCAACTTACATATAAATGAGATTAAATTTTTTAAAAATAATTTTTACTGATGCAGATCTAAATAAATTATTGTGGGTATACGAGTATAAGGTAATAAAAACACTTTTTTATTACATTTTTCTTTTTTTATTTGGTTCTTTCTCTCTAAGACCTTTCGGTATATACAGGTTATTCCATTAAGAATGGAAACAACTGAAGATTAACTATTTACAAATAAGTCGAATAAACGAAACGTCCGTAGGTAAAACATTATTCGTTTCCTAAAAACAGGGTTTTAAAGTTGAAAATCAAAAATTATGATTAGCTACAATTTTTTTATTACTCAGTTTAATTTTACTAAATTCGGCAAACGTTATTGGTGTAATAAAATACACCTATCAGCAAAAAAATAGTCTAGTATTTAAATAAGCTTTGCCAGTGACGTACGTCATAGGCAAGTAACATCTTTTTTCCTTCTAAATTTTATTCCACTGTCTACTTTTGATGTTTTTTTAAATAAAGTTGAGTTAGTTTTTGAGATATTCGCACATATTTGAAAATTCAAAAGTTTTTAAATTTCGATTTTTTTTTTAATAAATTTCTAAGAAGAGTACATTATTTATTTCAAAAACATCAAAAAATTTAAAATTTCATGTCAAAATAACATTTTGGATAGTGACGTAAAATTTAGAAGGGATGCGGTATTACGTACCAATGCTGTACGCCACTGGAAAAGTAAATTAAGGTAACTAATTTTTTTGCTGATAGGTGGATAATTTGACACCAAAAACGTTTGCCAAATGATTTGTTTAGTTGTCTTATTTTTAATCAGAGAATCGTCAGTTATTTTATGTCCCATTCTTAACGAAACACCATGTACCTATACAAGAATGAACTATTAAGTAAATATACCGATGTGTCGAATTTAATCCAAAACTTTTATTTTTATACCTGCTACATCGAAAATATTATATATATAATAATACACACACACACACACACACACACACACACACACACACACACACACACACACACACACACACACACACACACACACACACACACACACACACACACACACACACACACACACACACACACACACACACACACACACACACACACACACACACACACACACACACACACACACACACACACACACCACACACACACACACACACACACACACACACACACACACACACACACACACCACACACACACACACACACACACACACACACACACACACACACACACACACACACACACACACACACACACACACACACACACACACACACACACACACACACACACACACACACACACACACACACACACACACACACACACACACACACACACACACACACACACACACACACACACACACACACACACACACACACACACACACACACACACACACACACACACACACACACACACACACACACACACACACACACACACACACACACACACACACACACACACACACACACACACACACACACACACACACACACACACACACACACACACACACACACACACACACACACACACACACACACACACACACACACACACACACACACACACACACACACACACACACACACACACACACACACACACACACACACACACACACACACACACACACACACACACACACACACACACACACACATACACACACACATACACACACACATACACACACACATACACACACACATACACACACACACACACACACACACACACACACACACACACACGCACACACACACGCACACACACACCACACACACACACACACACACACACACACACACACACACACACACACACACACACACACACACACACACACACACACACACACACACACACACACACACACACACACACACACACACACACACACACACACACACACACACACACACACACACACACACACACACACACACACACACACACACACACACACACACACACACACACACACACACACACACACACACACACACACACACACACACACACACACACACACACACACACACACACACACACACACACACACACACACACACACACACACACACACACACACACACACACACACACACACACACACACACACACACACACACACACACACACACACACACACACACACACACACACACACACACACACACACACACACACACACACACACACACACACACACACACACACACACACACACACACACACACACACACACACACACACACACACACACACACACACACACACACACACACACACACACACACACACACACACACACACACACACACACACACACACACACACACACACACACACACACACACACACACACACACACACACACACACACACACACACACACACACACACACACACACACACACACACACACACACACACACACACACACACACACACACACACACACACACACACACACACACACACACACACACACGACATCATCGCGAAAATAGTCAAAACAGATTCAGGGGACCTCAAAACGTAAAAATCCATCGAAAACTCGAGGTCGAAAAAAATCATGATTCCTATACTTTCCTTATATCTGTATACAGATAGGAAAGTAAAAAGTCATGTGTTGAACACATCAGATTTTTTATATTAAAAACGTGACTCCACTCGCGCAAAGCCGCGGGCAACAGCTATACTATATATCGAAAGTGGTTACATTTAATATTGTGTCATCTTTTCACCTTACTGAAATGAGCAATTCGATCTCTGGACATTTACAGCCGTATGCATAGTCGATCACCAGCGACTCGCCAGAGATTCATTTCGGCGTATCGCCAGCTATTCGCTGGCGATCCGCCGGCGAAAGCCCAAAAAGCTGGCGACTCGCCGGAGATTGTCACCGGAATGTCATTTCACGCAAATTTTCATGTTCTTTTACAGGGAAAAATTTGATATTCGTTCATTATTTTTTGAGTTTTAAGAAATGAATCATGAATAAAATGCGAGAGATACCGGTGATAATTCCTATAAAAGAAAATAAAAACTTGCGTGAAATGACATTCCGGTGACAATCTCCGACGAGTCGCCAGCTTTTTGGGCTTTCGCCGACGGATCGCCAGCGAATCGCTGGCGATACGCCGAAATGAATCTCTGGCGAGTCGCTGGCGATCGACTATGCATACGGCTGATAGTGTCTTTATATCCGAAGTGGTAGGTCAGCGAACTCAAAGCGCGGCTGTGGAAAATTCAAAAGCTTTTCCTGACAGAGATTTTTTTCAATTTTTCAACAAATTTGTTTTTGTTTTAAAGATAATTGTATAATTTTTTATGCATTCAGTTAATTATATTCTGTTTAAAAATGTAAAAATTCGTAATCTACGTAATAACATTAAATCGTTGGGTATTTTTTATATGAAACAATCAATGTTTTGACTGATAATGTTATTTTATTTGCATATCACGAATCGTGTATAAATTCCCAAATACATCTAGATATATTCATTTATTTATAAATGAAATATTAATATATTTAATAATGCTTCACAGAAAACAAAGATACATTTATTAGGGTATTTTTTACAACTAACTAAACAATTCTTTATTCGCCTGTAAAGTGTCAAAAATTCATAGAAATACTATTAATAGCATTAGTAAACAAAAATGCAATTTCTAGTTGTGACATCGATAAAAATTACGTAGACATGTTTTGTAAAATTTCACATGGAAACAGAAAATGATCTTGGATTTCCATCATCACTGTTTGTTTGCTACTACATTTTTTGCGTCTTACGGAAATATTTTAATAGAGAGTTGAAGTGATGCTATGAACGTAATGGGCATTTAAATATCCTTCACGTTCACCTCTACGTACATACTAGGGTGTTTCATTTTTAAGCAACTTCTTTTTTTCAACTAAAAAGCAGGCTTAAACATTTCAGGAAGGTGAAAAAGGAAGCCTCTAAAAATTTAAGCTCTTAATATTATCATTTAGTGGTGCCTGTTCCTAACTTTCCATTTTCCATCAATAACATGGAAAAAATTTTTTTCTTTATTCTTATTTTTCTAGCTTGACATTTAAGCATTGTAAAAATAAAGTGAAAAGTTATTTTGGTAGGAAACGCTCTACAAAAAGTTCTAATATATTTTTTTCTTAGAGTGAGCCGTTCTGAAGATATTCAAACTTAAAGTTGCAAATGTATGAATTTAGGACTTTTATTTTATTAAACTGATAACTTTTTTATGTCTTAAAAATTATTTTCAAGAAAACATCATTATTTTCATATAGAAAGAAAATAACGACGTACACAAGACAAAAATTTACCAGAAATATTTATAAACAAAAATATGAGTGACTTTATTTTAAAACAATCATTAAAACTTTTTGACAAATTTGATTAGCCGTACCAGTTTCTGGATGCAGATGACCTAATTTGGCCAGATAATGAAAGTTATCAAGAGAATTTGGAGTTTTTCGAAAAATTGAAAGTTGTCAATGACGTTGCATGACATGGCGTCGCATTAGTAGAAGAATATAATAGATGCCTACTAAAGATGAGGAACAATTTTAATATTTATTACAAGTGGTAAAGAAGCACCGACGAAAATATCCAAATTGTAATAAAAACACTTCAACAAATATAGTTACATCATTTAATTCTGATAAGACATTAAAATATCTATTAGTTTCAAAATTTTAGTATGCTAATTGTTAAAAAGTTTTTTTTAATCTATAAAATAATAATTTTACTGAACCTAATTCATAATTACTTTTGTTTAACAGTTAATCAAATAATCAAATAATATCTAGGATGTATTTATTTTTATTTTAGCTTTCTAAAAATTTTTGATTAAAAATAATTTAAAAATAATTTTTAAGACATAAAAAAAGTCATCAGTATTAGTTTAATAAAATAAAAGTCCTAATTTCATACATTTGCAACTCTAAGTTTTAATATCTTCAGAACGGCTCACTCTATGAAAAAAATAAATTAAAACTTTTTGTAGAGCGTTCAATTTCCTACCAAAATATTTTTTCACTTTATTTTTACAATGCTTAAATGTCAAGCTACAAAAATAAGAAAAAAGAAAAAAAAATTTCATGTTATTTAGATGGAAAATGGAAAGTTAGGAACAGGCACCACTAAATGATAATATTAAGAGTTCAAATTTTTAGAGCCTTCTTTTTTCACCTTCCTGAAAGTTTTAAGTCTGTTTTTTAGTTGAAAAAAAAAAGTTGCTCAAAAATGAAACACCCTAGCTACATACGTAAGCTTGCGGGCTCTGACGTATGCACGTAACGCAAATAAAATAACCTCTTTTTAATTGGGAAAGAAGAAATCCTAATAATACTTGTCATCTGTCATGACCACAGATTTGGATAGAGGAGATAGGAAAAGGCCGTTTTCCCCGGTGTTTCAAAATAATCACACCATGTAGGCCGCCATGTTGGCAATTTAAGCGTACAACGCACATGCGCAGTTGTTGTAGTGTTTTGACAGAAGTGTCATTTATGTCAACTATTCTTGGTTTCTTTCGAAATTCGCTATTTTAGTGAATTTAAAAAAATTTTAGAAGTTTTTACTATAGACAATTAATAAAATGGGAAAGACTTGCTTTGTTTTTGGTTGTTTAAACAACGAGGATTCAGAAAACATTACATTCCACAAGTAAGACATCATTTCTACCAGAACCGTATTCTTCATCACAGTTTCATTTTCTAGAAAACGAAATATCATAGTACAATAACAAACTGTATGTAGGTATCTAACGTTGATATTACTATAATTTTTTTAGATTGAGGAAAAGGCGTATGCTTCTTGGTTAATAGCTATTGGAAGAAATCATTGGAAAATATAAGTGCAAATAACGCTATTTGTTCCTCCCATTGTCATAAAGATGATTTAATCGTTTCAAAACGAATAGATACAATAAAAAAATAATGCAATACCTTCCATAAATATGCCTAAAATTGAAGATTTTTATAACATTAGTGTTATGGGGTAAATATATACATAAAATTATCAATTTGTTTCTTTTTATACTTTTTAAGAAAGTGATAAAAAATTGTTAATTATCCCTATTATTTTTAGAAATTTACAACCTTCAGCTTGAACGAATATTATTAATTCAGAATCTAACGAGGAATTATAGAAGTTGCCAGTTGGTTATTTTTTATTAATGGTTTAGATGGTAATGAAAGAAGAAATGTGGTGTTATAGGCTCTTCTAAAATTGCATGAATATGGAGTTATCATCACCTAATTATCATTTGATGGATAACATTAGGTGTAAACCTATACAACTTTGATATTGGCAGTGCGACTCCATATTTCTTGCATTCACCATAGATAAAAGTACATTTTTTATAATTTTAGATGCATGTCACATACTTAAGTTGGCTTGGAATAACTTTGATAACCTTGCTAAAATTGTCGAAACTAATGGCGAAATTATTGATTTTAATTATATAAAATTGTTGCATTATATTTAACAAACAGAAGGTTTACGTTTGGGTGGCAAATTAAGAGTGCCCCATATGGATTGGAGAAAGACATGAAGGTTTGTACACTTAAACGAATTTAGAAATTACAAATACTAAGTAACATTACTATTAATTGTGTAAGGAAATTTAAGAAACTGTTCTATTTACTAAATTCTCGAAATCTTTTTAGATTTCAATGGAAAATGCCTTTGTCTCAAAAAACGGAGACTATATGGATGTCTGAAATATAAGCTGCAACAGAATGTATAAAGAAACTTAAAACCTTTGACAGCAGTTATGTTATTCAGTGACCGAAGAAGAATAGTGGTGTTCTAGACTTTGTTTTATAAAGTTTGTAATAGGTTTATATGACAAATATGTAAACTGTTAATATGTAAACTTAGTACAGATCACTTAGAGCTATTTTTCTGTAGTATATGGAATAGTATTAGTTTAATTGTATGATGCAATTACATTTTATTTCTAGGGCTAGGTATGGATGGAACAATAATCCTTTATTTGTAAAAATGTTCCATTCATATAGACTACGATTACTTCTGTACCATGACATTAAGAATCTTAATGGCTATTGTATTCTTTAGGACCCCATCAACATTTTACAAATGACACTAAAAAGTACAACAGTGCTTATAGTTTATTACTACTCTTACTAAATATAACTGAGAGAAACTTCAGAAGATTCAAAATTCTTGTATAAGATGTACTTGTAATATTCCTTATAGAAATCATGTTTCTCCGTACATTCGCAGGTTAAATAAATATAAAATTTAGGAAAGCGTAAAATATCTTTTTTTAATGTTTAAAATTCCACGATATCTTACTAAAAAGATCAACTTTACACAATGTAAATTTAAGAGTGAACACTTTTACAACCCCAATGCATAGAACTTCAAAATTCCAAGGTTGTTTTATATACGTAGCACCATTATTGTTGAATTCAGAACTTCATAATTTGAATTTTAATCATTTTATTAAGACTATTAGGCAAGTTCTTATTTCAAGACTAAAGATGAGACGATTAATTGTATTTGGATACTAATTGATTTTACTATACCCTTTCGATGGCAAGCATGGGCTGTTGAGGTCCACACTCATTCGTATTATTTTATTTCTCTCTATTCAATGGCATTGTGTTCCATACCTTTTTCCTGGAGCCAATATGGAAAAGTTAAATTATTGTATTGTATTATACAGAATGTAATTAAGTTGTTAGATATTTTAGAAAACATTGTTTATATTGCAAAAAAAAATGATAAAATATTCTGCTGGTCAAGATACACTTTCTAGCGCAACAGCTAATAAAAATTATTGAAAATTATTTTTTAGGACAAAATAGGGTAATATAAAACAGTTTCGGCTGTAAGTACTAGTGTAAAACTGTCGAATTATCTTAAAAAAAAAAGTATTTTTAATCACATGATCAATTACCTACTAAAAAATGTTCATTTTCAATTAGTTTAAAATAAAAACTTGTTTCGAGAAATCAATAATTATAATTATCTAAAGAGTATCTACCCTTATAGGAAAATCACATATCAAGATTAATAAAAACATTAAAGACATTGTTCAAACACCAATGAAAATTTAAAAAACTAAATTTGTATTTTTTGTTCCTTATTAACTTTTATTAAATAGCTTTTTTTTATAATTTATTAGTGCCATTTTCTAATGTAATATAAATGTTTTATGGTTAATAACACAATATTAACATATATTTACTGTAGTATTTATTAAACAAGATAAAAAAGTAAACCCCTTCGCACTTGGCAAAATCGAAGCTTTGTTACAACTTATTCTCTCACAACCTCCGTCTATGTAAGCGGGTGAATTTACCGCCTTTTCAGATTCATTTAGTGACCGAAATCGAGAATGTCTATTTCTTGCTGATGAGTCCTAATAAGGACAAAACCAGTCCAAGAATAACGTTATCTATGGTAAGCAAGAACAAAGTTTGAATATTGAATGAATTTTTTAACTTTGTTGTTTTCTTTGGATATAATTCAATGTCTGCTGCGGAATTAGCCTAAGAAGTAGTTGTTTTTTGAAGGGAAACGTTAGAGTTTGGATTTATTTCCCTTTTTTAATAAAATATTTGACTTTATGCTTCTTATAATACCTAGTTTTAAATTTACTCTATTCTTTAGTAGAAATATGCCCATAATCTCTTATTTATTTTGATTGATGATTCTTAATGTATGCTCAAGTGCATGTCATAGTACTGTGGAACGATATTACAAATATTTTTGAATTCCTTAGTTTTGTAGTTTTTATATGAAATGAAATACTTTCAAGATCTGAGCAATCTCATGTAATAATTACATACAAAATTACAGTTTTTAATATGAAAGTTTTGTTTAAATCACGTGATTCCAGATTTATTTGCTACAAAATGTATGACGGCCTTAGATTGTTGTATTAATTTCATATAAAATTGTATTTTAAATAAATTCTGTTTTTATTTAATTTAAAATAAAGTTTCAAAAAAGACTATGATGTTTTTTATTTTTAGAAATCTCTTAAAACCCACAAAAAAAGAAAATTAAAATTCTATTACGAGTTTTTAAGGTTATTATTTCTACTGTGTAAGTAAATCCTTAATATTTTCGAATTATGTTTAAATGTGTTAGTCCTATCCTGTACACTTCAATATGCAATCAGTGCGCAAGTGCGTAGGTCGCTTTTTTTTGTAAAGATGGCCGCCTTCAATTCTACGTGCCTGATGAAAATGACATTTCCTATCTCCTTTATCGATGTCTGTGGTCATGACACGTAATTATCACGATGCGTTTAACACACATACTTTGATTTTCTTTAAACAACTTCAACTCAGATTTTGTACTTCAACGTAAACATTATATTTCTGCGTTGACGTTCACGTTTACGTTAACGTACTGAAAATACTCTCTAATATAAATAGAGAGTTAACGCAATACCAGAAACATATACGTAAACGTATCTAATGGCAGTTACGCATGCGCAATAGTTATTTTTTCCACGTATCTATTTACGACTGACGTAAAGGTACGTGTTCTTACGTACGTCTAATACGCATTTGTATCGAGCCGAGCAAATGATTCGAAAGCATCCGATCGCACCCGATTAAATAACTAATGACAGATTGTAAATATAATAAGGTATTTTTCGCGGCGTAAACCAACATAAACGTTTATGATAGATTATATTATTTATACATGTCTGATTGTTGTTTTTTAAATTCTGAGCCATAATACGAAAACGAGTTTCATTTGTAATTTATATAATATACACAGCACATTTATTCCTAGAAAGTTCATTGAAAAAATAAATTAGTAAAAATTACTGGATGTAGTTATGCATAAAAGAACCAAGCCACGAAAAAAATATGTCAAAGTTATTTAAAAGATTTGCCTTTATTTTAAAATAAAAACATATTATGCTATAGTAGGGCTTTGGAAACTTAGGTAATAACACCAAAAATATGTTATATGTCTATAATTTTTGTGGCTTGGTTCTCTTTTGCATAATGGAATGTTTGAGGAATTTACAAGAATAAAAAAGAAACAACACAATAAAACTATTTTTTAATATGTTAAGTAACAATACATATTAGGTGTTATCAATACTTAGTTATCTTGCAACTCAAAATCTAAATTCTTTATATTCACTGTTTTAGACTGTTTTAGTAAATATCTGTTAGCGTTTCCTCTTAGAACCGCGACAGCGGCCAGTATAATTAAAATTTTAGAAGATCAGGTATTTTTAGTTTACGGATCGCCCAAACGTATAATTGTTGATAATGGCTCACAATTTCGTAGTGCACCTTTCAAAGAATGAATGAAAAAATATAATGTCACCATAAAATTCACAGCCTTATATCATCCTCAGGCTAACCCTGTAGAAAGAACTCATCGTGTCATTAAAACGATGCTAACGGCCTATGTGTCGGATGACCAACGTCATTGGGATACTTATCTACCAAAGATAACGTGTGCTCTAAGATGTTCGAAACATGAGGCAACGGGTGTAACTCCAAATTTAATAAATTTTGGACGTGAAATTGTTCTAAATGGTTCAGAAGATGAAGGTTTTCTAAAAGCTGAGACAAGTATACAACAACGATCTGAGGCCTTGGGAAAATTATTTAAAGAGGTAAAACAACGACTTAAGGTTGCATATGAAAAGGCTCGGAAGCCATATAATTTACGCCATAGAAATGAGAAATTTACTTTAGGTCAGACCGTATTTAAGCGCAATTATGTCTTATCGGATGCATCCAAATACTTTAGCGCAAAACTAGCACAAAAATATCAGGGGCCGTTCACAGTTACCAAGGTCGTTTCCCCATGGTCGTAAGAATTGTCTGACGACAAGGGCAAATCTGTTGGAATTTGGAATTCCAAGGATATAAAATCACATCCTCCAGACGATACGAACGATCTGTAATATTAGTTTTTTTTTTATATAATTTTTTTTGTGTTGATAAAAGTTCCTATGAAACTCATTTTTTTTATTTTTTTTTGTAGGTGGGGTGGTGTGTTACGGGTTGAAAGTAATTTAAATTTAAAAGTACATTTAAGTAATGTTTGTTATAATTTTGTGCAATTTTAACTAACTATTCAATTTAATTTTAAAAGAGAAAATCTTCTGGTACTTGCCTTAATAAATAAAACTAATTAAACTTAATTTCAACATTTATTTAATTTTTGTTATTATTACCATAACCTAGTATCTGTACAATAATGCAGTCTTTCGAGATACTTCTTCATTTTCGTTTCTTCTTTTTTCCTTGAGGCCTCGTCTTAAAGTAAAGGTCAATATCTACTTTCCTATTGGTCATGAATTACTCCATTTTGTCGTAAGATTAACTGTCTCTTTTCACTACCTCTTTCTTTTTTTTTGGCTACTGAATTGGAGCATGTGCTTTCCTATTTCTCGATGAATTTTTGGATTAAATTAGCCCTAAAAGAAAGATTACTTCATTAGTTTGGAAAAAAGTAATAAGCAGAGTTGCTAATACACTTGGTGGATAAAATATACTTTTTTTTCTAAAACCTTCTAAGCCACCCACCACGCATGGCTTTTCTGTACATGTAGTACTTATTCTTATGGTAACCTGTGAATTTATTTGGAGTACCTTATTGCTTAGTAGTTTCTTGCTTTGCTTCTTAGCTCCCTGCATGGCTTCTGACCTTTCTGCTTAGCCTTATAGCCAAATAGCTTGCCTCCCAATATACCTGCGAAGCTTGGGATTGTTAGAAAATACCTGGAACCACTTTAATAGGAAGACAAAAATTGGTAATAAAGAATAATACTTCCAGAGACGCTACTGGACTCAATCATAATAAAAGTGAGAACTTTCCATTGTTTAAATTATTGTCGCCAAGGGGATACATATTTTGAAACATATGCTGAATCAGGAAATAGAAAATATATAAAAGAAAAAATGTCGCAATATTATATTGTTTTAAATAAAATTTTACTTACCCTATGTAAACGATTAGTACTAATCGGGCTTCAAAAATCCATTTGTACAATTCATTATTTAGCCTTTATCTTCTTCGGATCCTGGCGATATATAAACAAATTATATTACTTTTATATTTACCTAAAAATACAACATTCTACCAATATTTGTCGAATATTATGAACCCGCTAGTCCTCGTTTTCTCCTAGAGGAATAGTAGTAACAATCAAAACCATCAAGGTAATCTTCAATAATATCACCAATTTTTAAATTTTTATAAAAACTGCGCATCGCTAGGAATAAGGTGCATGATAGACTTTAAAACTTCAAGTTTTTTTTGGCGAGATCGGTTTTCCGTTTGGCCATAATGGTGTCAGTGCCTGTAATATTATATTGTTTTAAATAAAATTTTACTTACCCTATGTAAACGATTAGTACTAATCGGGCTTCAAAAATCCAGTTGTACAATTCATTATTTAGCCTTTATCTTCTTCGGATCCTGGCGATATATAAACAAATTATATTACTTTCATATTTACCTAAAAATACAACATTCTACCAATATTTGTCGAATATTATGAACCCGCTAGTCCTCGTTTTCTCCTAGAGGAATGGTAGTAACAATCAAAACCATCAAGGTAATCTTCAATAATATCACCAATTTTTAAATTTTTATAAAAACTGCGCATCGCTAGGAATAAGGTGCATGATAGACTTTAAAACTTCAAGTTTTTTTTGGCGAGATCGGTTTTCCGTTTGGCCATAATGGTGTCAGTGCCTGTAAAAATATATTGGCCTCATTCTGAGGTCTACCCTTACGTTTTTTTTTTGATATGTCTATTTCAGAATATTCTTGCAGTTCGTCAGTTTTATGGTTTGGCGACACAAATAAGGAAAAAGGCTTGTCTTTGAATATCTTGATTTCTCGAAACTGTAGCCAATTAATTTTTTCATCGGAAAACCTAGAAAACCTATGTTCTCCATTTTAGTAACATTCAATGGATTTTTTTTCAACAAGCTTTCATAATATTTATATAATCATCTTCAGTATAGATTCTTTGTTAAAATTTTAAAGCCCTTTCTATATCAGAAAAGTCGCTATCATTTTTTAAAAAACGTCCTGACACTAAAAATCGCAAAGAGACCGTCTCCTGTGATGGATGGTTTTCAAGAACAGCTTTTAATAATAAAATTATTTTTATGTTCTTGTTTTGCCCACCACAGGAGTCTGACCAGAGTATTAGGGTTTTCACAGTTTCAGGAACATGCAATTCAATATGCTTTAGCAAACAAGAGCCTACTTCTTGAGCTCCACGTCCAGCACTTCCTTCTACCCATATGTAGCAAAAAGCTTTATTATATTTGCAAGAGTGGATTCCTGTATTGTATAACCAAAGGACACCGCACTTTTCTTATGCAAACGGGAGTACCGTCAAAATGGCTGAATTTTTGATATGTTAAATACCTTGATGTCCCCATCAAAAGTGTCCATGGGCCCAATCGTATCCTATGACTAGATTTTGAGATACAGGGTGTTGAAGTTAGAAATACCTAAGTCTTTAAAATGGACACCATAAATCACCCTTAAATATTTTTGGAAGTTTTTTGCTCATTCTGTGTAGTCAAAATACATACTTAACTACTATAATTAAAATATTGTACCTTACAGGGTGAATAATGATTCGGTAAATCTTTTTTGGTCAAAGTAGGTATTCCCAGCTAAAATACCGAAAAAAAAAATATCACCGTCAAATTCTCTCAATATTTGATATCGTATAGTACTCGACGTACTCGTTCAAAATTTTTTTTTGTAAAATTAGATCCTATGACTAGTTTTCCAAATATAACTTAATATGTACCAAATATATGAATTTTAAACAATAAATATATACTGACAAAATAGATATTTTCAAGAGAAATATCTTATATTAAATATTTTGATATACTGTTTTAGATTAAGAATATACCCCTTGTACTATTTTCAAAGAGACAAAAAAATCGTACTTACAGGGTGATTGCGGTTGAATATGTAAAAGGAAAAAATGCTGAAATTGTTGGCAAAAAATAGAAAATAATTGCCTTTTGACTTGCGAGTTGTTTATTAAAAAAATCTTATTAGTTTACACACAGGGTCATACATTATTGCATTACAAAAAAAGTTCATTATACGGTAGGTATAAGTAGGATCTAGGGAAATGAATAATGATCAGATTAAATGTTTATTTTGACTGAAGCATTGCCTCTTTATATTGTATATTTATATCAGATTGGGATATTGTTCCCGCGTAAAGTGTTAGCCCCTGTTTTTTGCTCATTCTGTGTTGATATTTTAATAGTTTATAGCTTACCTGTTCCTCTCTTGATTTTTCAAGGGCTTCTCAAAACAATATGATATGAATATAGGGTAATAAAATATTCGTAATTTTCGAATAACCTGCCTGTTTTTATATTTTCATTATGCAAAGGCATGCAAGTCGTTTTGTTAAGTATTTAATGATTTAAACTTGGAAATTTAGATAATCCTTAACATCCTGTAACTCTGTAATTTTTCACTTCAGACGTTAAGCTTGTTGTAATCGACACAACCAAGGCATTTTAAATCGACTTGGGTCTGATACCGTGTTAAGAATCACCCTGTATACTCGTAATGATAAAATATAAAGCTAAAGACTGTCTTCATGCCTGAAGTTTTGCTTTTTTATATCTACTATGATAATACATAATTTTTCCGAAGATTTTCACAAAAATTGATTAATCTGTATATTTTGTAACCTATGAGTTTTAGACGATTTAGACAATTTTTGTCTAGTTTAAGATCGGCTGCTAATGCTAATAATAATAAAAAAAATTGGGAAGACATAAATACTTTTAGTTTAGAAGAATTTAAATATTTAACTTCAATTTCTAAAGAGAATTTTCAAGAATTATATGAATTTTGTGAAATAGAACAATATGGTAACTTAAGAAGCATTGCTCAAAAATATTTACTTGCTTTCCTTGTTAAACTAGGACATGGATTGTCAGATGAGTTCATAAAATTACTTTTTAATTATTCATCCCGACAAGTCACTAGTATAGTCATATCTAATGTCCGTATGTCCCTGCTTTAAAGATTTGTACCTAGTAATATTGGATTTAGATCAATAACCAGAAAAAACTATATCATAAATCATGTCCTTGAATTCGTAAACGCGCGTTACAACCCTATAGCAAATATTCCAAAGGCCATATTTTATGTCGATTGTACATATAACTCAATTGAAAAAAGTAGTAATTTTAGAATATTACGTCAGTCCTATTGCTATTTTAAGAAGGAACATTTAGTTAAGCCAGAAATTACCATGATACTATTACTCGAGAAGATAAATCCACGCGCATGCGATCAGCTCATCTCTCTCGCACGCCTGACGTCACTGGGAGACTACCCGACTCAGCAACAGCCAGTTCTATACGGCGCAAAGCGGTTTTGCGTGTATTACTAATTATTTAATTTTGTTTTTTTTGATTTGTTGGGTTTTAGAAGTAAACGTGCGTAAAGCTTTTTATATGTTATATTTAAAAAACATTGTTTTAATCATTTACTATGGTATGGCAGTGGTGGGTTGTTCAAACAATAACAACCAAAAACTTACTGCTGCAAATTGAATCAATACTTCCAAATTTCTGTTGATGTTTAACTTTTAAAACGATTTATTACTTGTTTATCCAAACTTTTTTAATTTTTACCCCTCCTTTTTTACATTCATCCGTAATTTTTATAAAAATATTAAATTGATTGTAAAATGAAAATTTCTATACTTTAAAAGCTCTAAAATAAGATTAATAAATTTTTTTTCAAATATTTTGAATTTTTACCCCCTCCCCTTTATACCCCTACCTGTATTTTTTTATTAAATCTCTAAATGAATTTTAAAATTAAAATAGTACGAGACATCGATTTTTTAAATATTTTATATTTTTACCCCTCCCCTTTTTACTATATTTCTAATTATCGATTAAAATATTAAACGGATTATAAAATTAAAATGTCCATAGCCAAAAACCTATAAAACGACATATTACTCGATTTTTTACGAAAAATTGCAATTTTTTACCATTTTCCCCAAAATTTCACCCCCTTCCCCTTTACCAATTCCACTCAAAAATATTCTAATCCGACCCCTAATGGAATAACACCTATCTATAGCGCAATTCCTTTAAGAGTTATTGTGAATACCGACAGATATAAATTTTTTTTTGCTCATAATAACTTTTTTACACATTTTTGAATATTTTAAGATGTTTAGGCAATCCAAAAAATATTTAGTTTAATAATATTATAAAAATAATATATCAATATTATAATAAATAAACATAAAATATTGATTAAAACCACTCTAGCGTAATGCTTTTCCATGCCCACGAGATGGATTGTTGTCAACGGGTGACGTCATGCGCAAACGTGGTCGAAATTCGATCGTCAAGTGGGCTTATCTTCTCGAATAATAGTATCATGAGAAATTACAGTAGCTCCTGACGGATATATTTTATCAATCAATGGTCCCTATTTTTCTGATGCATCTAATAATGATACAGCAATCTTACGGCAACAATTGGTTAATAATAATGAATTTAGAAACTGGATTACAGAAGGAGATATAGTAAGAGTAGATAGAGGCTACAGAGATGTTATTCCTAGATTAGAAGGACTTGGGTTAATTACTTATATGCCACCTTTGCTTCATCAAAACTAACGGCAATTATCAACAAGTAAAGCTAATAGAGCGAGACTAACAACTAAAACTCGTTGGGGTGTAGAAACCAGAAATTGACATTTTAAATCCATTTTTAAATTTTTTAAAGGCCGCATATCCACGCATCATGCAGTTAATTTGAGTGGTTTTTATCAGATTGAAGGTGCGTTGTTAAATAAGTTTCACCCTCTTATAAACCTACCAGATACAATGGACATAGCAGTTGAAATTTTAAACAAACTAGATGACGTTAATATTATACAAGCACGCGTCGAAGCCCAAAATCTGACTACCAGAAATGGTCGGTGGCGAAGATTGAACCACATGCATATTCCTGAATTTCCTCGCGTAGAGATCAATTTCCTAAAAGACTTGGTAGGTTCTTACCATATTTATTTAAGTTCATCATACATTCAAGATAAACCGCAAAGAGAGGAAAATAATGTTTTAGAAATAGACGAGTTTAGAGAAGAGAATAATTTTTTACGTTTTAGAATTTATTCTAGGTTCAGAAACGTAACTAAATATATGCTGTGGTTGGCATACGAAGAGGAACTTAATGAAAATATTGATCCAATTTTCTACTATTATTGTACATGTCCATGCGGTTCGAGAACTTTAAGTACTTGCGCACATGTTGCATCAGTCTTATGGTTTCTTGGTTATGCAAGGCACCAGAATAATATAAGATTTCTAACAACACGTTTACTAAATAGCATCGATGATGCAGCAGATCGATTATTTCCAGAAAATATCGATCTCGGTCCCATAGTAGAAGAAAATTAATTGGTATTATCATCACGTATTTGCACCTAATACTTAACGTTAACGTCTTGGTTCAGTTACGTCAGTCATTTGGTCGTTTATCTTTAGTTCAGGCTGTTCTTTTAATTTAATATTTGACTTTTGTTTTCTTATATACCTTACACAGTATCTGAATTTATATCTTTCATCTGCGTTGTACCTAGCCGATTAGGTGAATTAATAATTAGCTTTTATTTCAAACCAAGCTTTCAGGAAAACCGAACATTATTTTGAAGTGCGATTTGTTTCATTTATTTGATATGTTAGTTGTACGGGTGGTAACGAAAAGAAAACGTCTAAATATGTTTAGTTTTAAAGTAAATACGTCGACAAGTCGAGGGTTTCTATGTGATTTTGACACCAAGGATCCAAGTCATTTTTCGAGTATTTTTAAAAAACTTCGTTCCTTTAGATTTCTTTACAACCCGTAGGCATAATTCATGAACTGATTGCTATATTAAAAGTAATGCTACGAAGTATACGTTTCTCGAAAGTTTCGTCAAAAGTAACCTCTGCATATACGGGGAATTAACATGGGCGATCGCCAGCCTTAAGGTGTTGCTTGAGTATAATCCTGGAAAAAATATTGGGTATTTGATTAAAGTGGGAATTAGAAACAAAAAATCTTCTTGAGTTTGCAAACACGGTTACTTATAATCCTTATAATTATACAACTGGGAATTTAAAGGAAACTTCTATATTTTATAAGAAAGTTCCATCCAATATAAAGTGCTTCTGGTCCTATATGAACTCTCTAAAAAAGGCCCAGACCTAATTAAGTATGTTTTAGAAAACCTCCATTACATTAACCCGGAAAATATACCCATAATTCTACCATTATTTGACAACCTAATCTCATACCTGTTTTCAGTCAAAATGTTGCAAAACGAATACTTAAATTAGATTCTAATTAATCTACATGTCCTGATGGAATATTAACTCTATTCTTGAAGAAATACTACAATTCTCTTGTCAATCCACTGCGTCGTATCTTTCCAAAATCAGTAAATATTTATGCGACAATATTTAATATCGAATACCACCGGTAATCGCATTAAATAATTATCACTAAATATTAACATTAAAGTATAAGATACGAATCATTCGTTTAGCTTTAGAAAGTGCATTATTGAAAGAAAATGATGTGTAGTGTAGTGCAAGTTGAATGGGCCAAAATGGGCAAAATTGGCAGAATTTTTTTGGGCGTGAATAAGACGTATCGGTAAGTTTTTGATAAATTTATTACTATGTCGTTTATTGTGCTGCTCTATAAATTATAATAAATATTTTCTAGAATATTGCTATTTATATTTGTTTAAAAATCAACAAGTTTATTTAAAATGCATTTTTTTTAATTAACATCCAAGTAGGTTGTTTAAATAAACAGTAATTATGGTAAAACATTTTTTCTGCTAAACACAAAATGATGGTATAAGCAAGTTAAAGCAAGCAATAATTTTTATAAATACATAAACTGGAAAAAAGTCCTTAATTTTAAGACTTAATTTTAATATACATAGAATTTCAATGAAAATTATCCAATGATTCAAATGTGAGGCTATCAGGAACAAAAATAATTATGTCAAAAAATTATTTTTGCTTAGGAATACTCCTTGTAACTTTCACCTTGTACTCCCTATTTGCTCCGTGCGAAGTCATGGAAAGGGAAACAAAAGCGATACTAGCGCTAGCTGCGGATAATTCGTGCATTTTAGGGCGATATTTTGTAATTTTGGCATATCAAATACACGTATAAATTTTACTTTTTTTCAAAAAAGTAGGTAAAAACAATACAATAAGCAACCGGAGTTGCTGTGTTGAAAATTGTACAAATACTAGCAAAAAATACAGTGAAACTTATATAAAAAATTTCAGTAGCAAAGTGGAAATTAAATCAAAGAAATAAATGGATAGGTGTACAATAAGAAGAAAAATTACCTTTATTTTTGTAATAATAACAGTAATGCTGGAAATAGTAGACATCAGAAACTTGAAAGGTTTTAAATAAACAATAAATTATCATTTTACGATGTTCTTTAATATCCCTTTATTCTTAAATATTTATTTAGCAAGGACTAGAGTTCAAGATTTCTGTCTTTGATTATTATATGTGGCTGGAATGCAATTTTGTGACTTACTGATGAGAAACCAGTTTGAATCATTTATTCTATGTTTTCTTTCGAACAAAAATGAAAATATAAACAATGATCCTTTTTTTATACATTTTAACTTCACGCTATTATTAAATGGTATTTTTTTATTTTGACATAATAGACAAACACCCGTGTGCATAGTCGATTGCCAGCGATTCGACAGAGATTCATTCCGGCGTAGCCAAGTTTTCATGTTCTTTTATAGGAATTATCACCGACATCTCTCGCATTTTATTATTGATTCATTTCTTAAAACTCAAAGAACAATGAACGAATATAAAATTTTTCCCTATAAAAGAACATAAAAACTTGCGT
The DNA here is from genome assembly GCA_927349885.1 of Psylliodes chrysocephalus. NCBI lineage: Eukaryota > Metazoa > Arthropoda > Insecta > Coleoptera > Chrysomelidae > Psylliodes > Psylliodes chrysocephalus. The sequence goes on from OV651823.1 coordinate 35,730,137, forward strand.
GAAATGACATGCCGGTGACAATATCCAGCGAGTCGCCACCTTTTCGGGCGTTTGCCGACGGATCGCTGGCGATGCGCCGAAATGAATCTCTGTCGAGTCGCTGGCGATCGACTATGCATACGGCTGTAATTCTTCAATGACAACTTATTAGACTTAGGCAACTTCTTATACATTTTTCAGTAAATACTGTTGCCTGCCTATATTTTTTTTATTGATTTTTATTGATTATACATAATTTGCTTTAATTTAAGCGATAAAATACATAATAATATTAAATTAATGTTTTACTTGTTTTAAAAATTCATATACTTTTATTAAAACTAACATATATACTTTTTAATTACGAATACAGTTCATCAAATTTCTAGAGGCTTTCGACGGCTAGACAGAGAAAGCACTACTGACAGGCATCCCGACGGATTTACGCAATGAAAGTACACTCTGCGCATCAAGTATTTCACTATTTCATTCAGACGTAAATGTCAGATGTAAATTTCGCTAAAACATTTCTTTTATTTTCGTTTGTGTTTTTTGCTCATTACAGTTTAATAGAACCTACGTATGGAGTTTAATAGCAAATTAAGAGGCCGCGTGATTAACAGTCAATCTCGCGAAATAATAGCCAATGTTATAGAGTTTATGAGAAGAGAAGGAAACTTTAATTCACCTTCAATACCATTTAAAAATGTAAATGATCGTGTTGCTGCAGCCACAGGAGTATCTAAAAACACTGTCGTCCGCATTTCTGGAGAGAAAAAAAGAATCGATAACCGTGAGATATCGGAATTTTCATCACCAAGAAAAACCATTAAAAAACCAAAAACAGTTAATGATATAGATGAAGCTGCACAAGAATCAAATTTTATTTTTTTATTATTAGATAGCTATTTTTCTTTCTGAGTTGTGTTCATTTACAGGCTCAATTTTTTTCCGTTTCTCCTTTTTGATTTTATATGGGGTTTCAAGTTGTTTTTGACTTATTTCGACGTAAATCACAACAACACACTTTTTTAATAAAGCAAACAAGTGTTAAGAGGTATATGTACGTGTAAACTACAATTACAAAAAATTGATATGAAACCCATGAAACCACCAACAAAAATGTAAAGCTAGCTTCCGTACTAGAACATGGTGTCATTCGTCGAGATAATTTATCGTTTTGTTTAATAGATCAAGAAATGTAAATATTCCCGTTATTTTTTATAAAATTATAAGAGAAATAAATTTTTTTCTAAATAGTATAGTTTATTATTTTGTAGAAAAACAAAATTTCGAAAATTTTAGTAATGTTTCAGAAACAACCGTTATTAATAATAGGTACCATTTTCCTTAATAAGGTAGAAATAAAATATAAACTATTTCCACGATTTACAAAGGCCTACAAAAAAATTATAGGTATTTTCCGCTATCCTATAAAATTTATATTTTCTGACTCTATTTCAAAAGGTTGAAGGAATTCCAAAACACCTTTTATGGCATAATAATTATTTTCAATTCTACATACTATCTTTAGCTGCTTTTAAAAACGTTCTAAGAAAGTCCAATCAGACCAATTTAATCCCTAAACTATTCCACACTTTTAAAATTTAATTACCTAAAAATATTAAAAACTATTTAAAATAACTTGTTTAGCAGACTGTACAATAGCTATCTTAGTCACACGTAGCGCGTTCTCTGTCTGGGCGTCGAACACCTCTAGAAATTTGATGAACTGTACTATTAACAATTGTATTTGTCAGTATACGCCACATACTTTGATTACTATACGGGGCAAGAGCATGTAGGTATAATACTAATGGAGATGCCATGAGGCAATTGTTTTGCATATGATACGTTTTATTAAAAATGACCCCACTGGACTTGGCTTAAATGGTTGACTAAGCAGGGTCGTATTCAAATATAATTAAAGTCCGTATGTAGAATTACAACTTTTAAATGACTTATTGGCTATTGACTATTGGCGGTAGCATCAGATGTGCATCCAGGTAAAGATGGTATTGTACGTACTATCACCTTTAAAACAAGTAAGGGTATAGTCAGACCAGTGGTAAAGGTATGTCCTTTGCCCACACAGTAATTGAAAAACATTTAATTTTTTTTTTATTTTAAGTATATTTAGTTTATTTTTTTTTTGTGTCACCGGCATCAACTGCTATGGTTATTAGCCTCGTGTTCTGTGTAGGCTTTGTTACTGTTTCCCAGCGCCACTTTAGGAACAGCACTGTTAATTAGAACCCAACAGTGAATGGTCGAGTGGAGAATCCTACCAAGGCATCAGAATTAATTTTAAATAATTAAATTAAATGAAAAAATCCCGGCCAACGGTCGGATTCGAACCTGAGACCTTCCGATCTCAAAGTCATGACTCTAACCACTGAGCCAACCCCCCCCCCCCATATTTAGTTTATTATTTGTGATTTAGCATTTCCTAGCGGGGTTTGGAAATTTTTTAGTTATATTTGGATTTTTGTTTATTTTGTAGTTAACAATTGGGTGCTAAAAATCCTATTTAAATTTCTTTCAGGGTGAGGGGTATGTTCAGTAGAGTTCGTATAAAGTTTAAGACGTGACAACGTCGCTATTCATATTTTGTGATTTCTGTACACTCGGTACAAAAGTAGTTATTAATTAAGACTCGGTCGAAAAAGATTTGATTATTGAAAACCGGCTATACAATTAATTCGGTATTTTTGATATTATAATTAATAGTGCACTTCCCTTTTTCTTTCCTTAACCCTATCCCAAAGTGCCCATCAATAACTTTGGATACGACCGTCAAGAATATCGGTAAGTAATGTTTATGAATTTATTTAGCCCATAAGGCAATTTTCCGTAACATGTACGGTAGTCGTTAGTAACAACATTAAACAATGACATCATTTAAGATGATGGGTAAGTTTTTACCATGGAGGTATAATACTAATGGAGATGCCATGAGGCAATTGTTTTGCATATGATACGTTTTATTAAAAATTACCCCACTGGGCGTGGCTTAAATGGTTGACTAAGCAGGGTCGTATTCAAATATAATTAAATCCCGTATGCAGAATTACAACTTTAAAATGACTTACTTACCTAAGATTTGTCTCAACATGATCGATTCGAAATTAATTTGATGACATTGCGCAATTTTTATGTATTTAAAATTACTCATGTGAATAAACATTATTATTATTATTATTATTATAATTATGACTTCTTCACTATTTACTATTATTTATTAACCGTTTTCCGACCAAGCCAATGCCAAAACCATAAAAAAGATTAATATTATTATATTGGTCTGTCTTCGCCGAAACCGTCCGATATATAATAATAATAATAATAATACTCTCCCTAATTCACCCCCATACGAGTGAATTTTAACCCCAAAAGCTCAGCTTGTCCGGGGAAAGGGACGGCTATTATTATTATTTGCCGTGGCGCTCCGGGGCGACTTAAAGATGATTGATGGTGCCATTTGACTTACAGGTGAGGAAAACCCGGAAAACCTCACCCACCATCATCGAGACGGTAATGTATGGCGAATTTTTTTAATCTGCATGTCATATCAACAGAAAATGAATTTCTATTAATACGCCACACATCAAATCCTAAACCAAACCATGCAATTTAATTAAAAATCCACATGGTCTGGTCTGGGATTCGAAACCCAGCGGTCTCAGACTCATAAACTTGCCTATAAATGAATATAAGCGCGATAGACCGCTACACCACCGTGCCCGATATGACCTGTGTGATCGAAAATCAACGTTCGAATAACACTGTGCATCAGATTTGTTAATCTCTTTGTGCTTTAAAACTAAAACCCGAACTACGATTTTTTGTTCAAGGACTCTCTTGTCTTGATCAAAGCTGCCAATGTCAAAATCTGACAATGAGGAGAATTATGACATTAAATTACCAAACCAAAAACCAAACCACTACGTGAATTGTGCATAAATATATTTCAGTAAAAATACAGCCGAGTTTGTAGAAAGGACAATTAATTACTTTTAAATGTAAAACATGTAAGTATTTCTGCTGCAGATGGCATACATTAAAAATATGACCCGTTACAGTCAAAAGTTTAAAAAGACCAAAAATTCAGCTAGGTATGACTTTATGGTTAAAAGTAGATGGAAGAAAACCATGATCAAAACTACTCTGTCAAAACCAATCGGAACTAAAAAGACTCAGATAATAGTTGTTGGTTTTATTTATGTTTGAAATAATTAATTATATAGGGTAGGTACATATATTACTAAAATTGCAAGCAGGTACTTACTAAAGATTTCTATAATTGGTACCTATGTATAATAAACAACAATCTCACAGATGCACAGCATACAACTATACAAATGGAATTATAGAGATAATTTATTTTAAAAATAGGCATTCAGTTGCGATTTGTGATTACAAAAAGAAAAATTTAACCACTTTTTCTGATCAGTAATGTTAGTGTTATAGTGAAAAAGTTTCTAGAAACTGGTGTTTTTAATCCTAATAAAGCATTGTGAATATCCAAGAAAAGTGCATGATGAAAATTGTTTTGACCAAAATTTTGAATGTCATGCCATTTAAAAAGAAACCCTGTGGCTGTGGATAACATTTGACACCAAATCTTATCCTAAAAATAACTGTTTGGTTGCATTGGAGGAATAATTTCTTCATTGGTACTTTTTTAGGGTGCAAAGACGACTTGACATTACTAAATTTAAACCTTTGTTATAAGTTGTCTTTTTGCTTTAATTTCTGATACACCTGTATTGTACATACTTGAAAAATATAAAATTGTTTAAGTGGAAAGTTTATATACAAGATGTTTCATTGAGAAAGGGATACAGAACAACTGAAGAGTCTGATTAAAAATAAGACTATGCTTAGAATGCGAATATTCTTCATTTTAATTTTGAAGTTCCCAACAAAAGTACCTATATGATTTACTTAAAAAACATCAAAAAATATATAATTATAGTTCAAATAAGTGTAACGTATCTTATGACACCAAAAACTTTTGCCAAATTTGGTAAAATTATAGGTAACTCTTCAGTTTTTCTGTCCCATTCTCAATAAGACACTACAAAAAAAATTTTATTATTTAAAAAAATATTTATTGACCTTTAAACAACACTATTTTGTTGTTTTGATGCCTTATGCTATAAGCTTTATTAACTCTAGTTTTAGTGAGATATGTTAGTCGGATACTAACATATTTATCAACTATGCACTTGAATAATAATATTCTATGATTATCCAACACAAACTGGTCCAAACTGTGCTGCATAATATTCGAAAAGACATTAGAATTTATGAATTCCTTTAAAACTAATGTGCTGATGATATCAACTGATATTTTTTTCTTAGAGTCTTTCATAATTTTTAATATTTTTTCACATTTTAAACAAATGTTTATTACATCTTCCAATGGATATTGCAAACCGTTTTTATTCTTTATTGCAATGAATGAAAATAGAAACAAATCTCTAGTTTTACTTATTAAAGCATCTAGACATTGTTCACAAATTATTTTCTTTTTTAAATAATAAACAACATATCCAGAAATGTAAGTGATTATATATTTAGAAAAGGAGGAGACTGGATCTGGTAAATAATCATGATCATTTTCAATAACATTCACTATCTCAAAATCGTCAAAATTATCAGACATATCATATTCCTTTGAAGTAACATTTAACTGGCTTGTTATATTGCACTTTAAAATAGTTAATTACTCCAAAGGAATACAATTTCCACGAAAACTATCTCTTAATTCAACATGAACTAACATTTTTTTATATGCAGACTGAAATTGCCTGACTGTAGGATTATTGTTAAAATCTCCATGAGACCGTATTGAACAAAAAAATAATTCTAAATTGTCTTGTGAAATTTTGTACAAAGGCAAAAATTTTGAAAACTTATTTTCTACAATTAAATTATTGTATAGTAATTTTAGGCTTGCAATGCATATTTTTAAACCTAGAAAGCCAGTGGATCTATCATTTTCTAATAGAAGTTTACCATCGGCATGTGTTCTTAAAGAACTAATATATTTATCGACAGAGTCAAGAAAAATACATGTATTATTGTAATTATTTTCAGATAGAGGTTTCTTATAATTGAATTGCAAAAGATTTCGTGAATTCAGGATGTCAAACAGAATGTTAATTTTTCTAATAAAATTAATTGTCGCCCCAGCATTTTTAAAATCTTTAATATGTAGAACGTTCGCACAAAAATCTAAGGCAGTTGCAACGCTTTCGCTAAATAGTTGGATTGCAAGACGAACTTTCATTTTTTGTTTTTTAAAAGCTATATGTTGCGAGTTTAGCTTATTTGCTAAGTGAAAAGATTAATTTTCCTGTAATTCGTGAAGTTGTTTGAAATACTTCCACTCAACAATTTTATTTTCTTCATTTACAAATGAATACTTTACTGCTCACGTATTTCTAATTAACTTTAGCATATGTGGCGGATCTAAAAATATAACAATTTCTTAATTATTTGATGGATGCTTGAAACTAGTTTTTAAAGTTGTATGATGTAAATTACAGCCCAAGAGTTTGACCATTGTTAGATTATTAGAAGCACCATCAAATGTTAAACTTACAACACTAACACCTACTTCATAACATTTCTTTAAGCATTCTAATACCAGCCCCTTTTTCTGTTCACCTGTCATACTTGAAATTAAAAAATATCCTACTAGAATTTTCCAGCTTCCATTTACACAATTTAATAAGAAAACAAGAGCATTGTTTGCAAGCGTAGTTTCATTTGCACCCGTTCCTACATCTACACAACCATAACTTCTACGTTCGCTTCCAACAAACTCCTCATGTTGACGAATGGCCATTTCATCCATAATAAGTGCACAAATTATTTTTTCATTGGAAGAATTAGATTTAATCTGTATGGCATTGAAGGCCTCACTTGTGAATCCAGGCTCACCTTTTATACTTTGATACCATCGACTGATTGTACGGACATGTGGTAAGCAAGTGTCAAATGTTCTTCTTACATAATTATAAGCAGCAGGTGAGTAATAGTGGAGAGTTAAGGAAAACACTTTTAGCTCTTCTGAATACTTCTTAGGCAATGGTAGGTTAGACTTTTTTTTTAATTGCCTGCTACATATCTCGATGGGGCCCCCAAGTTTTGAAATTATATCTAACTCATCTTCCTGTATCAAACGTTTTTTACTTAAATCATTTAATATATTTTTTAAGTTGACAATTTTATTCACTTTTCGAGAAAGTTGTCGTCTTAGCAATTTTAATTTTTGCTTTCTTTTTGCACTTGTTGCCCGGACAGAGGAGAATGTATGTAATATTTTTTGTTTCTTTGGCGTCAGCGGTTCTTCATATGGAATATTTAGAGAAGAAGTAGAGGGTACAGGTAATTCGATCTGACTGGTTTGATTTGCTGGTTTAATAAGAATATTTGATAGGATCCTGATTTTTGGAGGAGGAGGTGTAGGTTTGGATGGGTTAGTCTGGAACAAGATTTAGTATGTTATAAAGCCTTAACTATAGATCCATGATACAAAAACTACTAGTTTAAGTTCCAAAACTACTAATTTTTAAATATCATTAACTTCGTAATATGTTTTAAATTATTGTGTATTATGAACAAAGTCGGCAGGTTTTTAAATTAAGGAAATTAATTTATTGTTTGTTCATTTAATATTAATAATAATTGTAATGTGGTACATGAGCGGGCATATTATTTTATATCATGGGGATGAGGAAGTACATAGCAGTGAGTGATGGCCACAAATCTAATTAAATAATAAAAATACATCACCAGTATTTATTATTATACAGTATATTCATTATCAAAACGGTATAATAATAGGAAATTAGGATCTAATAAAAACTGCTTTTAAATACTTGAAATTTTATTCTAAATTATGTGTTACTTAAAAGTTAGTCATTTAAGTGTAATTATAAGTTAGTTTTTAAGTTTAATTATAAGTTGGTTTTTAAGTTTAATTATAGTTGGTTTTTAAGTTTAATTATAAAGTTAGTCATTTAAGTTTTATTATAGTTATCTAAGTTTTAATATAGTTATTTGTCTTTATTATAAAGTTAATCAAGCCAATGTTCTTTGTTAAGTTAGTTATTTAAGTTTTATTGTAAATAAAGTGTATACTAACTAAACATTCATTTATTGTCGGAACAGCATTCTTCTTCAATCTGACCCCAAACTCACTCTTATCAAAAAATTCTTCCTTGAAGTGAACAGAGCACAATATGATATTCGGTTTAGGCTCAAATTGGTCTTTTTCCACAAATTTAGACAAAATTTTGAGCTATTGTGGGTCTTTTGGAAACCTATAATAAAAAAAAGTTAAGCATTCTAAAAAAAAGTACACTCCTTATACTTACTTATGAAAACTTAAATTAGATATTTTCTTACGCTCTTTCACTGAAGAGTTTTTACAATTAATTTTGGCACACTTAGTCATGATTTTTATACAAATTAATAAAAAAAACACTTATTAAGATAGAAATAACGTCGAAATATTTAAATTTGAACAAAGTTCTGACAGCTCTTTGACAACTATAACATGACCACTAAGGGGTGTCGCTTTTTTTGGCATGTCATCTCCATAGTATTAAACTTCATTGGGAAAGAGAGAGGTGCGACACGCCTATGGAGGACACGCCCAACATAGGGCGCGGCCATTTTGATTCCTATGCCACAGTTTATAGCTCAAGAATCAGATCGCTCACTCTGCGTCGGCACTTTTGATCTCAATGTACCAGCTTATACACTGCTCAACTCGGATAATACAATATATGATAACCGCCCATAATAAAACAGCAGTCTTCTGCGTATCCTGAACATGGGCGAAGTTAGGGGAGGGCTTGGGGGGGCTAAGCCCCCCCAAAAACCAAATTAGCCCCCCCAAAAATAATTCGAACATTTATCGCACATCCACCCATACATTTCAGATTTTAGAACAGAAATTAAAAAATAAAAAGAATCGTGCCATTTGATTGATTCTGCAATTTTATATTTAGCTCAGGAGGCAGTGAATTTTTTTCGTACCTACTCATTTTTCCAGTAGGTGTATATGAGCAACAAAAAACAAAATTTTTGAGTCTGACTCTTATTTTCCCAGTCATAAATATTATACATTTACTAAACTAGAACAAAAAGTTTATAAAAATAGTAGTTTGGATTATCTCAGATAGTGGAAAGTGAGTGTGGCAGAAAATTTAGCATATAAATTGATACAATCATGAAATGTTAATAATGTCTGGCTGATTTACGAAATTGGCAAATGAGTCTGGTAACATCTTCAAAATCGAAAAAATATAATATTTTTGCTTTTATTTTCCCGGGTTTGAAAATTTGTCACGTAATAGATTATATTGTAATTTTACACCTCTATTTTATAGCCGATCAAATGCTGTTATTTTAAAACGTTTCCATGACAACCAGAAAAATTTCCGGTAATTTTCCTATTGGTGGGTACCCTAAACGAAATTATACTGAAAATTTTTTTGAAAGTTGAGAAGCCCTTCCATGCATAAAATATTACGACGCAACGCGATAGTGTGATTAAAAATTTGCCGTTTTAGTGGTTAATATTTTATTTAATACCAATTATAACTAGGTAGAAATACACTACATTTATTTTAAGTAAAATAATAATGAGGTTTTTTGCGTCAACTAAACGACTTCAAATATGACAAATGGTCATTGTATGGCCACAGCATTTAAAAATATATGTTTCATACGCTGTGGTATGGCCAGCTTTGAAAATTTGATTTTAGTCGTTTTAATGTAGGTGTGTCTGTCAAGTTTTGATATTTGGATATTTTGGTGTAAAATTTTTTTACCCAATACCACATGTACTTAAATTATTATCAGTAAATTTTTGCTCACTCACGCATATTTTAAGAAACTTATCCATCGTCTTCGACTAAATTTCAAAATATTCTTAAGTTCGAAAAAATTTCCAAAAATAATTTAGTCACTAGTGGTATTCTAAGTGAAAATACACGTCTGGTTGACAATTACAATCACGAAGGCCTTCCAGACTCACAAGTAGTGTCCGACCGAAGGTTCGGTTACGGTTTCGGCCAACTTCGGCTTAAAATAAGAGTTTCGACTACAGTTTCGGTTTCGGCGGAAAAGTGGCCGAAACTGCAGCCGACAGCAAAACTACTTTCGAAAGTTTTCGTATCACACTTGGTTGTGGCCTGCACAATGGCGACTGTGCCGGGTGCCATTCTTACACTGTGCACGTACACACAAACATCTCTGCTTTGTTTCAAGTGAACAGTCTTCAGTGCTCCTGGCCTAATTTATTCGGATCAAAGTAGCAATTTTTTAGGTGAAAACGTGGAAAAAATTTTTTTCACCTTACAACGTTAGACTGTTTACTTATGAATATAAATTTAATTATAAGTAACAAACATATTTAATCCGCTGAATTTGTTTATTATTATTTTTTTTTTTAAATAAAAATTATACATTATATATAATTCCCTTCATAATACTATTTTTTGTTACAAAATATCTACTACAGATGCAGAAATGATTGATACTTTGTAATTCACTTACTTTTTTTTTTAATTTTAAAAGTAATAAAAAAACAATGTCTATAAATTTATTAATGGCTACTTTTGATCACCAAAAATAAATAGGTAATAAGTAAATGTAGCTTAAATTTATAATACGAGTTAATTAGTCTAAAACAAGGATTATAATAAGATACTGCAAATTTCAATAAGAGATTGCCTTAAAACATAGTTCTTGTTTCTGTTTCGGTTTCGGCCGAAACTAAGAAAGGAGCCGAAATTTAGTTTCTGTTTCGGTTATAAAACCATATTTCGGTCGGACCTGACAAGCCAGGTAGTTAAACGAGGAGAGGAATAGCATTCGAACGTGCCGAATTTAGCGCGCCTGGCGATTATTAGATGAGTCTGGCAAGGCTTTCGGGATGTTCCACATTAGCCAGATTGTATTTGAAGCTGTTTTCATTAAAAAACCTGGAGTGGAGTGGAGCAGAGGACAGAGCATCTAGATTCCACGCGAATAGCCTGGGTTCGAATCAGGACAAGGGGCTTATTTTATGTTTATTATATTTTATAAATTAATAAAATTCATAAATTATTTTAAAATTAGTTATTTTGTCTAAACCTAAAATAATTTTGTAAATTTTTATATGTTCCTTAGTGGTTCATAGAAAAAATATACTGTACAACTCGAGTGAATTGTCCATATCTACTCTTGTTGCACAAACTACTATTTCATGATTGCGAAAATGAGGAATTTTTTTAATGAATTATTGTGATGAAAATTTTTCAGGTTTTTTACTTGACACAAATATATATTATATATGATATTTTATCCATTTTCATAGATTCGCCAAATTTTTTTTACTTAACTTCAGTATACCTCTAGAACTATTATATATTATATGACTAGGGCTAGGGCTTTAGCCCCCCCAGATCTGATGACATAACTTCGCCCATGATCCTGAATTTGTATCCCTGGAGTGGATGTTATTTTGGAACTTTCAACTGGTCCGAGTGAGCTAACTGATTCTTTAGCACTAAACTGTGACTCCAAAAATAATATTCACTGACACTGACAGCATCAAGCAAAATATCAGGTGCGTTTTAATCATCCGCTTCTGCTTCCGAAATTGTCGGTTCAGTTGTTCTAACCTGTCAGATTAAAACAAGAAAACCGACAATTCCGAAGCAGAAGCGGATTATTAAAACGCACCTATTAAAAATATTGCGCCAAGATGTAGGCAACACGTAATAAGGGATCAAAATGGCGGAGTTTTCTATCTTCATTTAAAAGGCACTCAGAAAGCTGCGCAGTGCGACCATTCTCCGTATAGTAAAGTAAAATCAAAGTATGTGATGTTGTGCCTTCAAAAATGTTTTAAGGATCTTCTAATATAAAATTGTATTTATATGGGTGCCATTGGGAATATTTCGTGATATCCGGGTCTTGACAATACTGAGTACTTTAAAATTGTGGAACGATAAGGCAGCACTCTACAGAGGCATTTAAGAAAAAAAGGTGGGAAAGTATTCGATTTAAAAACTACTAGATATTTATTAAAATAAAAAGCATTAAATTTTTAAGATATAATACAGAATAAATACTCTTAGGAGGTTAACAAAAAATTCAAGGTTTTTACATCTTAAGTTTTAGTGTTATTGGTATTTCCTGAAAATTTCAAATATTTCAAAGTGACAATGAACAATTTTGATAAGCAAATAAAACTTGTATTTCGTAAAAAATCTTTTATTTAAAAAATGCAAAGCGCCTTCGGTATTACGATGTATTCAGTTCTTATCTAAAATGATTATAAATGTAAATATTATGTATGTATAGATATAGATATGAAAAATTACTTGAAACTACAACTTTTTGTTGTCATTTTATATGTTAATTTCCTGTACATACAGAGGTTACTTTCGACGAAGCTTTCGAAAAAAAAATACTTCGTAGCATTAATTTTAATAAAAAATTCAGTTCATAAATTATGCCTACGGGTTGTAAAGAAATCTAAAGAAATGACTTTGATCCATGGTATTCAAACCACATAGAAAACCTCGACTTGTTGACGTATTTACTTTAAAACTAAACACGTTTTCATTTCTTTACCACCCGTACAACTACCATATCAAATAAATGAAATAAATCGCACTTTAAAATAATGTTTGGTTTTTCTGAAAGCTTGATTTGAAATAAAAGCTAATTAGTAATTGACCTAATCGGCTAGGGACAATGCAGATCAAAAGTGGCATCTGCCCTAACCAAAGTTTGTAGGAATCTGTGAAATAAGAAGTTCAAGTTAATTTCACAGATGGCGCTATAGAACCTTTGTTATATGTATTACCGTTGTATGAAGATAATATAGTAGGATACTGCAACAGTAAAAAATGTTGGATGCAATCTCGAGCGGCATCTAGTGACGATTTAATGAAGTAGTCAATTTTTAATGCTATGCAGATACGCCATCTACGTCTTCTTTTCGTTCAGGCACATGGCCTTTATCACCTACGTATTATAGTTAAAAACATCTTAATTTATTTAAAAATAACAATTCATGATAAAAGACATGAAAAATTAAACATAATAATGAAAATTTATTCCAGTTGACAAAACCGTACGAATAAAATTTTTGGATTAAGGTGATAAAAAGTGGTTAAGGACTTTGGTCAATATTTTGGTTATGTGCGGTTATGTCAAAATATATAAACAATAACAAAGAATACCTAATAACAACTTATAACAATGTCCAATGTTTTAAATAAATTGAAAAGTTCCAAGTAGAAAACAAAAAAGGAATAAGCTTCTGAAAATGTTGCATGTAATCTAAGTACCTCTAATTGGACTAAGTGTTGGAAAATTTTATAACCATAAAAATAGCTGAATATTTTTATAGTTTTCAAAATTTGAACAAGCTTTGCTACAATTTTTAATCAAAGCTATCAACAGTTTGCAAGATATTGAGTTAAGAAACAAGAAAATCACACTAATCAGGGAAAAATCAATCAACACTGGAAAACAAATTAAAAAAAATAGTCACAGGAATATATATGCGACTTTCAAATGTATCTTGGCTGTTGATCATGAATATAAGAAAAAAATGTTCTCTCGGCTGGCTCTGAGTGTTGAAATAAATCACCTTGAAAGGAAGTTTTCAATAGCTCCACTCTTTAGGAATAGCTCAAGACGAAATCAATAGACCTACAAGTGGTCTATCTGTAGCAGACATATTCAGTTAGTCTTTATATTTCATTATGCAATGTTACAAGGTTCAGCAACTTGCCAAAATGGTTTAAATTTATTTCCAAAATCAGTGCTCTTATTTAGTACAGAATTCTATGAACGACACAATAATTATAAAGTCCTAACTTTGAACATAAAAGAAAATCTTGTAAAAAAACATTTTTTTTATATAATTTATCACTGTTTGGAAAAGTATATTTGTTTGTAAAATATTTGTATTTACAGTTATATTTAATCCAGGTTAAGTGTCAATGCGCGAGTATAATGTTAAGTATGAACAAAATCCGCCCATTCTGTTTATATGTTTGGTTACCGCCCCTAGTAGATAGGCTATTTGTTATTACTTTTAATTTAGATTTTGGATTTTGGATGTATACATCTAACAAATTTTAAATTGTAGCCGTCTGTAACCTACGTATTCCTCCCAAACGAATTTTTTATATCTTTGGTCGTTTTCCCATAAAGCTCCGTCCCGTTGAGCGTGAGCCACCCTGTATATCATCAATTGCCACTGACACTGGTAAAATCCTAAATTTAAAAAAGCGTATTATAATAATAAGATATTAATCATATCTTAAATGGATCGCCTACTGCCATTTTTAGAAATAAATAAATTGTTATTCTTAAATTAATAAACATATTAAAAATAATTTAAGATTCCTTGCGTTATTTATTAAAAATTTAACAAAATTTCTCACGAATTATTTAGTATTCTGTCTCGTACTTTTTTATGTCTCTATTACCTCCGCTGTCAACAAGTTCCGACAAGGCATATTGCATATAAAAATTTTCAATTTTATTTTGTATCTTTTCTTCCCAAAAGCTGTCATTATGAGGAATTTTCTCCACTTTTATTCCTGCAGAAGTCCAAAAGCACAAAATGCAAAAATCCATTTGTGTTACGTGCAGCTAGCCCTGAATTTGAAAATACCAATAGTGGTTCTCCTTAATGGTATTGTCCTTTTTCCAAAAAGTTATTTCTCTACTGCATATTTTTTCTTCTACAGTCAGCACTCTAACTCCATATAAACATTTCAACTCTATCATAAAATTTGTTTTTTTTTTTTAATTTCATCCAGATTTGCAGCAACATAATCAAATTCTGATTCAATAAAATGTCCACATTGAAAAACTTTTTCTTGCAAATAAATTTCCAAATCTTATTTTGCTCTGAATTTATGGTCCATACCATATCGGGTGGCTTTAGCAATAAATAAAAGATTTTAGATTTTTTAAAATTTTTTCAAAATTTTAAAGCAGTGACTCGTTTTCGTTTTTTATTGTGCCACAATGCACAATCAGCAATTGTCACAATCTTTTTTTTTTTCATCCATAGACACTGGCTTATGTTTTAGAAAATCTTCTTCTGCAACGCGCCTCAAAGAGAGCGACAGATCAAAGCCATGTGCGAAAACAAGAAAAATGATTTACATTACTTTAACGGATTGAAGAGTTGTTAACATGCTGTATTAACTCAAAGAGATATTCATTAAACAAAAAAAAACGTGCGATATAAAAGTTAAACAAAAACATATTTTTATTATTCACATCTTAGTGTATACCTTTTAATTTCGGATATTTTTTTTTTTTTAATAAATAAATGATAAAATTATTTTAATATAATTGAGCGAAATTACTGCATGTAAAATATAACAAAATGAATTCAAATCACTAAATAGTAGAAAAAGAATATATATTTTGTTGGTGTCACCCTCTAGACGAAAAAGCTTTCAATGTATTTCTATTTTTATTGTAAGAAAAATAAATGCTCATGTAGGCAAAAATTAAATATATTGTTTCCTTCTAGCATTTTTTAACATTTCTATATCTTTTCGTTTCTTTCCTTAGATTTTTTTTCGGAAGAGACTGATTCAAATTTTTAAAGTGGTACTCCAGAGAGGTACGGGTTTAGCCTTTACCTGTACTTACATAAATTTTCTTTTGGTAAAAATAAAAAATAATCTGTAAACTTGGTGTACTATGAAACCCTTGCAAATAATATATATGCCAATCTTAGTATTACAGAAATGATTTACGTAAAAAATAAGGTGTACAAATAGGTAAAATTTATTTATCCCTCGTAAAACATCAGTAAAATATATTATAAATTGTTTTCATTCACAAATATTAATTTCTTAAAAATCTAACAAAGGCGCCACTTTCTAGACGAAAAATCTTGCAATGTAAGAGTTTCGTAGTACCCCCACTTTTAAAGTTTATTTTTGACTATTTTTAAAATAAAAAAATATTTAATTGTAGGTAAAGGTTAAATCTATGCTCCTCTGGAACCACTTTTTCAAAACTCAATTTAGTTTTTTCTAAAAAAGTTGAGAAAATGGGTAAAAAAATCGAGTTTTCTATTTTTTTTTTTGTAAAAAACTGAATCAAATTTTGAAAAAGTGTCTCCAGAGGAGCATATATTTAACCTTTACCTATACGTACATATTTTTTTCTTTTAGAAAAAGTCAAAAATAAACTTTAAAAGTGGGGTACTACGAAACCCTTGCATGCTCCGCGCTACAGCCAAGTAAATGCTTCTCTTAAAAACTCTAACAATTGTTAAGAGAATGACCGAGGCAATGAAGGACTATTTATTTATATAAAACATTTTTCTTTAGTTTCTAAAGCACCCCAAGACGTTTTCTGAGTCCGCTCACGGCGCGGCGGTTTGGCAACAGTATCAGTCACAATATATCCCCTATAGTAATGTTACTGGGATTCAAGAAATGGCTTTGAGTTACGCTGCGGCCAGACACAGGTCTCATGGCGCTAGTATCGTTATTGATTTTTGACATCGGCACGTTCATTGGTTGACGACGAATTCAAGACAATCTGATCGGTGCGTTACTCACTCCCACTCCTTCTCTTTGTTTAGATACTTATAAAAGAAAGAGATACCAGTTAATAATTCCTATTTCGAATCATCTTTCATTCTTTAGCGTTGAGTTTTTATAAGTGAAGCGTGAAGTGTTGACAAGTGATAATTTTTTGATTTTTTCTTCTCCGAAATTTAATATTAATTTTGTTTCAGCGATATTTATTGTGATTTGTGTTGTTGTATTAAGTGCTTTCTTATTTAATATGGGAAACAAAACGTACATCAAACTCAGAAAAAGAGAAATCAAGGAGGGATTGCTATCTATGGCTGTCATCCAAGGGTCTGCGCCCTAGATAATACTTTTCCAGTGGGAAAAGCCTTTAAAATTCAAGTATAACAATTTTATGTTTCCGTTTTCCCTTCTTTTAATGTAGGTGCCAATTTTGAGGTAAGTTTGTAATAATTTTTCAGTTAATACCTACCCTCTTAATATTATAATTTAACTATGATCTTATGCTTTCCTATGGACACGATTCAAGGAGGGAGTCCTATGGCTGTCATCCAAGCCCTAGATAATAGTTTTCCAGTGGCAACAGCCTTTAAAATTCAAGTATAATAATTTACTTTTTTCGAAGTAGATGTCCATTTAAACTAAATTTTTTTATTTCACTTATTGATTTTAGCATTTATATACAGTATCGGCTAATGAACACTTTCCAATACGCTTGGCTAGAATCGAAAAGAAAACTAAAGAGTTAGCGCATTAGTTCGATCAGGAAACGAATAATATGAATGTTGCCTTGTGTGCTGTGTAATATGAACAGGCACACGGTGTGATGCATCCCCACGTAGCCGGCTGGCTACGTTCATAGTATTCTATTCCTTCTCCCACTAATGCTAACTCTTTGTAGTTTTTACTTGGACTTTAGCAAAACGTATTGTACAACATTCGATAGCTGTCACTGTATTATCACAAACATCTCTTAATAACTAAATGATTTCATTTAATAGTTTCTTTTTTTTTTCAGTAAAATGGATATGGATAAAGTTATCTTCGTCTTTAAAATATATTAAATAAGTTTTATAATTTTTCAAATAAAATACTTTATACTATTTTTTGTTTTTTTTTACCAGAGCCAATTTTTTTTCAGATCTAACCTCTATAGGTAAAAAATAAGTGATTTAGGTAAAATTGAAAAGTATATTACTTACATGTTCTTTTAAATGTGTTGTTAATCCAAATGCTGCTCTTATTGTAATAGCTAATAATAAAAGAATTAGTATTATTTTTAGCTATCAAAATAAAAATAGCGCCTGGATTTACAGCTCGTTTAATAGAACATGCAATATACTTCTCAATAATTATTGCCGAATGAATATATTTAAAAATTCCCGCCATTCAGCGGCTGAAAATTTACAATTTTGGCGGGAAATTTAAATTTCGCCTTTAAATTATATTTGAATTTACCGCCATATCGAGCTAGTTGAGCGGCTAGACACAGACGCATTCTTGCGCTGCAAACTTAGTGCCAACTCTTTAACAAGTGAGATGCACTACTATAGGGGATATATTGTGGTATCAGTTCAGAGACTCGCCCCGTATATAATTAATTTAATGGTTAAGTTGAATGGCCATTTGGCTAGACTACGCCATTTATACTTTGTAAATGTTGTTTTGCTGGTATAATTAAGACGTTTATTATTATTATTATTATTAATATAAATGAGTATATATATATTTGTATTAATTGAATTTTTTATGTTAACCATTGCTATATTAACAAGCTATTAGATTTATAATTAGTGTTTATTTAATAGTGAAAACATCTTTATCAACAACATTATTAATTAATCGTTTGCGGTTACTTTATTAAAAACTACTGAAATAATTTAATTGTGAAGTAGTTATCAATTTAGACTAAATTTGTTTCATTTCCGTCAAATAGATCGATAAAAATGTTAATGTGATGCCTGCTTGGTTCAACCATTGTGATTTATTCCTTTAATGTGTTAAACATAACTTTTGTGTTAGGTACTATCTATTTTCGCTGAATACATAGGTTAAAAGTAAGTGTAACTTCATTAGATTCGACTGTAATTTATAATTTCTATAGGGTGGTACGGATTTTATATTTAAATGAAGGAATTTTGCGTACTGACTAAGGTAGAATGTAGTTAATTTAAAAATGTTCGTTATCCTAGCTGGTTTTCGGTAAACTCAATTTACAAAATTGAACTATAATCATTCACGTACAACGTCTATTATCAAACTGAAACTGTGACCTTTTCGAACCTTTTAGATGTTTCTTAACACGGACTAACATTTCTAGAAATTTCTAGGCTGTTCTCTATTATTCTTTTATTCGTACTTTTACTTATAACGACCCCAGCATACTGTAGGGTGATTGGTGACATTGCATTTCCTATGACAACCGGTGGTTACTGCAGGGAACAAACTAACAATACTTCTTATAGTTTGTGCCATTAAGGGTCCAGTTATGGCACCGCCATACTTATTATTCATTATAAATAGACCTAGGAATATATGCACCCAAAAAGTAGTTAAATATGCGCATATATATGCCGCAAAATACTTCAATATATGCTTAAAAATTTGAAAAATATGCAGAGCATATGCAATAAGAGTAATTTGTTATTTGATCGAAATAGTTTAATAATATTTATTATTTGTTTTATTTTACAATACCTAATATAATACTTAATAATTAACTAATTTTATTTAGAGTAGAACAAACTTAAGTTTGGGACAGCAAATGTTGGTTGCGTACTAATCTGCGCATATAGGCGGGCTTTGTTTGTCAGTGGCGGGGGACGAAAATAAATGGAAAAATAGAAATACTTTTTTATGCATGTAATTATCAAAATTCGAAAGGTAATTAATTTGCTTTGTACAATAGGTACGTAAGTTGTTATGCTTTTTTAATTTAGAATACACATGCAGGTTACTAAATGTACTTAATTGTATCCACTAAACAACCTAACTTACGCAGCGTATATTTTAATTTATTGTAGTTTTGGAAAACTTGTTAACTACAATAAAGTACAAGTATATACCTACGTAGCAATAGGTACTTTATACAAAATTAGCATAAGCAAGTTTTTAAAATAAAAGGATAATTTTTAAAAATTGTTGGTTTATTACTTTTACTAGATACTTATATTAGCGTAATTTTTTTCTTTATAGACATTTAATACATAAGAGAAGAAAGGTACAAATTAGAAATAACAATAAAAATGTACACTATGATGCCTCATCGGACGATTCTGAATCTAAGAATTCTATTCCTAAACTATCAGAACTTTCATCATCTTCAGTAAAGCTTTCCTCTGATGAACCAGTGGTGACAGTAAATTTCAAGGTATCCATGGCTGCGTCCAATAAATGCTCCTTTTCGATTTGAGCATCTTCATACTTCTTGACATGGCTACATATGTTAGCCCACTCCTTTATGGATACATCAGCAAATTTCGTTCGTGCTAAACTGACTACATCGTTTAACACGAAAGTTGTATTGTGAGATGCCTCCCAATTTTTAACCAAGGCCCATATTTCTTCAATAGGGTTAAGTTCTGGATGATATGGTGGCAAGCGAAGAACTTTATGTCCGTGTTCTTCTAACAGCTTATCCAATACGTATACAGGTGAAAACCGTGGTTTATGTTCTTGAATAATTTTGTATAATTCTGGTTTTGTCAATTTGTCGTTAAACAGAATGCTATTCTCCTGTAGCAACTTAATCATAACCGCTTTACGACTACCAGACGTTACATTTTTTTCAACTGTCACATTGTGATAGGATGCGTTATCTAGTACCAGGACCGACTTTTCAGGTAAGTTGGGCAAGATCTGGGTATGTATCCACTTCATGAAGTTGCCATGGTTCATATCATCGTGATAATCGCCGCTATTACATCCTAAAAATAAAAGTTTTCTGAAATTGTTCTCGATAGAAGCATGCATTTATTTTATTGAGATTTAGAAGTATTTTAGGTTACTGGTTTTATAATAAAATTGTTTTATTGTTATAAAGGTGTCGTCTCACTTCGTACTGTCTGTTTGTACGATGTAAAAATTATACCTGTTTTATATACCAATTATTGATAGTCCATTTCGTACTATCATCCCGAAATTACCTAGTTTAAATTATAAAGTACTTTATTAAATATGTATTATTTCTATTAGATATTCAATAAGTACACAAAGCAGCATGTTTGGGTTAACCCAAACATGCTAGCGTCCTTTCTTAATTAGGTACCTGTTAAATAACTACAGATCATCTTAATTCGTATAAGTACCCCAATCAAAATAGGTAAATAGATTTATGTGAATACTTAACGGATTACGATACTGTACCCGAGTATTTTTGGGTTTTTCGCAAAATATTTATTTTATGTTCGGCGAAAAATGTTTGATATTTTATGATGTACAGGAATCTTGATTGTGCAATACAGGAAACAGTCAGTGATTTTGTAGAAGAAAATCTGTTGGATCATGTTTAGAAAAATTACAGTACGTTCTAAAATTTTAATAGTATTTTTCAGTATTTCTGTATATATATACAAACAAAATTATTCATTTCATTTATTTTATTGTAATAAATATATTTTTCACAAATTAATGTATGCTTTATTATATCACCACATCAATTTCGACAAAAATTTGTAAGTGTGAAATTAACATTCGTGACTGGTTCAGTATAATACGTCGTACGAAATGAGACTAGTTATAGGTAAATTAAAGATATTTGTAGAGTATGCGTGAATTAATTACCTGATTTAAAAATTAAAAGTCCATTAGGTATAAACCCAGTCTCTCCTTCAGCATGAACAATAATTAATCGTTTCCCCTTAGAAATCGGCTTTTTTAAAATTCTTGGGCTTTGGTCTGACCAGCGGTTTGGTTCAGCATAAACATTTTTTTAATTTCACAATGGTATCGTATCTGTATAGTTCCACATAATTAAAATATTATTATGTAATTAAAAATACTCACCTAAAATTCTTTAAAGGTATCAATACGTCCTTGGTGGCATTGAAGTGGGCCGCTTCTTCTTCCATAAATTTCGAAATATTATTAATGATTTCTTTTGTTTGACTACGTAATCCCTGTCCCCTTCTGCCAATTTGTTTAGGAGCCATATCGTCTAAATCACTTTTATTTCTAAATTAACTATGTAGATACTATAACTAAACTTATACACTAACTATTATTGCTACTCTACTATAACTACTACGGCACTAAATTAAAAAAATAAGAATAAGGAAATACACCACTTGAATAAAAAAGAGCACTAGATATACCACATAGCGCTGTTAGATGCAAATTGTTTCACCTATTCGCCTCTTTACGCTACGGTACTGACCATCGCCGTGTTAGAGGTTGGCATGGTAACGATAGTCAACAAATCTACGGCGCAACCATCGGATCGATACGTGGGTGTACCAAACTTAAATTTGTTTTACTCTACAAATCAACATTATTATAAAACGAATGAACAATTAGATGTTTTTCTAAATTATCTGTATTAAATTATTGTCTCCTATCAGTAAGTATGTACTTGTACAAAGAAAAACTCCTTTCGACATCTACAGAAGTAATAGGTGCAAACTTAAATTTTCCTGAAATATCTGGATGAATTAATATCTTCAAAGTTACCAGAATAAATATTAGCAAGGTTTCTTAAAACAATAAATCCTTCATTTTTTTAAATTACATTTGAAAATTTATGAAAAATCGTCTTTCCAATATCGACCTGGACATTTTTACACTCTGATTCAAACGTCTTAATTAAATTTACGGAAGTCACCAAAGGTAAATTTTTTTGTTCTAAATCTAATATAATTTTGGGTACAAATGCATAATTTTTTAAAAACACTAATTGCTTTGGTAATATGTGATTTTGAAACAACTTCTTTGTAGATATTCCCTTAGATGAATCATCAAAATCAAATATTATTTCTTTAATTTTTTCATAATTATCTGCGTAAAAAAATGCAGCTTTAAGCCAGGTACCCCACAGAGTAATCACAGGTTCCGGTGGCATCTGTAATTCAGGAAATTTTTCTTTGTACAATTGAGTTCTTATTAAAGGAAAGTTAGACCTAATTTCTTCTGCAACTCTGTTAAGGCCATGAGCCAAACATGTAACATGGATTAAGTTTTCATGAAACATTTTTAAATTTTGTGCGGCTTTTACCATGTACGGGGCAGCATCGGATAACAGCAATAAACATTTTTCTGTTGGAACGGCTTCCGGAAGAAAAAAGGAAGACAATTCTGTCTGGATAAAACGAGTTATTGTCAAGTTTTATCTAATTGCTTGAAGCGATTAGATATGGACCAATTTGCATTTCTTCGCGTAATGAACCTATCATTAAATGGGCTATATATCGATCACAAGAGTCTGTTGTTTCATCCACAATAATGTAGAAATGGTTTCCAATGGTAATTTCACGAATTTTTTCACGAGTCTCAATGTACAAACTGTCAACACCACGTTTGCATAATATACTTTGCTCTGGATATTAAATTTACAGTATTTTTGCAAAAATGATCGGATATTTGGATTATTTAATCGTATTAAAAGGATATTCGAAGTCACTAAAGCTTTGCATAAATCTTCATTAAAAATAGCTTGTTCACTTCTAGACGATCCAGATTCTAAATATTGTTTCAAGGGAAGTTGACTTTGTCTGCGAGTGTCTTTAGATTTCTGCTTTGCTATATGTGAGGGTGTTTTCGCATGTTGGTCGATTTGAAACTTTTTTTACATGGAATCTAAAACAAATAAATTCCTGTAGATAATGAAGTTTTAATTAAATTAAATAAATGCGTACGTTGTAAAGTTGCCCTACTTTTTTTTTACTGTGAGTTGAAATTATATTTAACTATCGTTTGATTTACCATTGTGAAAGGTCAAAATAAAATATAAAATAAAAAAGTATTTACAATTTTAGAACATATTTTACAAAATACCTGGTTATCACCTTCTACAACAAAATCTGAATAAGATTTTACCCACGACTCAATTAATTTTGCCATTTTTCCCACTGGTTAACACAACACAACAATAAAGACTGAAATGAAGTTGAAAGTAAACTGAGTCATTTAGAAATTTGAAGATATTAATACAACTACCTGAAAGGATATTTAGCAAAATTTGTTCGTTTAAGGAGGGTGTTTATAATTTAATCCTCTCAAGTACCTACACCATTAACCGTAATTTATTACAGGGAAAAGTTATTTTTTTAAAATTTTAGGAAATCGACCTGTAAAGGCATTTCACAAAATATTATTTTTGTCCAAAACTCATAATTTTAATATGTCCAGCCAATTAGTACGTCTGATAAATGCCAAAAAATTAACAAAATGTCAATATATGCATTCAAAATCAAAAATTGTATATATATGCAACATATTCAAAATATGGCGCTTTGCATATATTCCTAGCTCTAATTATAAATTTACATAATTCGTGCTTGCCTCTCCTGAGCTAATCTTTTCATGTTTTTGTGTAAGTGCGTACAAATGTTCGCTTTTTGATTTCAAGTGCGTTTTCATTTCATGAATAATATATATTTTCTTACTAGTAAGTTAATGTAAGAAATATGACGACGACGACAACGATGCTGGGCAATACGACACTCCAACAAACTTAAGACTTTATTTATGGGATATTTCGATGGAAAAAATTAAGGTAACTTGCTGATGTTAAGGCCACAGTACCACCACCAATATTCGTAACATGAACTAATTTTGATAGATGTCATTTATGTGTCATAAATTAAGAATCCCTTTGTTTAACAGATGGAGCAATATTCCATATTTAATAGTTCTTTTGTTCAACAGATGGCGTAACAATTTTATTAATTTTAAACGGTAACTGTTATAAAATAACAAATTTATCACCCCTAGCCACTACGGGATGATAGGTAAACGAGTTCTTGACCTTGACAAATATTTTAGATGTAGCAGGTACCTAAATAAAAGTTTTGGATTATATTCGGCACATCGGTATATTTACTTAGTAGTTCATTCTTGTGTTCAGTCAACAAAGGACAAAGGTCTTCGTATCATTACGTAGGGACCTATTATACTATACATTGTTACGTGAAATTAATTTTAAATTAATTTCACATTGGCGCCCAACGTGGGGAGCCAATGTGTTACCTTCTTTCTAGATTTCTATGTTGTTAATTTATTTAATGAGTGATTAAGCTCAAATTTCTGATATGCGTTGATTCAAAAATTGACCAGATCAAGCTACTCTGATTTTATTTGTCCTGGTCAATTTTTAAATCCACGCATATCAGCAATTTGAGCTTAATCACTTATTAAATAAATTAACAACACAGAAATCTAGAAAGAAGGTGTTTCGTTAAGAATGGGACATAGAACAACTGACGATTCTCTGATTAAAAATAAGACAACTAAACAAATCATGCTTGGATAAAAAATTTTTCGTTTCCGAATTACGGTGTTAAATTCCAAAAAATATTTATCGCTATATTTTTTTCATTACTCATTAATTTTACTAAATTATATACCTTAATTAACTTTTCCAGTGGCGTACAGAATTGGTACGTAATACCGCAACCCTCCTGAATTTTACGTCACTATCCAAAAAGTTATTTAGACAGAAAATTTTAAATTTTTTGATGTTTTTTAAATAAATAATGTACTCTTCTTAGAAATTTTATAAAAAAAAAATCGAAATTTAAAAATTTCTGAATTTTCAAATATGTGCGAATATCTCAAAAACTAACTCAACTTTACTTGAAAAACATCAAAAGTTTTTGGACAGTAGACTAAAATTTAGAAGGGAAAAAGATGTTACTTGCCCATGACGTACGCCACTGGCAACGCTTATTTAACTTATTTTTTTGTTGATAGGTGTATTTTATTACACCAATAACGTTTGCCGAATTTAGTAAAATTAAATTAGGAAATAAAAAAATTGTAGCTATTCATAATTTATTTATTTTCAACTTTAAAACCCTGTTTTTTGGAAACGAGTAATGTTTGACCTACGGATGTTTCGTTTATTCGGCTTATTTCTAATCAGTTAATCTTCAGTTGCTCCCATTCTTAATGGAATACTCTGTATATACCGAAAGGTCTTAGAGCCAAAGAAACAAATAAAAAAAAAGAACAATTTAATGAAAAAGTATTTTATTACCTTATTTACCCACAATACTTTATTTAAATCTGCATCAAAAATTATTTTTAAAAAATTTAATCTCATTTATATGCAGATAACTTTTTTAGGAATTTTAAGAAAAAAATTTGTTTTTTACAAACAATTGCATGGTCTAATAATTTAAAAATAAAAGTTACTTTACATAAAAACCTAAAATTCAATCATTTGATATAAAATTTTATGAGTCGTATACAGGGTTTGTCGAAAATAAAGGAATTTTATCTTGAGCAAAATCATATTTTTTGACAAACCTTTTTGTAAAACCGACTGATAAAATTTGATATCGGATGGTTGCATTTTCGGTTAGACCATGCAAAAATTTTCATGAAGAATAACTTTTTTTGGTAAAATTAATAATAAAAAAGTTTTCTATATGCTGTTAACTTACATATACATATGACTTATGACATTGAGATAATGTTTTTGTAAGAAAAAATAAATTAATCATAAAATTTTACTTCATTTGTAGAGTCGTAATTTATGTTTTCATATTTTCACTTTTTTTATCAATTCAGAATTACAGTACTATTTTCAATTATTAATAAAAATTACGTGTGTATTTTAGATTAATCAATAAGAAAAATTAACATTTTTGAAATAATAATAACTAAATACTCATTAAACAACAAATTAATAAGGAAGCATTTAAAACACGTTGACTGCCGAAGCAAATGTTGTGGTCAGGTGTGCTGAGCCGAACTAGTTTTTCTAAAAATTTAAGTCTGTTTATACGTTTTAAGAGTAAAGTAGTTTAAGTAAATACTTAGGTAAACTGCAATATCTAATAGAAGCGTGAATAAAATATATAAACGCGGCGCGGGATTAAATTATTACAAACATATGACGCGTGCATATAGTGTGAATAATAATATATTCAGGTTGTCCCATTAGTGCGTAATTGTTCAATATTTCAATTTGTGTTGTAGACACGTAAACAATTTCTAAATAAAAGTTATATGAATTTCAAAAATAGGTATTTTAAAGATATTTTTAGATATACAGGGTTTTGCGTTTTTGTCTGACAAATAAAAAAGCATATTTTTTAAATAGAAAACTCTGTATTTTACTTCAGTTTTAGAATGCTTTGGTAATACTGTATTTAACCCTAGAATTTTATTAACAAATATTTTAGGGTTGCAAATAAATTAATTTTTTATGAAATTAGAGAATGATGCAGACCACAAATTAAATTATCATAATTTAGGTAGGTTTACAATGATTTCAATTTTTTTTTTAAATGTAGTAATAAGATACTAAGCTAACGAATAGTGGTGATAGAACTGGAATATTTTATACAATGTGTTTTGAAAAACAAGTCTTAAATATGGCTAATTCCAAGTTACATTTATTTAATTTTTTTCAAATGCCACATCCTGTATATTATTTAAGCGTAAAATTTCTTATAAATTTACATATCCAACGATACCAATATGTTAGTCAATAACACATATACAGGGTGTCCCATGAGTGCGTAATTGATCGATAGCAGTTTTATAATAGGAAATACGAAAAAAAATAATATAAAAGTTGTATGACTATATTTAACAATTATTCATTAACAATTGTCTGACCAAACCTATACATTTTTAAAGCAAAACACCCTGCAGGTAGTTATATATATTTGATTGTTTTCACATCGTCAAACAATAATTTAAATTTTATTCATTTGCTATGTTGTATATAGGGTGTGTCAAAATGGTTACGATTTTCTCAATTTTCTAAATGGAACACCCCATATGTTATGCCACTAATTAATTAATACAGGGTATTCTATTGAAAAAAAAATAAACATTTGTAACCTCGCGTTTTGACACACCCTATATATAACATAGCAAATGAATGAAGTCAATTAAAATTATTTGACGACGTGAAAACAATCAAATATGTATAACTACCTGTAGGGTGTTTTGCTTAAAAGATGTATATGTTTGGTCAACATCTGGTTTATGGACCTCCCTGTATATATAGGAATAATTTTTAAATATGGTCATGCAACTTTTATATTAATTTTTTATTCTTATTAATAATAATAATAATAATAATAATAATAATACTCTCCCTAATTCACCCCCTTACGAGTGAATTTCAACCCCTGAAGTCGACTGAACGACTTGTGTAGGGGAAGGGACGGCTATTATTATTATTTGCCGTAGCGCTATTTCCAATACTAAAACAGCTATCGATCAATTACGCACTGATGGGACATTCTGTATATATATTATTCTCTAACTTGTTGGTATCGTTGGATATGCAAATTTATAAGGAATTGTTTGCTAAAATATTATACCGGGTGCTGCCTTTGAAAAAATTAAGTAATTCGAACTTAAAAGTAACCATATTTAAGACATGTTTCAAAACACTCGCTATACAAGAATCCAGCACTATCACTACTATTCGTTATCTTAATGTGCTATAAGTCAGTATATTAAACAATTTTGAAGTCAATGTAATCCTACCTAAATTATGATAATTTAATTTGGGGTCTGCATCATTCTCTAATTTCATAAAAATTTAATTGTTTGGCGGACCTGTAATATTTTTTTAAATTATTCTAGGGTTGCATACAGTATTACCAAACCATTCTAAAATTGAAATAAAATACGTTCTATTTTAAAAATGTGCCAGGCAAAAATACAACATATCAAAAAATATTTTTAAAATATGTATTTTTCAAATCCATATAACTTTTCTTTGAAACATGTCTTTAACACAAATTAAAATATTGAACAATTACACACTAATGGGACATACACATGGGTACATACACATAGCAGTCAACGTGTTAACTCAGAAATAAGATTCCTTATAAAGATAAAATAATATTCAAAAGAAGAAAGCCAAGTCCGCAAATATTACGTGCGTATCATGCCAGGTCATTCTGATTCAAATTAAATCGGAATGCAATAAAGTTCTTTTCCTTTTACTGCATTTCACCATTGTATATTTCACCCACTTTAAAATGAAATTTGCCCTAGGAAGAATTGTGAAATTATCGTATAAATCGATAATCCGGCAACGTGGCCAACGCTTGTTCATACACAGGGAAAATAATTTTGCAGTTGCAACCAAACGAGACAAATATATTATATGAAAATCATTCATTCAAAAATTGGTACCTCTAAACAATCATTCACCTATTAAAACCATTTCTAAAACAGAGTAGCTACATTGTTTTTACGATGACATCTTCTTAAAAATAGATGAACTACATGAACTATACACAATTACAGGAATTCATAGAAAATCTTTAATTTGACAAATAAATTTATCAAATATTTGTTAATCGTATTTCCAGTAAGATTTGAAAAATATGCAATAAAATTTAGAAATATTTTGGCGGGATACTTGGAAAATAGGTAGAATGAAATCGCCTACTTTTAGCTCTGGTTTTAAAATCACTTTTTATGATTTTTTTTTAAATTCAGTGTATAAACAGGACAAATAGAAAATAGAGGATTTCATTGTCCAAACCTTATACTTTAAGATGGTAGAAGATTCATTTTAATACATTTAGCGGGATTTAAATGCAATCGGAAATGGTGAACCCTTGATTCTTATATAAAAAATACAGTGATACTGCAGCCTTAAACCTTTCACTTAAATAACTTCACATCGATTAATACTAAACTCTCCGGGGAGAAGAGAAGAAAAGACAGAGGTGGTGCTACATTGTTCGCGCTATAACCCCTATTTAGAACATAAACAGAGGTTATGATGTTATGCACTCTCGGCTTTTGAGAATTTCAGGACTGGGTCGTACTCGTTTCTTTAAATGGAGTCACTAGGAAGGGTTGAAGGTGTCTAGAAGTTACCTGCGGGCGCCAGTGATTTGTTTTAGCAAATATTCAATGAAAGTGACTTTGGAGCTAGAGTAAATCACAACCCCTAACTCCCGCAAATAAATTCTAAATAATAAGATCTCGTTAAATAAATAATAGGTTGTTTAATAATTGATAATTTGCCAAATAAGTATACTTATATAAAATGATTTGTTGAATATTGAAATAGTCTAATAATTTACTAGATATGAGTACTTATGAGAAATAGGTTATTTAATAATTGATAATTTGCCAAATAAGGATACTTATATAAAATGATTTGTTAAATAAATAATAAAATAGTCTAATACTTAACTAGATATGATTACTTATGAGAAATAATTAGAAAATTGTGAACAACAAAATAAATCAATTGAATTTACAGTGAATCTGTCATAAAAAAATAAAAGCTTATCTGATTTGGTTTTGGTGTTGTTGGGTACTGCTGCGTTGCTTTTCTGATGGGTGTACTTCGTTATTAGCAGAGATTTCTATTCCAGAACCTTGTGTTTCTCTATACTAATGCCACATGCGGAAATCCGGAATCCTTTGAACTGGTTGATTCTAGCAAGGAATCATTTATCGTCTTGACATTCTATACAGCTAGCAAGTTAGGATCTTAAAAAACTTCATACGGCTTCTGTAGGGCTTTCGTAAGGCTCCTGGAAGATACGACTTTCGGTATGCCGTAAGACGTACGGTGTACGGGCTAAGACGGTACGGCGTACGGGCCAGGAATTATTCCCAGCTTAATTCTAGTTAGCAAAAAGATAATAACGACATGCGTCTTTCTGACGGCAAAATTCAGAGAGCAAAAGACAGAACGCTTTCAACCGGTTCGTCTCGCCTTTGGTGTCTTGCGCATAAGGATACTATGAATACAAATCGATATGCCAAAAACACGACAAGAAAACCTTGAATTCATTAATTTGACTTTGCTATTTCCCGTTAGATGGAACTACTTGTACAATATTTGAATTTTAATTTGAAATTAATAATATGGACTAAGTACATGTTACAGTGGGAAGAATTTGAAAGAGGCTGTTACTACGTACACGCTGCGACGTGTTTTTAAATTTACATTCTGTAAACGCCGCGAAGCGTGTTTTTAGAATATATATTAGGCACACGGCGTCAATCGTGTTCTATGGTCAAACGTGTGTTATGGATATTGGATAGTGGGTGAGTATTACTCGCGTATCGGGGACAACACTAATGATTTGTAGGGCGTATGGCATGACAGAGTAGGTGAGCTGTGTCCAGGCCGTTGATGTTTATGCCGGTCGGCGTAGCCAGGTATGGATTGAAATTTTCTGGTGGCGGCAATGCCGCCACCCTACGAGAAATCGTTGCTTCGTGTGATGTATCCCCCATTATTTGTACATCATAATTCTAACCTAACTTTATTTTAGATGATGGAGTGTGTAAAAATCGGTGATTATTAAATATATTTAACAACGGTTTCTTGACATAAAAAAAAAACATCATGGAATTGTGAATACAGTTTTTTTGCGAAACTGAACAATGTAGATTAACTGTTGTATTAGCAACACGTGTAGTTTCATAGCCCACATCTGTTATTTCCCATAGCTTAAGAAACTAAGTACATTGACCAGTTTCGCAAAAAAACTGTATCTACAATTCCATGATGTTTTTTTTTATGTCAAGAAACCTCTGTTTTAAATTACAACTTTGTTTTTATAACGACGTCCGGTTGAATTATTAAATAAACTATAATATATTCTTTTATTTGCAAAATTACACATTTATCTATGAAATGATTACTTGGAAAATTATGATTTTGGTTATACCGAGTGACTCGAATAACTTTTATTTAATTTATCTAATTTGAAATATCTTTAATAATCACCGATTATTACACTTGGAAGACTTAAGTATCCTTCTGTAGTATTTTATAAACTTTAGAAGCAAATTTCATATACAGGGTGTCAATTTTAAAACTTTTAATACGAATATCTCGCAAAATAAAGAAGTTGGAGAAACGCCGTTTGGCACAAATGTTATAGAGTTAGGGGGAACTAGAACCACCATATTTCAGTGAAAGGTAAGTCACCCTTTAGGCGCGACACACCCCCATTTTAAAATGTCAAATGGCACTACACCTTTTGTTCTACCTTAAATGAAAGGTCTCATTTAGTAGTATTCATCTGTACAATAATTTTTTTCCATTCAATACAGGGTGTAACAGAAACATGAATTCGAATAAAATAAACTGTATTTTGTTAAAATGGTAATTTATTTGATCAGATAATTCAAAATGCATTCCATTTATTTCTAAACGATAGTACAATCGATTTTCAAATTCCGTTATTGTTATTAAGATGATATTTTATTTCATTAGATGGTCAACATGCATTCCATTTTTTATAAACAAAAAAAAACTTCAAATTCCATTCTAAAATGTTGGAGCACTTATATGAGAATAAAAAATAGCATTGAATTTATCGGGTATGTACCTACCTATCATTGTATGTATAAAATTTAGTCGTTTGTGCAAGGTTGTACTGCAAAGTCAGAACTGTCTAATTGAAGAAATACGACTATAATTTTTACTTTCCTATCTGTATACAGATATAAGGAAAGTATAGGAATCATGATTTTTTTCGACCTCGAGTTTTCGACGGATTTTTACGTTTTGAGGTCCCCTGAATCCGTTTTGACTATTTTCGCGATGATGTCTGTGTGTGTGTGTATGTGTGTGTGTGTGTGTGTGTGTGTGTGTATGTGTGTGTGTGTGTGTGTGTGTGTGTGTGTGTGTGTGTGTGTGTGTGTGTGTGCGTGTGTGTGTGTGTGTGTGTGTGTGTGTGTGTGTGTGTGTGTGTGTGTGTGTGTGTGTGTGTGTGTGTCTGTGTGTGTGTGTGTGTGTGTGTGTCTGTAGGTCACATAACTCATGAACCGATACACAGAAAAACACCAAATTTTAAACTTAAGCTTTGTTTTAGCGTCCAATGAGCTGATTAGATTTTGGGCAGAGTCGGAACATCTGGGGGGGTACTTTATAGGTGGTCATTTTTATATTTTATGGAATATATCTGTTATTTACGTTTGGAGAAGAAAATTCTTCAAATAAAAGTTACTTTTTATATAATTATCTATAATTTTTGTTTTATGCAAAATTTTCCTAAAATGGTCCGTATTCGAGAAATTTGACAAAATGTAAAAAAAATAATTTTTTATAAAAATTGTTCAAATAAAAGTTGTTTGTAATATAATTCTCTATAATTTTTATCCTATAAATAATTTCTTTAAAATGGACCGTATTCGATATATTTGAGAAAATGTGTAAATTTCGAATTTTGAAGAAAACTCAAAAACGGATAAAGGAAAAAACATTAAATTTTAAACTTAAGTTTTATTTCAACCTGAGGTGAACTGATTAGATTTTGGACAGAGTCGGAACATTTGGGGGGGTACTTTATTCGTGGTCATTTTTATATTTTATGGAATATATTCGTTATTTACGTTTGGGGAAGAAAATTCTTTAAATAAAAGTTACTTACAATATTATTATCTATAATTTTTGTTCTATGTCAAATTTTCCTGAAATGGTCCGTATTCGAGAAATTTGACAAAATGTGCAAAATTCTGATTTTTAAGAAAATTGTTAATCTAAAAGTTGTTTGCGATATCGATCTCTATAATTTCTGTTTTTAAATGACTTTTCTAAAATGGACCGTAATGGAAAAATTGGAGGAAAAGTGTTAAATTAAAATTTTTCAGTATTTTCGTTTTCAATGAATATCTTTTAAAAAAATGTTTCGAGGTAGATGTATGTGGAAAATGTATATATTTAGTTTATCCTCTAAACATTTTTAGAGATGCTGCAATAGGTTAACTAGATAGGAAAGTCATGTGTTGGACACATCAGATTTTTATTTTATGTTGATCATGGTCTATAGTTTGGCTGAAAGAATTCAGATGGTGTTTATTAGACTGGGCCAAAAAAATAACTATTTTTTTTTTTTGAAAGATATATCGAGAATATCATTCAGAATGATAAAAAAAAAATTTCGTGAAAATTTGAGCCCTTAATATTAATTTTAAGAGGTCTATCATCGCTATTTTTGATTTTTTGTCATAATTTGATGTTTTACGTTAGAACTGTCAAAACATTAAAGTGAAAAAAAA
This sequence comes from Psylliodes chrysocephalus, assembly GCA_927349885.1. NCBI lineage: Eukaryota > Metazoa > Arthropoda > Insecta > Coleoptera > Chrysomelidae > Psylliodes > Psylliodes chrysocephalus. The sequence goes on from OV651823.1 coordinate 35,763,904, forward strand.
ATCCTTTTCACTTATTCTGATATAAAATTAAATTCTCTACGAAAATGGTCTGATTGAAAATTTTCGTCAGACGAGCTGTTTCCAAGTAATGTCGTAACTAATAAATAACTTTTGAAGAATTAAATTTAGGCAAAAATACTAAGAGACCTTTTTTGTAGAACATTAATTTTTCTTTAAGAATCCGACGTGGGCTTTTTTAAATATGCATTGATTCATTAGTTACGAAATTACTCGAAAACGGCTCGTCTGACAAAAATTTTAATGGGGCCTTTTTTGTAGAGAATTTAATTTTACATAAGAATAAGTAAAAAGGATTTTTTTTCACCTTAATGTTTTGACAGTTCTAACGTAAAACATCAAATTATTACTAAAAATCAAAATAGCCCTCTTAAAATTAATATTAATGGTTCAAATTTTTAGGAATTTTTTTTTTCATCATTCTGAATGATATTCTCGATATATCTTTCAAAAAAAAAAAAATTGTTATTTTTTTGGCCCAGTCTAGTGTTTATTTATGGTTCAGAAAATTGTTGTGCCTTAAGAACTGCTGCAGCATTTAACAAAATAAACCCCGGAAAAAATGTAGGTCTTACTTACATCAGACAACTGATTATTTTTGAAGAAACAGGATCAGTGGCAAACAAAAAAAGGGTCCATCAAAGAGTACCCAATGAAGCAGCACAAATGGAAATTTTAGGACATTTTGATATGAATCCTACAATGTCTTTACGCCAAGCTTCGGCGATAACGGGCATTTCTCATGAAGCTGTTCGTCGAGTACTCAAATTTCATAAGTTTTACCCGTACAAAATGCAAATTCTTCAGAAGTTGCAGGAGGATGACCCCGATCGAAGAATGCAATTTTGCGAGGCCATGACCGAAATGTTACGTGTTACTCCCCAGTTGCTAAAAAATATTTGTTTTAGCAACGAATGCACGTTTCATTTAAACGGTCAGTAAACAAACACAACTGCAGGTATTGGAGTGACGAAAATCCGCATTTCTTTAGGGAAGAGTACACGTAGTATCCAGAAAAAATAAATGCCTGGGCGGGAATTTTAGGCGATACTCTGATTGGGCCATTATTTATTAATGACAATCTTAATGGCGATATTTACTTGGAAATGTTAGACACCACCATTCAACCTCTCCTTGTTGAAGAAATTAAAAATCAGTTGGACATTGACGAAAACAGGAATCTGAATAAAAATGTAACCCATTTTCAGCAAGACGGAGCACCACCTCACTACGTTCTTCCAGTCAGGCAATTTTTGAATGACGCTTTTCCAGGTCAATAGATTGGACGGAGAGGTCCGATCGAATGGCCGGCGAGATCTCCCGATTTAACACCTCTTGACTTTTTTCTCTGGGGACATTTGAAATCCATCATATATAAAACAAAACCGGATTCAATAGAAGATCTTCGGCAACGAATTATTACGGAATGAAGCAATATTCCAAAAGAAGTGTTCCTCAATGTTAGAACAGAATTTGAAAATCGATTATACTATTGTTTAGCACAAAATGGAATGCATTTTGAACATCTAATCAAATAAAATAACATTACATTTTTTTATTTGAATTTATTGTTTTTGTTACCCCCTGTATTGAATGGAAAAAAATTCTTGTGCAGGTAAATACTACTAAATGAAACCTTTCCTTTGAGGTAACACAAAAGGGGTAATGCTATTTGACATTTTAAAGTTGGGGTGTCTCGCGTCTAAGGGGTGACTCACCCGCTTACTTAAAAATCTGATGTGTCCAACACATGACTTTCCTATCTAGTTTTTATAGGCTTTTTCCGGTTATTTTGTACAACCTCTTGCAGCATCTCTATAAATGTTTAGAGGATAAACTAAATATATACATTGTCCACATACATCTACCTCAAAACATTTTTCTATAGATATTCATTGAAAACGAAAATACTGAAAAATTTAAATTTAGCACTTTTCCATTACGGTCCATTTTACAAAAATCATATATAAACAAAAATTATAGAGATCGATATCGCAAACAACTTTTAGTTCAACAATTTTCATAAAAATCAGAATTTTGCACATTTTGTCAAATTTCTCGGATACGGACCATTTCAGGAAATTTTAACATAAAACAAAAATTATAGATAATAATATTATAAGTAACTTTTATTTAAACAATTTTCTTCTCCAAACATAAATAACGGATATATTTCATAAAATATAAAAACGGCCTCCCATAAAGTACCCCCCTAGATGTTCCGACTTTGTCCAAAATCTAATCATTTCACGTCAGGCCGAAATAAACCTTAAGTTTAAAATTTAATGTTATTTTCTTTATCCGTTTTTGAGTTTTCTTCAAAATTCGAAATTTACACATTTTCTCAAATATCTCAAATACGGTCCATTTTAGAGAAATTATGTATAGAATAAAAATTATAGAGAATTATATTACAAACAACTTTTATTTGAACAATTTTTATAAAAAAATATTTTTTTTACATTTTGTCAAATTTCTCGAATACGGACCATTTTAGGAAAATTTTGTATAGAACAAAAATTATAGATATATTTAATAAAATATAAAAATGACCACCTATAAAGTACCCCCCCAGATGTTCCGACTCATTTCATTAGACGCTGGAATAAAGCTTAAGTTTAAAATTTGGTGTTTTTCTGTGTATTGGTTCATGAGTTATGCGACCTACACATACACACACACACACACACACACACACACACACACACACACACACACACACACACACACACACACACACACACACACACACACACACACACACACACACACACACACACACACACACACACACACACACACACACACACACACACACACACACACACACACACACACACACACACACACACACACACACACACACACACACACACACACACACACACACACACACACACACACACACACACACACACACACACACACACACACACACACACACACACACACACACACACACACACACACACACACACACACACACACACACACACACACACACACACACACACACACACACACACACACACACACACACACACACACACACACACACACACACACACACACACACACACACACACACACACACACACACACACACACACACACACACACACACACACACACACACACACACACACACACACACACACACACACACACACACACACACACACACACACACACACACACACACACACACACACACACAAACACACACACACACACACACACACACATTCCATCATTTTTTACAGTTTTTTGAACCCATTTATGAAAACAGTTTTTTAAAATATTATCGTTCAGAGCTGTATTTCTTGTGATAAAAAAGTCGCCGTCACTTAAAAGTCGCCGTCACTTGTCATTGAACTTGGCCTTAATTTCAAAATTTTTACACATGCCCCATTAAAAAATATTGATATTCTAGGTAAAAAAATATTCAAGAATTAAGAAGCTTACTACTTTAGTTTCAAAAAGTAATTATTATCTATTAGAATAAGATGATAACGTAAAGTCCATCAAACATATCGATGGATAAGGGAAGCGACACATAATTTTACATGCAGGAGAAAAATCGGGTTTTATAGAAGGTGATGATTTAATATTGTTGTGTATTTAAATATTACAGGTTATTTTAGTTTTATTGGTTGGTATTGGCTACCCTGCAGATTAACAATCAGGGCAGACAATTGACATTAGACATTACATTACTCCCGCACTTTCAATTATTGTTCAATTACATTACATTGTTATATTGTTAATTAAACGAATACATTCTTCGAATCAAGAAAGTACATTTCATTTCTCTACATATACAATAATTGGCGACGAGACAGACGAATCTACGTTAAATTTGGTAATAAGTAAAAAGTTTTTACAAAAACAATCGAAAGATGCCCGACGGAGCCACTACCACGCCCACTCCCGCTGCCGCTTCTCACACCGTTTACACGGTATTTTCAATCGAAAATTTCGATACTACGAAAAGGTACGATAGATGGCTGATGCGCCTAGAAAGCGCATTTGATGTTTTCTCAGTTCCTGCAGATAAAAAAGCCGCTTATCTTCTACATTACATGGGGGCAGAAGCCTATGATGTACTTTGTGATAAAATTTCCCCAGACGAGCCAGGAAACAAGACATACGACGAACTCGTCGATACTATGAAATTACATTACAACCCAGAACCTCTAGAAATTGCAGAAATATACAAATTCCTACAAAGAAGACAACATGAGGGAGAATCTGTAAAGGAATACGTTACTGCTTTACAGGGGTTAGCAACAACATGCAAATTTGGTGACTATTTAAAGAATGCTTTAAGAAACCAGTTAGTGTTCGGCCCATAGAAATAGTATAGAAAGCCGATTCCACATATCAAAAATGAAACCATAAGGAGAAAATAGTGTGTCGGAGCTCATGCGTATAACGGTGCTGGCGCGAACAGGACCGGTGCAAGTTTTTTATTGATCGAACAAATAGTTCACACATTTCATACATTTTTAGAGGTGATTCTATACAAAAAACGATTAAAAAAATTTCAAGTTAAGGTAAATATGGTTCTGACAGTCCTTATTAAGAAAGATATGGCATAAAATATGAATTAGTTAATTTTCGGCAATCATTAGTACAGTAGTCATGAGATTTTGCTTGTGATTTTAAAAATACTTTCCAGAAAAACCACGTGCTCCGGTTTTGACTACGTTTATTATTAAACAGCGAAATTATATACAAAAACTTTAATCCACAATCTAAATTAGGTATTATCACAAGAAAATCACTGTTACAATAATTAATTACTTAACCAAAAACTAAAATACTTTTTAGGTACCTACGTAACCAGAAAGGAGCTGGACCATTTATCCTAATATTGATTTTCTCTCTCCCTACGGTAAAACTTAAAACAATAACAAATTGCCTATCTATTAGGGTCGGTAACTGGTTAAATTCTACAATTTCACCAGTAAAAACATCAACAAATTAATATTTTACATCTACTAAATAAATAAACAATTCTCAAATAGTTCGACTGCTTCTTACCCTAATATAATGTGAAGTCATAAAACTATAAATAGCATTTATCTCAGAATACCGAACGTCGAACACCTGTGTTTTTAAGTGCACAGCTGTGCATTTGAACAAAATGAGTGTCCGTCGCATAGTTAACGAAGCACAAATGACGTATTTCATTATGTCATAATGTTTTCATTGGTTGAAACCGAATAGGTGCGTAAACTATGCCCCGGACACTCATTGCGTCCCAACAGTATATATTTGGGTGAGCTCGACGCGAGGAGTTCAGTTGTATGTTTGCCATCATTCAGTAGTTGTCTTATTGCCACTAAAGAGTTCAGTTGTTTTTTTTTGCCATCATCGCTCACAGTTGTCTTTGCCAGGTGCTTCTGCCGACGGCACGTTACTTTCTACATTTTTACAAGCATTTAATGCATTTTATTTTCTGGTGAAAGTTATTTCTTCTACAATTGTTATGGCATAAGAAATTCTACAAACAAATGTTTTCAAGTTGGTAACTAAAAAATCAACTATATTAGTTAATCAAATTGTGATGAACTAAAATTGTAAATATTTAAAACTGTTTAGTGAAGATAAGTGAATCAACCACTATCTATTTACTTCAGTGAAAATAGTAAATTAAAACAATTCTTTTTCTACTACCTATGACTCGTTAGTTATTTCTACAAAAGAACCCAATTCTTCTAACACCAGCGACATATGCTACAGAACATTTTTACCAAAGAAATATTCGGAAGTAACACCGGTATTTTTTCATGGTCCTTCGAGCCGGATTCAAATTGGAAATTTTTGGGTTCATCAAGAAAGAAAAATCTACAAGCTCCCTTGGGAGTGCTTCATAGTGTTCGAGAAGAAAAAGAGGCCAGAATCTACTAGTTAACAACAAGAATCAACAAGGTATTTTAAAAAAGACTTTTTATTGTGGGGAAATTTATTTTATTTTGATTGTTTTAACTTTTCGTTGGAGATTAAGGGTTTGTAAAATCATTATTAGTAAATTGCATTTTTTTTGTCGTGGATTTTTCTATTTTTAAAAGAAAAATAATTTTTGTGATTTTTTCTGTATTTATTGTAATAGTTTACATATTTACAGTGTTTATTTAAAATTGTTGTTTTTTCATAAATTTTTTTGGTAAATTGTTTTTTGAAAGAAAAAATTTACTTTCTCTAAGTCAATCCCTCGCATTTTTTTTATTAAAAAAACACTTAGCCGTTTTTTCAGAAAAAAAATTTTTTGTTTAAATTGTTTTTCAAAAAGAGAAAATTTACTTTCTCTAGGTCAATCCCTCGCAAATTTTTTTTTTTACAAAAAAACGCTTATATTCAATTAGGAGATTCTTTTCAAATAGCAAAGCATCGTTTTTTGTCATTAGAACGAAAATTTCACAAGAACCCTCAACTTTTCGCAGAATATAAAAAATTCATCGATGAATACTTGCAGCTCAATCATGGTCAAATCATACCACTTCAATTAAAAACTGTAAACAACGAACAGAAATATTTTGCACCACATCTTTGTGTCATTCGTGATCAAAGTGTTTCCACCAAGCTCAGAGTTGTGTTCGATTTCTCTTGTCAAACCACATCTAAACAGTCATTAAACGACATTTTGTTAACAGGGCCTCGGGTCCAACCTGAGCTGGTTGATATCCTACTTAGATTCCGCACATTTAATTATGTTTTGACAGCTGATATCCAGAAGATGTACAGGCAAATAGTAATGAACCCTGCACACAATTTTTTGCAAAATATATTAGGGCGAAATTTACCAACCGAACCACTCCAATGCATTGAGTTAACATCTGTTAGTTTTGGGCAAAAGAGTGCTCCTTACGTTGCTTGTCGTGTTTTAAACGAAATTGCTTTTCAAAACCCACATCGGGCTCTGGCTCATCAAGCCCTCCTTGAACAAACTTATGTCGACGACATTTTAGCTGGTGCAAATACCATCGATGAAATTAAACAACTAAAAAATGAATTAATTCAATGTTTAAGCCCCCATAGTTTCGAACTACACAAATTTTGTTCAAATGTAAAATTAACAAAATCAGATCAGACTTCCGAAGTAAAAGATCTTAACCTAGAGGATTCTCCTTGCAAGATACTAGGTCTCAAATGGGATCCCAATTCAGATTCCCTTCAAATATCCACTCCTTCATCCCTTCCTACACAGCAACTTACTAAACGCATAATTTTATCAACAATTTCAAGCTCTTTGATCCGTTAGGGTTGGTCAACCCCTTGCTTGCTCACGGCAAGTTGATCATGCAGCAGCTTTGGTTATTAAAATTAGGGTGGGATGAAATCATCCAAGATCAAAAGGTATTACAAGAATGGAGCGAGTTTTGTAAGAATTTAACTGTTCTGCATGATGTAACGATCCCTAGACAAGTAATGTTAAACAAAGAAGTTTCACGTGTCGAACTTCATGCATTTTGTGACGCTAGTTCCGTAGCCTATGGTTGTAACATTTATGTACGATCAGTTTATTCCGATAATTCGATCCATTGTTCATTGCTCACGTCAAAATCAAGGGTAGCACCCATTAGTAAAATACTTACCATCCCAAAATTAGAACTGTCGTCAATGGTGTTGCTGTCTAGGTTGGTATCTCGAATCATTCAAAATTTGAAAACAAAGATTCATTTTAACTCTGTCAATTTGTGGACAGATTCACACATTGCTCTGTCTTGGGTAAGGGGACATCCTTCTCGATGGTCAGTTTTCGTCAGCAACCGTGTATCCCAAATCCAAGAACTTACCAACGATTTTCATTGGAGGCATGTAAGATCCGAAAAAAAATCCTGCAGATTTGCTGTCTCGAGGACATTTTCAAAAAGACAAGCTTGAGTTCTGGTTCAGTGGGCCACAATTTCTTAAAGAAAATCACACCAATTTTGATCAACTTGATACTTTTAAATTAGTTACAGTTCTCCCAGAATCAAAAAAGACAGTTCTTCAAACTGTACGCGTCACCCCTGACCCATGGGTCACCACCTTCGATACGTTCAATTCTTTTTCCAAACTTGTCCGATCTTTCGCATATTTGTTTCGTTTTTTGCACAATGTACGCCACCCAGGTGAAAAAATGACAGGAGCCCTTAATACTAGTGAAATTGATAATTCGTTAAAATTTATTTTATCTAAAATTCAATCCAGTTATTTTAGTACAGAAATTACTAGTTTACAAAATCAAAAGCCTTTAGCAAATAAACAAATACAATCATTAAACCCTTTTATAGACAAACAAAATTTAATTCGAGTAGGAGGAAGGCTTAAGCACTCTGACTTACCTTTTGACCACAAGCACCCTATCCTATTGCCAAGTAAATGCAAGATCACATCTCTAATTCTCAAATCAAACCACATCCGTTTGGGTCACAGCAGCCCTCAAAATGTTCTTTCAAATGTTAGATTGCGTTACTGGCCACTAGATGGCTTGCGAGAAATAAAACGAATTATTTCCAAATGCACAACTTGTCATAAATTTCATGCTCAGAAACATTTTCAAATCATGGCAGATCTCCCCTCTTATCGTATTACTCAGGCTCGACCATTTCAAAGGGTGGGCGTCGACTTCGGTGGACCTTTCCTCATTAAGTCTTCTACTTTAAAAAAGGCCCCCATTCAAAAATGTTACCTTTCGCTATTTGTATGCATGGTCACAAAGGCTGTTCATTTAGAGCTAGTTTCTGACCTTACCACCGAAGCCTTTTTAGCAGCGTTAAAACGCCTAATTGCCCGTCGAGGGTGCCCAACACTCATTTACAGTGACAATGCCACAAATTTTCAAGGAGCCAAAAATCAGCTCAGAGATCTTCATCAATTTCTAGTTAATGACGATAATATGAAGTCAATCCAGTCTTACCTTCTTGCCACTGAATCAGAGTGGAAGTTCATTCCTCCACATTCACCACATTGGGGTGGATTGTGGGAATCTGCAATAAAAAGTGCAAAATACCACCTTGTTAGGCTCATGGGAAACTCTATTTTCACCTTTGAACAACTATCAACTGTGTTCTCACAGATAGAAGCCATCTTGAATAGTAGGCCGCTTTGCCCCTTATCAAACGATCCTTCAGATCTCAACTCACTTACACCAGGACATTTTCTTATAGGCGCGCCTTTGATGTCCTTTCCAGAAAAAAATCTCGCCGAGATTCCTTCCAATCGCCTTATATTTTGGCAACAATGCTCAAAGTTACAACAACAGTTTTGGAACCGATGGAAAGTCGATTACCTTAACAGGTTACAGAACAGGCCCAAATGGATGGAGCCTACACCTGAATTCAAAATCAATGATTTAGTATTGTTAAGGGAAGATGACACCCCTCCATTAAAGTGGCCTTTGGCAAGGATATTGAAGTTGATCCCTGGAAAGGATGGCAAATCACGCTCAGTGCGCATCAAAACACAAGATGGAGTCTACGTGAGACCAATTGTCAAATTGTCCCTTGTGCCCAACACCGAGCTTTAGATTTTAAGTTAGGTACCTACTTTCGCATAAGGTTATTAAATACGCAGTTGGATTAGGTCGAATCCAAATGCTCCACGAAAGGAAACGCTAGGATCTTGATCTGGGATAGATTCGCGAGTGACCTGGTCAATAACCTTACGCTATTTTTCCTTTATTTTTCCTTACTTATTGTTTATCAACTTGGTTTTCGTTTTATGAATCTGTCATATGTTTGAAATCATGCGTGGCTTGCGCAACAAACACCTGAGAAACTAAACTTTGTTATTCATACATCGTGTCAGTGCGATAACACTGGCTGGTCCTTCGAGTTTTTTCCAAGATATTTTTATCATTGTTATTCATTTAATTTGTCATCATTCAATGTTGTTTTCCTTTGTGTTGCGCGCGCCAGTATGGTTAAATTCTACAATTTCACCAGTAAAAACATCAACAAATTAATATTTTACATCTACTAAATAAATAAACAATTCTCAAATAGTTCGACTGCTTCTTACCCTAATATAATGTGAAGTCATAAAACTATAAATAGCATTTATCTCAAAATACCGAACGTCGAACACCTGTGTTTTTAAGTGCACAGCTGTGCATTGGAACAAAATGAGTGTCCGGCGCATAGTTAACGAAGCACAAATGACGTATTTCATTATGTCATGATGTTTTCATTGGTTGAAACCGAATAGGTGCGTGAACTATGCCCCGGACACTCATTGCGTCCCAACAGTATATATTTGGGTGAGCTCGACGCGAGGAGTTCAGTTGTATGTTTGCCATCATTCAGTAGTTGTCTTATTGCCACTAAAGAGTTCAGTTGTTTTTTTTTGCCATCATCGCTCACAGTTGTCTTTGCCAGGTGCTTCTGCCGACGGCACGTTACTTTCTACATTTTTACAAGCATTTAATGCATTTTATTTTCTGGTGAAAGTTATTTCTTCTACAATTGTTATGGCATAAGAAATTCTACAAACAAATGTTTTCAAGTTGGTAACTAAAAAATCAACTATATTAGTTAATCAAATTGTGATGAACTAAAATTGTAAATATTTAAAACTGTTTAGTGAAGATAAGTGAATCAACCACTATCTATTTACTTCAGTGAAAATAGTAAATTAAAACACTTCTTTTTCTACTACCTATGACTCGTTAGTTATTTCTACAGAAGAACCCAATTCTTCTAACACCAGCGACATATGCTACAGAACATTTTTACCAAAGAAATATTCGGAAGTAACACCGGTATTTTTTCAGTAACTAAACGTATATACATAATGGGCGGATTTTGTTTATACTTAACATTACACTCGCGCATTTAAATATAACTATGCATATAAATATTTACAAACAAAGATACTTTTCCAAACAGGCAATCATTAGTACTGTAGTCACGAGATTTTGCTTGTGATTTGACATCTTATTTGATAATATCATTTGCTACAACTAAATTTAATCTGGGGAATGCAAAATAGGGCCCAGGAATATTATGTTCGATATTTTTTTACATTTTGTCAGCCGAGACTATGAGTCGTTAGACAGAAAACCTGTCATGTTACCATTTTCAATATAAATTAAAAAATTAAAAAATACTACTACATTTACTTGGTACATATTTTATTTTAATTTTGAACCTTTTTAAAAGGGTCTTTCGGTTCCATAATAAAAATTAGTTGCTGCTTACTAGAAACATTCTATATAGCCTAAACCAATTTATAGTTTGTTTTCGATTAATTTAATACAAAGATTTAAAGTTTTTAGTCGATGATAACATTCCACACCAGCACATTGCAAACCTATTTTATAAATAATAGGAATAAACTTGTAAATCATTAATTTGGTAGTTATCTCACTCATATGATTTTTTTGTTTATATGACTATTTCGATTTCTAAATATATTTTAGCCTTACAATACGAAGCGTTTTGTATCTACCACTTTTTTAATGAACGATGAATATTGGCAGGCGTGTACCTTTTTCGGAACAAGAGGCGTTTTAACGAAGGAAATGATTTTCGAACTATCTAGTTAGTTTTCGGAAAAATAGAAAACGCTTGAAGAAAGTTGTCAATAACAGTTTGTCGTTCATGTGTTTCATTTTGATCAGCTTTCATACTAAATTGCGTAGAATATTTTTCCGATTCAAAATCGAGATTCTCGATATTTCCACAGTTTATTTATAATACCTTCTAAACTGGATTTATCTATCATTTTATATACTTTATAATATACGTTCATGCCCTACTTTTCACTTTATTAACAATTTTTTTTAACATACTTCAAAATGGTAGGATATTCTCAATTCGTTGAAATATTTTTTTATGTATGTTGAGCGATAATTCTTTACCACGTTGCCCGATTTCTAGGATTATTTTTGTTAGAAAATGAAACAGTTTTATATACATTAAGTCAAGATCTGAAGATGGGATCCATAAGAAAATCATTAACATCTTTATTTTTAAAGTAGGTTTTTTTTTAAATTTTTTTAAACCTTACTGGTTCGAACGCGGTAAGGAATGAAGAAATGTAAATAATTGTTGTGCCAGCCAAAAAGCGAAGAGGAAGTACCGATTAAAACATCGAGTGACAGAAGAGTTCCTAAGATAGTTGAGATCGGGTTTATGTTTTAAAATGCCTTAAAACCGATATCGATAATGTCTCCCCGTCGCTGGGCAGCCTGTATATAAATATACAGCTCTCTATTTACATAATTATAATTCTTAGGTAGGTTTAGATTTGCAGACATAAATCTTGTAATAAATATAACAGCTGCCTAATACATTGATTACATTTTCATTAGCCAATGTAAAAATGTGTTTTATTGTACCTAGGATTTGACTAAACACTACACAAAACTAAAAATAAAATGCCACTTTCATCGTGTAATTAATGCCGCGTTTGAGAATCCACATCGGATGCATTTTTTACATCTCGAGCGTTTTTTATCCACATCGGACACATCTGTCCCATTACATTTACGTATACTGAATCACGTGATCAAAGATTTACTACTTACTACATCTCAGATGCATCCGATGTGGATTCTCAAACGCGGCATAAACAATAAACTACAAACGGTCCTGTAGGGCAGCGTCATATAGCCTTGAAACACCGGATTTTAGTGCTATTGCCAGGTCAATATTGAATTTGTAGGTGAATCGCTTATTGAACATTAAAAATACGGTATTAATGACATTAATACGGTATTTGTATATATTTTTGGGAATGTAATTACACATAAATATTATTAGTTGATTATTTAAATGTGTATAAGTTATTTTGTGGCGATATTTCGTAAATATAAACTTTAAATCATATAATTTAAAAATTAATTAATTTAAAATTCTTTTCTGTTAGGTATGTTTAATATATTTGGCAACACTACAGGGACAAGTCATGCATATTGCGCAAGCTTCTAGACACACTATTTTGCGATGTCAGGCGCAGAGACGCGTTTTTATGCACAGTAGGTTTCAATTTCTGCTTAAATGTTATGTTTATATTGGTCTTCTATATTATTTCTATGGTTCGGCCTCAGATCTCAAAATATTCAGAGTAGATTATTAGAGCAGAAAGACTCATCCATAGAAAGTGCCTTAAATATTGCAGTTGGTATGGAAACATCTGCAAGGAATGCTGCACAATTACATCATACAAGTGAAAGTGTTAATAGTGTTGGTGCCGGAGCACATCGAAAAAACTTTACAAAATACCAAAATAAAACTAATTCTCATACAAATTACAATAAAAATCATTTCCAAGCTAATTATGAGAAAAATGCAAATAAACTTTTATGTTTTAGTTGTGATTCTGCACAACATTTAGCAAACAGTTTTAATGTAAAGAATTTAACATGTAATAAATGTAACAGGAAAGGTCATTTGGGAAAGGTATGTTTCAAAACAAATAGTAATGCTAATACACATCAAATGGATGAAGTCCAAGTTGACGAAATTCTTTCAATACATACAGAATATCCGCAATTAAGAGAAAAGTTCACAGTTCCTCTAGAAATTAATAAGGAAAGAGTTTTATTCGAACTTGATTCAGGAGCTGCAGTCTCTATAATGAGCTTTACAGACTATCAAAACCTTTTTGATAAACAAAATTTACAATTGAAGGGGTAAGAAGCAAAAGGGCATAAGTGACAAAAAAGAGAAATGGAGTTATTCAACATTAAAGTTTTTGTTTTATAGTAAAATCCAGAGGGCTATTGCGTTTTTCGTTTTTTCAGCAACCTATACGTTGCACTGTCATAAATTTTGTTAGCATAAGACACTTTTTCAAAAATTGCCCCTTTTTGTTTTTTTGTGCACTTGTACCGTTTTGCCTGCAAATAAATGTATAAAACTTTGTATTTTGCAATGTTTTATTAGTTAAAATAACAAACTTATTTTTAGCTTAGATAATTAACACAATAACGTGAACATTAATTAATCATCATAATCCGAGTCCAACAGGTCCGTAAAATTGTTGTCTGTATCACTTTCGATTTCTGATGCCTGAGTTGGCAGTATATCTAGATCTACCTCGGGAGTTGGCGGTATATCTACCTCGGTTGAATTAGCTGTTTTTCTCCCTTTCTTGCCTTTTTTACCCTCATGAGGCAAATCAACATAAAATTGGTGATGGCAAGTCGGTATATAGTCTAATAATGTCCTTAAATTCTCATACTTTTCATATGAAATTTTTAATGCATTCTTGTAGAGTTTGCTATTGAGGTTTTTCAATGTGAAGGTTGGTCTTCCCTTTTTTAGCTTAGAGTAATTTTCGGTGTAAATGGGAGCCCAGCTTTCATTTCTTGATATCCTGAAAGAAAACTTCAAAAAGTCATCCTTTTTATAAGTAAACCACACATTTTGACGCCATCTGAATATTTTGTTTTCCTCATCTTTCTTTGGATCTTTTATGTTGTCAGGAAGATATTGGAATGAGAGAAAATCGTCACCACTCATGCATGTCACAATGAAATTTTTGCTTGTTTTTTTAATAATGTCAACCCAATCATCAGGTATAAATACATGAGGGTATTTCTTCTTTTTTTTTTCAATTTGCCCAAAAGCTCTATCGCACTCCATGTATGAATGCCCAGGTTCATAAAATTTGTGATCTATTCTTTCCAGATTGGTACATTGAACCAGATACATAAATAGCTTAGCTATGTTTTTATTTTTATTCTGTCCCCCACAAGAATCAGAATAGGCGATTAGATGTTTAACTTCTGGAGGCAGCTGCTTAATATACTAAAAATGGAATAAACAAGTTAGCATTAAATTTTCAAACAAATTATATAGGAGTAATAAACTTTACCTTCACCAGACAAGAACCAATTTCTTGAGAGCCTCGTGAAGCAATGGTTTCATTCCAAGTATACATGTAAGATTTGCCAGAAATTACTTCATGTATGCAGAAATTAAAGGTCCACAGTTGTCTGAGGTAGTATACCTTATTAGTAGTGAGCAGAGGCGTGGCTAGCGTTTTTTCTAAGTCAAAGCATATTAGGCGAGTTGAGAGAGAGTGTTCTGTGCAATATTCAGTGTCTCTTTTCTTGGAAGCTGCGACACTTTCTACAACTCTATGATGTGCCTCCAGCTCTGCTTTACTTTGTGTGATTACTTCGATACTGGGGCCATTTTGTAGTAAATTGTTCAACCGATCGCATGTATCGCATGTATCTGAGTGAGGCTTATGGAATTTTAAATTAAACTCGGTACAAAAAATATGCCTATAGTATGTTTCCTTTACCGGTAATTTGTTTAATTCTGAGCAGCATTCAAGATAAAGGCTGTACATCTTTTTGATATTTAGATCAGTAGCTAGATAGCTGGAGGCAGAATTTTGTAATCGAGAGTAAGGCTCTTATATCTCGGGAACATTTTGATGTGTGAAATGACGTCATCACGTCTCTGTTTACTCATTTTGTTGGATGGTGGATGTTTGCCACGTTGATCTGCTTGCAAAAATCCTTCATTGGACAGTTTATTACACACCGTATTAAATCTCCGATTAGTTATTCCTAACAGTTTCAAAAAGAACGTCTTGCAGACTCTAAAACCCATCAGGAGTATACGGGTGACAAATTCTTTGTGAGAGTGTGCCCCACCTTTTACTCGCTTGGGAGCGAATTTCTTGATGCAGGAACCAATGTAATTTGTTTGTAAATCATAAGTCTGCAGTTCATAAAACTTGGTAAAAATACCTAGTGCATCATTTTCTGATATTTTCATGCAGTCGTACCTGCAATTGTGCTCCCAAAACTTAATTTTCCCTTTTTTTGATAGTTTTACCTTTATTCGTTTTATATTCTTTGCCACTTGTTCTTGCTTTCTTTGCCTTCATTCTTTTCCATTCTGCTTCTTTTCTTTCTCTTTTGCGTGTTCTCTTAGGTGTAACTAAAAATCTATGTTATTTTGTGCACCGTAAATTAAACAATATAAAAACCTTACCATGAGCCGAAGATGACGTCGCCTTTAAGTCACTATTTGATTCTTGAAATATGTTAGGATTGGGATGACAGCCCCTTTCCTCCTCGGATGAAGAGTCGGAAGTTCGTTCATAATATTCAGTGTCCTCATCAGTTGCGTATGGATCCGAATCATCGTCAGAATCATGCTTATCAGGTTTATATACTTGGGATCCTGTGAAATATAAAAACATTGTATGGGTTAATGTTTGCAAATCAACTGAAAAATTTATTTTAATAAATGATTAAAATAAATTTATAATAAATTAGTATTGCCTTACCTTTAGCACATCTACGTTTATCACTGTTCCTGTTTTCACTCATATTATTTAGATTAAATTAAATCTACACGAGAATAGGTCCCAGAAACATAGAATTCATACAAGTACATAACCTATAATTTTTACCACATACGTCTGGAGGCAAAACGGTACAAGTGCACTTGTACCGTTTTGCCGCTAACGTTTTCTACATTTTTATTTCTATGTAATTTTCACTCGCCAATAGATGGCACCACAGGTATTAAATTCATTTGGATCCTTATGCCACTACATAATTTGGACTTTTTATTACCCAAATCTGTACCTAACTCATTTTGTGGCAAATATGCACTTGTACCCTTTTGCTTCTAACCCCTTCAATTACAACAAACTGATACTAAACTCATAACATACAGCAAAAATACACTAGAAGTACTTGGTGTTGGAATTTGAATCTAAAGGCCTGGATTCACTTTCCAACAGTACGACCTCAACGGAGTTTTAAAATCAAATTCACCCTCGTGGCTCCATCTACGGACCACGAGCCGAAATTGTTCTTCACTACAGAAACATATTGTAGAAACCTATGTGCCGCTCAGCTGCCTCTGCGCAACTTAAACTGGCAAGAGGGCGGATACCGCGATGACGTACGTCCTTCTTGTTGCATTGATCAAGCTCGCTTTTTCGAACTCAACGTGGGGAAGAAAAGTCGTTTATTTTGTTAGCCATGTTTAACAAAAGAATTAAAACAGTTTATTTCAATAGTCATGATGTAGTGACATAGTCACAATAGTGGCAGGCCCGTTGGCCAGTAGTTTAAGGGTGGGAAAATGGTGATCACTAATTACTCTGTGAGTGAATGTGAGTTTAATACACGAATGCCGGTCTCAGCATGATGGTGCCGCCATTACGGCGGGACCGTATCCGTGAATGTTTTTAAAACCCCATTAAAGTGGCAGTAAGTGGAACAGTTGTTTTATTAAAAAGGCTATCGAAGGACTCTTAGAACGTCGAAGCTAAATAAAAGGTCTCGACTCCCGATGTGGAGAATTTCATACGAAGAAAGTTGAAAAATTCCCCACTTGGTTTTATACAAGTTGAGGCAACTTATCAGCTTAAAAAAAATAGTAAACCTTTACATAGTAAATACAGACAAACATTCATTGTTAGGTAGGGAATGCATGAGAGCTTTAGGTATAAGTTTTACAAATACAGAAATTACATATGTATCAACCCAAAGTAAGTTAGAAATCCTTTTACAAAAATACAATACAATTTTAAAAAAAGATATAGGTAAAATTACAAATATACAAGCTAGTTTAAGGTTAAAGCCCGATTCACAACCTTTCTTTGTAAAAGCACGGAAAGTACCTTATGCGATGTTGCCAAAGGTTGAAAAAGAATTAGATCTTCTTGAAAAAGAAGGAGTCTTGGTAAAAGTTGAGAGATCAGAATATGCAACACCTATTGTACCAGTGTTAAAATCCAATGGCAACTTGCGCATTTGTGGTGACTTTAAATGTACTTTAAACAGAAACTTGATTGTAGACGAATACCCATTACCTACAATCGAAGCTTTATTTTCTTCTATGGCAGGGGGTGATAAATTTACACAACTAGACTTACAGCAGGCATATTTACAAATGGAAGTACGACCAGAAGATAGAAAATACCTTACCTTAAGTACACCAAAAGGGTTATTTCAAAGTACTAGACTAATGTATGGGGTTGCGAGTGCACCGGCTATATGGCAGAGGGAAATCGAAAATATCCTTAAAGACATACCGGGTGTCTCAGTTTTTATAGACAACATTAAAATAACAGGATCAGATGATAATTCTCATTTCGATCATTTAGAAGCTGTTTTTAGCAGACTTGCCAGTTACAATATTAGAATAAATTATAATAAATGTCAGTTCTTTGCCAAAGAAATAGAATATTGTGGGTACATAATTGATAAACAAGGCATTCATAAATGTAAAGATAAAATCGAAGCAATACAAGAAGCTAAAGTTCCTTCTAATAAAACAGAAATAAGAGCATTTGTCGGCTTAGTTAATTATTATGGTCGTTTTCTACAAAATTTAAGTACTACTTTACAGCCAATATATAATCTAAAAATAATGTTAAATTTCACTGGGATGTAAAGTGTCAGAAAGCTTTTACAGCAGTTAAGTCGGAGATTATGTCAGATAGGGTACTAGCACATTCCGATCCTATATTACCTGTAGTGTTGGCTACAGATGCCAGCCCTATGCAGTAGGTGCAGTCCTTTCTCACATATATCCTGACGGCACTGAGAGGCCAATTCAATTTGCTTCACAAACATTAACAAGCGTACAACAAAAATATGCTCAAATCGACAAAGAAGCTTATGCAATTATTTTCGGTATTAAAAAGTTCTATTACTTTTTGTACGGTCGTCTATTTACTTTATTTGTTGATAATCAACCTCTTATACAAATTTTTCCCTCTTCGAAGCAACTCACTGCTCTAACTACAACAAGAATGCAACACTACGCTCTTTTTCTTCAATCTTTTCAGTACAAAATCAAATACAAAAATACAAAAGCACATTCAAATGCAGATGCTCTTTCAAGGTTACCTATAAGCACTACCAGTTAATTTGACTAACATTACAGACCAGTTTGAAATGTCCCAATTAGAGCAATTGCCAGTTTCATCAAAAGAATTGGAAACGGAAACTGCTAAAGATCCTAATTTAAATACTTTATTACAAAATCTACGATCTGGTATAGAAATTAAAGCTAAAGATAGGTTCAATGTTCCCCAAGCGGAATTTTCAATACAAAATAATTGCATTTTTAGACAACATATGGTTGTTATTCCAAAAAGCTTACAATACCGTGTTCTATAAGAACTACATAGCGCCCATTTTGGAATCGTAAAAATGAAAGCTCTTGCAAGGGGATAATGTTGGTGGCCAGGACTGTCCTATGACATAGAACATTTATGTAAAAATTGCCTTGATTGCAATAAGAATAAAAATAATCCTGCAGCTGCGCCAGTACATCACTGGGACATACCAACAGTGCCCTTCGAAAGAGTTCACATAGATTATGCTGGCCCATTCCTAAATTTTTAATATTTCATATTAGTAGACGCATATACTAGGTGGCCCGAAATTCACATAACTAATAATATGACAAGCCAGACCACAATTTCTCTCTTGAGGAAATTTTTTTCTACATATGGTATCCCCAAAGCTCTAGTTTCTGATAACGTTCAAAATTTTGTTTCTTAATGGCATATCACATTGGTTAAGTGTACCATATCACCCAGCTACCAATGGATTAGCAGAGAGATATGTTCAAACCTTTAAACAATCTCTCAGAGCGTTAAAAGGCAATAGCACCGAGCGCGAGATGCAACTACAAAAATTTCTTTTGCAATATAGAAAAACGCCGCATACGACAACTGGAGTTAGTCCTTCCTTTTTACTTTTTTGGGAGAGATATTAGATCTAGATTAAACATTTTAATTCCTGAAAATTCTCCAATGACACATGTTAATACTCAATTACCTTTAGAAAGTGTAAGAGAATTAAAAATAGGTGATAGGGTGGCTTGTCGCGAATATATCCATAACGATAAATGGGAGTTTGGCCACGTTAACGAAAAATTAGGAATATTACACTATACTGTCAAACTTGACGACGGTAGACTTTGGAAAAGACATATTGATCAGATTAGGCCGATTGGTATTAATACCCCTAGCATGCCCAGACCAATTAAACATTACAACCTTTTACCAAACGACAAACCAATACATCAACAAAACACTGACAGGTTAACGACTGGGGATACTCTGGAGACTGCACCGCCGAGAATAGGTGCGACTTAGAATTTTTTACCCATTGAAGATACTGTTTCAAGTGAGACTCTTGAAACTATTGTCCCAAATGATGCTTCCATATTAAGACGTTCTACGCGAACGATTAAACCTCCGAACAGACTAAATCTGTGAGGAGAGAGCTGTTGTGTACTTAAATAATACAGGTTATCTTAGTTTTATTGGTTGGCTATCCTGCAGTTTGACAATCAGAGCAGGCAATTGACATTAGACATTACATTACTCCCGCACTTTCAATTATTGTTCTTTGTTCAATTACATTACATTGTTATATTGTTAATTAAACGAATACATTCTTCGAATCAAGAAAGTAAATTTCATTTCTCTACATATACAATAAATATTTTCACTAGTAATACCACTAGAGGTCAAATTATTTCCTGATATTAATTTGACCTCGCATGGTATTCGGTAAGAAAATTCCACGCCGAATTATGGTTGAAAATTAAATATTTTTAAAATTTATTTTTCGTTTCTCAACAATGCAAATTATTTTCTCCAAGTCACCAGTGAAAAATAAAAGGTGTTGTCGCCTTGATTGTTGAGTTGTCATGGTAACTAAGTGAGACCCTAACCTCGAATATAATTTCAGTTTTGAAGTTGTCAAGCGGCCCGACGTAAAAAAATGTTTCGCTGCAATTATTTAGGCCTTCAAATTGCTTATTTCTACTCATTGTAGTTGCATGGGAATACCATTTGAAAATAGAAAATAGTATATTCTTTAATTTTACGTAAGTTTTGAATAACTGCAAGTGGTAGAAAATTGTTTTTCTGCGTTTTTATTAACATGCGTTATGAGCGCTTTAAAATGGTATGAAATTCATAACCAGCGTCAGCAAGCATCAATCGTAGGAGGCTGTGATCATTGTATTTTGACAGTTCAAAACATTAAATAACTTGCGTTTTGTTGCGATAAAGAATATTGCACAGCAAGTAAAACCAACAAAATTACCTATTTGTTTAAAAATGAATCGATTTGAAAATCATACGCTATGCAAAATATGCGTGAAATTGTCTGATGTAATGATCAATCATTGCACCTTGACTTACTTACTCGGATTAATAGAGGATTGTGGCTCCAACTTGAAAAACGAAAATTTGTTCCAAATTGTCCACGAATATTTGCACCTAAACTACGTAAAATTCAAAGTGCTGAATGGGAAAAAGGTGAATAAATTAGTGTCTAAATATTATATATATTTTATTAGACATAGACACATAATTCAAAGCATCCAAAGTCCTGCATTTTCGCCATTAAGAAGAAAAGAAGTGGCCGAAGAATATAGAAAACACCTTAGCATTGTAACTAAAATGTATCAAAACTAAACCTATTATGTGAACAAATAAAAACCAGTCTGTCAAAAATGGTCTGTTATTGTAAACGTCAAAAAATTTTCAGTATAATTCGCTGTAGGGTACCCCACGGGAAAAAAATTTCCACTAAAATACCTCCGTTGCCATGGTGATCTGTTAAAAACACGTATTTTGATTGGTTCAAAATTACAGGTGTGAAATTTTCATCTAAATCAAAATCCAGTGACTATCACGATAATATGAACACAGAAATGTTTGTAAAATGGTTGCATGAAAAACTTCTCCCAGGTTTAAGTGAGCCCAGCTTAATTATTTTAGACAATGCACCTTACTATTCTGAAATATATATAAAATTATTATTAGGTTTATAATAGCCACATTAGACTCCATTAATGAAGAAGTTTAATTCTGCTCTCAATACAAAAGATTCTCCATTATTATTTAATTAAAAAGTTGCACATTATTTTTCATTTCATTTAACCAGTTGATATTTCCCCAAAGAATAGGTCAAACTTTCGGGTACTTACCTGGAAATACTTATAACATTTTTAATTTGAAACCCGCGTAAGTATAGCGAACAGACTGTAACGTTTTTCTTTCGTTTCTAAAGTACCCTACGATGTTTGGTGAGTCCGTTCACGGCCTTTTGGCATCAATAGGGTAGTATAAGTTTAGTGACTCACCCGGTAGATAATTAATATAAATGAGTATATATTTTTTTGTATTAATTTATTTTTTATGTTAACCATTGCTATATTAATAAGCATCTATGCAGCTATTAGATTTTTAATTAATGTTTATTTTAAAGTTAAAACATTTCTATCAACAACATTATTAATTAATCGGTTCCGGTTACTTTACTAAAAACTACTGAGTTAATTTAATTATGAAGTCGTTATCAGTTTAGACTAAACTTGTTTTATTATATAGCGATTTTTTCCTTTAATGTGTTAAATACATCTTTTGTGTTATTATCTATTTTCGCTGAATACATAGGTTTATAAGTAAGTGTAATCTAATTAGATTCAACTGTAATTTAAAATTTATAAACGACGTAAGCGCCAGTTAGTAAATTGTTGAGGAGAATGGAAAAACACAAATTTTTTGAGTAGAAGGTTTTCTCATTCTTGTTTTATAATCATGTGATTAACTATAATAAAGAAAACCTATTTTGCCATATAATTACTTTAAGTAACACTTTATATTAGTTTTTATATTAAAATTTGGCGCTTAGGACGTTCATTTTTTCTTTGGCGGTTAAGTCTATTTTGGTTTGGTGTTAACGTCTGGTTATGCTCAGTGGCGGCTTGTGGTAATTGAAAATGGGTGTTCATTTTTTACATTTACATTTTTATCATATGTAAGTTCGGATCAAAATTTTATACAAGAGTCAATATCGCTTTTTTTATTAATTGAGTTTATATTAAGTGTAGTTATTATTATCAACATCATACTGTTTTAAAGCACTACAATAATTATTAAATGAATATTTTAGTTAGTGTGATATTTGTTTTGTTTTTAATACGTTGAAAACCATCTATAAACATTATTAGTTAGTAAACTGACTTTTCTTCATAATTTAAGAATATTTTTAAATATATATCATGTTATGTAGAAAGCTTGACATTGATTTTTGTGTAAAAAATTTTATATAAAACTTTACCTACCATTTTTTAGATTTTATTGTAAGTTTAATCATTTTCACAATTTATCACAGATGTCAAATAAAAAATATATGTTTTAAATACCTTTTATTGGCAAATAAAATAAGAACTAAAATGTTTTAAATGTTTATTTTATAAGATCAGTCCCATCACAATAAATAATATTACACAGACACAACCTAGAATAAAGATATATAATGCCTGGCATTTTAAATGATACTCTTCGCAGTTTAACAGACCCCCTTAACCCCCATTTTTAAGCAGATTGTTTTCACAATCAATAGGCCTCATCTCCTTATAGACTTTATTTTTTTTTTTAATTTCAACCCCCCTTAAATCCCCATATTTAATCAGATTTTTTTTATAATGAAAGGGCTTCTTCAGCTTTTAGAGATTGATATTTGCTAAAAAAATTCAAGTTTTTCAGTTAGGATTTTTTTTATATTTTAACCCCCCTTAACTCCTCAATATATTCATATTTTTTTCAGTATCAATAGGCTTTATCTTCTTATAAAGCTTCATTTTTACTAAAAATTTCATATTGATATTGCTTATCGTTTTTAATTTAGGATTTTTATTTTAATTTTAACCCATCTTAACCCCCTATTTTAAATCAGAATTTTTAAAAATCAATAGGCTTTGTCCCCTTATAGAGCTTGATTTTTGGCTTAAAATTTTTAAGTTTTTTATCATTTCTCGTTTTTGACATCGGACATGTTGCGAAGCAAATTTATTATTTATTTAAACACTTATTTATTTTATAACACTATTATTCTAATTTATATATATATATATATATATATATATATATATATATATATATATATATATATATTTCGAAAGTTTTAAAACTGTTGACTATTTATCTTCACTGTCCATATAATAACTGATACAGCTTGGTCCTCCACCAATATTTATATATGTTACGGTTAAAGTGTTTACTTGGCTAGTTTATAGACTAGCTGGATAGTATACAAACTATCCAAATGTCCGGCTATTTTGATGGAAAATCATATTTCTACTAAAATAGCTATAATTATTGGTTGATTTACAAACTATACAATATTTCTCGCCAAAGTACAAACCACAAGAAAAGTACACAAATTAACCGACATTTTTGGCTAGTTTACAAACTATCCACAGTATTTGGATAAAGTGTGAACTAAATATTCGTAGTAATACATAATAACCAGCTCGTCGGTTAGTATGTAAACTAACCAATTCTCTTCGGTTAATTTATTAGAAAAGTGAGGTTATAGTTATGGCAAGTGTGTGTTATTATTGTTTACTACTGTGGTGCCTTGTGAAAGTTTAAAAAGAGGTTATTAAAAATTAATCTACAGCAACAATTTGAAAACCTACTTTTGGAAGTTTACGAACAAAAGTCGCAAAATTCAAAAAAATTAATGAATGACAGTGATTAAAGTGAACTTTTGCAATGTATAAAAAGAATACGCGAAACTGAACCTAACACGAGTAACAAAATTTATTATTATTATTTTTGTTGGAAAAAATAAATATATTGGCACCTAATTTAACTTAAAAAATACTTGGACTGACCGCATGGCAAGTGAACATTTATCCAATGAACCACCTATTCGATTTTGCCTTGGGTACTTTATTCATATATTTAAATAAAGATTATTGATTGTTTAAATAATTTCATTCTAGGAATTTAGATTAAATTTTATTTGTTTTTTGGCCACTCTATACCTACATATTGGAAAAACACCAACCTCATTTGCAAATTTTTGGCCGTTGTCACTCTGAAGCACGTAAGGGCTCCCTAGGTCTGCAAATACTTCTAATAGGTGTTCAGCTACTTCTCTAGCCTTCTTTGTTCTCTCAACCTGACTTATTTAGTTAGGTGGTCTTGATAGACAAAAATAAACTTGAAGTCACCATCCGGTCTAGTTTGTAAGTCAATGAGACAGATTTGGCGCCGAGCCTTTAAATGATTTGAAACAATTGGTTTCACAACAATACCTTTCTTAGTTTTGTTCTGTTTGAGCTGACATGTTTCGCAAGTTTCAATAAATAATTTAACCGTTTCCTGTGTTGTTATAATACTTTTTATTTAATAATTATGTTATTGCCTGACGACCTCCATGCCCAGTTCCCTGATGGGTAGCTTTAATGGCATCATAATATTCACTCAAACGTAAAATAATCTTTTCAGATTTTTTATGTAAAATTACATAAGATGAATCGATTCTCTATAAATCATAAGTATTTACCACGTAATAATAATTTTTGTTACTCGTGTTAGGTCCAGTTTCGCGTATTCTTTTTATACATTGCAAAAGTTCACTTTAATCACTGTCATTCATTAATTTTTTTGAATTTTGCGACTTTTGTTCGTAAACTTCCAAAAGTAGGTTTTCAAATTGTTGCTGTTGATTAATTTTTAATAACTTTTTTTTAAACAAATTTCACAAGGCACCACAGTAGTAAACAATAATAACAAACACTTGCCATAACTATAACCTCACTTTTCTAATAAATTAATCGAAGAGAATTGGTTAGTTTACATACTAACCGACGAGCTGGTTATTATGTATTACTACGAATATTTAGTTCACACTTTATCCAAATACTGTGGATAGTTTGTAAACTAGCCCAAAATGTCAGTTAATTTGTGTACTTTTCTTGTGGTTTGTACTTTGGTGAGAAATATTGTATAGTTTGTAAACTAGCTGGTTAGTATACAAATCAACCAATATTCATAGCTATTTTAATAGAAATATGATTTTCCATCAAAATAGCAGGACATTTGGATAGTTTGTATACTATCCAGCTAGTCTATAAACTAGCCAAGTAAACACTTTAACCGTAACATATACAAATTTAAAAGTTTGGCGAATGAACTAGAAAGTTCACCCATTTTCTCCAATACACTAGAAACATTATCCCGTTCTTTCTCGAATAGTCCGCCATAGTCGTCACATATGTTTGGTCTTAAGGGGTTTAATTATGTATGATAATCAGACAAGTTGAGCCTCAAAGGCCAAATAAGACAGAGAGGGACTTGGAGGATTAAAGCATGACTGAATAATGAAATGGCTCACATAACAATATGTTTTTTATTACTAAATTTATTCCTTATAATAAATAATGCCAAATCTTCAGCAATGTTTCTGACGAGATTTTTGTTTGTTTGTAATAAAAAAATTGTTTTATTTAAAGGATGCAAAACTTCAGCACCAAACAAAGTTACTATCATAGAACAAGCGACTTTCCATTGAAACCAGTGACTTTGGGGCAGCTTGCCGAAATAGCCAGTTATAAATATGGAGATAGACCTGCAATTATATCCTGCCATCAGAAGAAACAAGTAACTTTCGGAGAAGTATTGGAAGAGGCCGACAGATTAGCAGCTGGTTTTGCCAATTTAGGACTGCAACGTGGAGATAAAATTGGTTTGTGGGCACCGAATTTGGTTGAATGGTATTTGGCTTACGTCGCTTGCGCTAGAGGAGGATTTGTAGCGGTAAGTAGCACTACAACATTGTTGTTTAAACATGTCGATAATACAAGGCATGCACTAGTATATTGAGATAACACTCATTGCATAGTCACTTTTTTTTAGAGCCGTTCATTCCATTCATTTTTACGTTTGTTTGGCTAATCATATCCTGTTCTGATACAACTTGGGTTATATCTATTTTTATGTATGAGAGAGTAATAAAACAGCATTTCTAATGCAAAACTTAGTACGGTCATTTTAAATATTTTTACAGAATAATCTAAATATTTCCTAAAATTGTAATAAATGTACCTGAGCTATTACAAGTTTTGGGTCTTTTATTGGTCCTTTATAAACATAAGCTGTACAGAACAATAGAAAAAGGTTTGGACAGGCCAAAAGCCCTGTGTATTAAAGATTACATAGCCGTATCTTAAGATTATTTTTAATAAGTACCTATTTGCCAATTTTGTTTTATTTTAATTCCAAGAATTTCTTACAGTAATCGAATTGTAAGTAGATAAATACCTTCCCAACAAATTTCACCGAAAATGCGATTATAGGTTTTCCATTTAGTAAGGAGGTCCAAGTTGTGTATTCTTGACAGTTTACTAAATGTCGTTTAGTTGCAACTTGCAAGGTGCAGTGTGAATTCTAGTGTGATCATGAAAAATTTGGAAGGGCCGCGTAAACGACAAAAAATCGGTCCTTAAACAAAAACATTAATATTTAATTGTTTTAAATCATTAACAGACAAACATTTATGTAAAAGTGTTGATGACACAGTGGAATTAGTTAGTATTACGCTTGATGTTGGGAAATCTACCGATTTACAGAGTTGTTAAAGAAGAGAAATGTGGTGAGTTTCAAACAGCACGTAAAGCTCTAGGAAAACCAAAATTTCAATTAGAAAATCTTTTGAAAGAAAGACTTCGAAGGAAAGTGCATGCGTTCTTCTATAGGTAAGAATTTCCGACAGTAGACAAAATTCTTGCCACGGTTCGAGATGATAAGGATTACCCTGAAATGAGTCGAAGCATATTATGGAAACTTTTAAAAGAAATAGGTTTTCTATGGAAAAAGCATTCCAGAAAGTCTATTTTAATAGAAATAAGCGATATTGTAGTATGGACAAGAAATTACCTAAGGACTATAAAAGAAATGAGAAACCAAAGAAGAAATATATTTTATTTAGATAAAACATGGATCAACGAGGGACATAAACCAAATAAATTTTGGCAAGATGAAACTGTTACAAGTCGAAGACAGGCTTTTTTAAATAATTTATCTACTGGTTTAAATCCACCATCAGGATGGGGCGCAGACTAATAATTGTACACATCGGTAGTTCAAACGGTTTTGTTAAAGGTGGTTTATTGACTTTTGAATCTACTCGTACCGGTGACTACCATGAGGACATGAATGCTGATGTCTTTAAAGAGTGGTTCGAACAAATTATAGATCTTCTTCCTCAGAACTGTATAAGAGTAATGGATAATGCAAGTTATCACTCAAGACTTATAGAAAAAAATGCCCACAACCAAGTGGTTAAAAAAAGATTTACAGAATTGGCTAAATTCAAAGAATATTAAGTTCCATCCCAGTTCTGTGAGAAAAGAACTATATCATTTTTGTTACCTTCATGAAGAGAAATTCAAAAAATATGAAATTGATGAAATTGCAAAAAATCGTGAGATGACAGTAGTTAGATCACCACCATATCATTGCGAAATAAACCCGATTGAACTGATATGGGCACAGATAAAGGGAGAAGTTTCAAGAAAAAATTATTCTTTTAAAATGAGTGATGTTAAACAGTTGTTTTTGGAGGCTGTAAATAATGTGAAGCCTGAAAACTGGGAAAAGGCAGTAAATCATACGATTAAAGAAGAAGAGAAAATGTGGAAGTTGGACAATATTGCTGATGAAATAATCGAGCCACTCATTGTAAATATTGGTTGCGACAGTTCATCTTCTGATTTCGATTCTGATTTGGATTTGTAGGTAAGAAATAGTTTTTATATTAAAATTATTATTTATGTACGTAACGTTGTCTAAAAGTCAAAGTTTAAACCCTTATACCTACATAACCCGTTTGACAAAATGTTCTTAACATACCTTGTGGAAAAATAAAACATTTTAGAAAAAATTGCACTTTTTTACCTTCAGCTGTTTAGAAGTTATAAGCAGGTTAATTAGGTGAAAATATAAGTGTATACTCGAGGAATAACTTCAAAAAATATTTAAACTGTCTACTTAAAGAAGTGGTTCGGCTATGGATTACGAACGCTTTATTATTTTAATACTCTCTTATACATAAAAATAGACTATAGCGTGGTTTAGCTCAATTGGATTCGAACGTTTGCTCCGCGCGGACAACCAGCAGAAAATCATAAATTCGAACAATGGGAAGTGGTTTGCGGCTCGGCTAAGTGATCCAAGATGGCAGCCATCGTTTACGTGAACGTATATAGATTATCGTTGAAAAGAAATCCTGCGCAGTAGCAATACCAAATGGACCTAATCGTGTTTTTCGGCTACTATTGGTGATATCCAAACGGGTAAAAACGACATTATGTATAAAACGTGGTATAGATTAACGTTAAATAGAAAAATCATGCGCAATGTCAAAGTCAAAAGGGCCTAAGCGTGTATCTCTGCTATTATTGGTCAGAGTCAAACGGAAAAAACGGTATTGTGTAGAGAACACGGTAGAGATTAACGATAAATAGAAAAAAGCTGCGCAGTAGCAATGTCAAAAGGACCTAAGTTACACAACATCCTGCAGCGTGCTGCGGTCGTCATAAGTAAAGGTACGAGTAAATGAAAAAGATAGAATAGTCCTGAAATGTCTAGAAATGACATTCCTTGTATGGAGGGTAGAGAAAAGGAGGACAATCTTATAGGGATCTTTATATTAAAAAGTGGCCACCAAAATGTATACAATTAAGATGGCGCTCGTGTAGCCAGGGGACAAAATCCAATGCTATATAGTCATATAGATTGCTCATTCATAATGAAATCAGACAGGAAGCAGTAAATTGAGACCTCCGTGCCATTTTAATATAAGAATTATTTATTGTTTATATTATTATTTTTCAATAAAATTTGACTATTGTCGTGTATGGTCAAAATTTATCTACGATCACAGAACACTTACTCTTCTACGATCAGTCACTTTTCACGGTGTAGTTTTTAGTTTTTTATGATTGAGCAATATTTGTTACTATATACATCATTGGTGTCATTGTGTGATCTGAATTATCGACTGTCGACGTCCCCTGGGCACAGAAGCGCCATCTTAATTGTATACATTTTAAGGGACACTTTTTGTATACAGAGATTGTTCTCCTTTCCTCTACCCTCCATAATTCCTTGTCAAAGAAAAATCCGGATTGTTCGAGAAGGTTCTAGAAGAATGAGGCGAGCTATATAAGCCGACGACCTGACGTCAGTTTTCAGTTATACATTAATGTTATCAGTTGCATATGTAAAAGTTTAGTTAAAATAAACTAAGATACCAAAAACCTGCGTAACAATATATATTTTACTACAATTATTTATAGGTTTATTTGGAATAATATTTAACAAAATAAGAAAAAACATCATTTATGTTTCAAGTTGTCATAAAAATTATGCTAATCCATTTTCATAGTATTCTTTAAAAGATGTTTAAACTTTCCTTTTTTGATTTTTAATTGATCCCGATAAAAAGCCGGTAATGATTTATCTAGTATAGTTTTTTTTAAATCCTGTTTGGTAGAGTTCTGAATTCTTCGGAATATCTCATTTTGTATTCAATTGTACCATTAGAATTTTATCTCAAGGCCCTCAAATCTGCTGTAGTGCGATCAGCAGTTTTAAATCCTGGTCGAATCGATTTCATTATATTTAATTTTAAATATTTTTAAAAATATTCATGGTTCTGATAGCGTACTTCATAGGGCTTCGGATTTTTTCGTGCTAATTTACATTAGGTAAAGTACGATTCAACTTAGAAAAAGCCACGGGCGTCATCAACTAGTCATCGTCTGCCTCACTTTAAAATATTCCTTCTACGTTGCTCCAGATCGATATACCAGTGGCGTAGGCTTTTATTTAAATAAGAATTAAAGCAGTTTCCCAACAAAAAACATTCATTGGATTAATAAGTTAAATTTTAATGATTTAAACATTTGTATATTACTTAAAAAACTAAAATAACATTACATATATTTTTCGACTTTAGACTTGCAAAACATTCAGTGGGAAGTAATTAAAAATAGCAACACAATTTTGTAATTTAAGATTTTTATTACAATTACAATAATAGTTATTTATGCAACTAGTACAAAAATTGAAACTAGAGAAGTACATCCTAGTTCGATTGTTATACTATAACTATTATACTCTGTTTTTAAACCAAGAGGAGCGATTTGAATTTAAGTTGGCAATTCTGTAGCCTTCTGATTGGTCAGATTACAGTCAGTTTCACACATTACTTTTTAGCATGAACATCAGCTAATAATTGATATTTTTGGCAGTTCTGACATTTTATAATTTTATATCTCATCCATTACTTATAGCGGATTCGACTCAAATGCTCTTGCTCGATGACAAAGCACTTTTAGTTCTAAATTTATTTTGGGCAGCATTTTTATAATTCAAATTTATATCTAGCAGTGCACACAGCAAGCACGAGCTAGAGTTCGACATTGGTATAGCGTATCTTTTTCGTTATTCGACTGGCACAGTTAGCACTTGACATTTCAGGTTTATAACAAATTTTTAACGATATTTATTTGTAGTTGCCAAACCAAAAAGTAAATCCCTATTAATTTCAAAGATTTTCCATTCTCACTAATAATAAGAACAAAGATGGTAATATATTTAAAAATAATAAATAATTCCTAACCTCCAAAACGACACTGGCACTGAAAAAAATACAGTTCCAAAAAATTCGAATTTTGAGCAAGAGCGCCTGCCAGTAGAACAAAAATTTCACTATGCCTTGGTACCGAGCAATTTGAGTCGAATGCAATAATTGACTTTTAATTAATTAGGTTTTGCCAGTCGAACAGACACTATTTAAAAAAGTCGAACTAAATGCGCATTAATGCAGCCAGTCGAATCCGCTATTAGTTTTTTACTTTATTTCGTAAATAATAGTTCTACAGTAAGCAATTGTATTGAAAATCTACAATTATGGATCCTTCTACACTGTGTACTATTAAAGGTAGCAATTCCTGAAAAGCCTTACAAGAAAGGAAAGACATCTTATTATTTTACATGCTGATTCTGAAGGTTTTCTAGAAAATGCATTATTGGTTTTTGAAGGTAAAAAGACGGAAGATTACCATGAAGAGATGAATTTCGAAGTATTTTAGAAAAAAATTATTTTATTACTGATTTCTTAAAACTAAAAATTTCTAACCAAAATGATTAAAATGTAACTAAATATTCAAGCAAATTGTATTTATTAGAATAGAATAAAACTATTTACAAAATTGTTATAACATTTAAAACACCATCTACTACTTTAGGGATAATCTTAATTTGGCACAATGAGTTAACATTACTTTCACAAAAAATATTTTATGTAATATTTAAATGGTGTTGATAGGCTCCCAGTAAAGATTTTTGAAACTTGAACGGTCGTCGATTTAAGGGGGATTTTAATATTTTTTACTAATAACTTTATATCCCATTAGTTATAACTACAGCTAGGAATATATGCAAGACGCCATATTTTGCATAAGTTGCATATATATACAATTTTTGATTTTGAATACATATATTGATATTTTGTTAATTTTTTGGCATATATCTGACGTACTAATTGGCTGGACATATTAAAATTATGAGTTTTGGTCCAAAATAATATTTTGTGAAATGCCTTTACAGGTCGATTTCCTACAATTTTGAAGGATTAACTGTTCCCTGTAATAAATTACGGTTAATGGTGTAGGTACTTGAGAGGATTAAATTATTAACACCCTCCTTAAACCAACAAATTTTGCTAAATATCCTTTCAGGTAGTTGTATTAATATCTTTAAATTTCTAAATGACTCAGTTTACTTTCAACTTCATTTCAGTCTTTATTGTTGTGTTGTTTTAACCAGAGGGAAAAATGGCAAAATTAATTGAGCCGTGGGTAAAATCTTATTTAGATTTTGTTGTAGAAGGTGATAACCAGGTGTTTTGTAAAACATGTTCTAAAATTGTAAGTACTTTTTTATTTTATTTTGACCTTTCACAATGGTAAATCAAACGACGGTAAAATAATATTTCAACTCACAGCTAAAAAAAAGTAGGGCAACTTCACAACGTACGCATTTATTTAATTTAATTAAAACTTCAACATTTACAGGAATTTATTTGTTTTAGATTCCATGTAAAAAGTTTCAAATCGACCAACACGCGAAAACACCCTCACATATAGCAAAGCAAAAATCTAAAGACACTCGCAGACAAAGTGAACTTCCCTTGAAACAATATTTACAATCTGGATCGTCTAGAAGTGAACAAGCTATTTTTAATGAAGATTTATGCAAAGCTTTAGTGACTTCGAATATCCCTTAAATACGATTAAATAATCCAAATCTCCGTTCATTTTTGCAAAAATACTGTAAATTTAATATTCCAGAGCAAAGTATTTTACGCAAACGTGGTGTTGACAGTTTGTACATTGAGACTCGTGAAAAAATTCGTGAGATTACCGTTGGAAACCATTTCTACATTATTGTGGATGAAACAAGAGACTCTTGTGGTCGATATATAGCCCATTTAATGATAGGTTCATTACGCGAAGAAATGCAAATTGGTCCATATCTAATCGCTTCAAAGCAATTAGATAAAACAAATAACTTGACAATAACTCGTTTTATCCAGACAGAATTGTCTTTTTTTTTCTTCCGGAAGCCGTTTCAACAGAAAAATGTTTATTGCTGTTATCCGATGCTGCCCCGTACATGGTAAAAGCCGCACAAAATTTAAAAATGTTTTATGAAAACTTAATCCACGTTACATGTTTGGCTCATGGCCTTAACAGAGTTGCAGAAGAAATTAGGTCTAACTGTCCTTTAATAAATGATTTAATTAGTAATGTAAAAAAATATTTCTTAAAGCTCCTCCTTGTACAAAGAAAAATTTTCTGAATTACAGATACCACCGGAACCTGTGATTACTCGGTGTGGTACCTGGCTTAAAGCTGCCTTTTTTTACGCAGATAATTATGAAAAAATTAAAGAAATCATATTTGATTTTGATGATTCATCTAAGGGAATATCTAATACAAAGAAGTTGTTTCAAAATCACATATTACCAAAGCAATTAGTGTTTTTAAAAAATAATGCATTTGTACCCAAAATTATATTAGATTTAGAACAAAAAAAATTTACCTTTGGTGACTTCCGTAAATTTAATTAAGACGTTTGAATCAGAGTGTAAAAATTTCCAGGGCGATATTGGAAAGACGATTTTTCATAAATTTTCAAATGTAATTTTAAAAAATGAAGGATTTATTGTTTAAAGAAACCTTGCTAATATTTATTTTGGTAACTTTGAAGATATTAATACTATTCATCCAGATATTTCAGGAAAATTTAAGTTTGCACCTATTACTTCTGTAGATGTCGAAAGGAGTTTTTCTTTGTACAAGTACGTACTTACTGATAGGATACAATCATTTAATACAGATAATTTGAAAAAACATCTAATTGTTCATTTGTTTTATAATAATATTGATTTGTAAATAAAATTAGTTAATAATTAAATAATTATTAAGTATTATATATTAGGTATTGTAAAATAAAACAAATAATAAATATTAATAAACTATTTCGATCAAATAACAAATTACTCTTATTGCATATTCTCTGCATATTTTTCAATTTTTTACGCATATATTGAAGTATTTTGCGGCATATATATGCGCATATTTAACTACTTTTTGGGTGCATATATTCCTAGGTCTAGTTATAACCCATCTTGTATATTATATTTACTATTATACTTTATAAAACATATATTAATTTATAGTGATTTTTTTTATATTTATAGGTTTTGATGAACCCTTTTTACCAACCTCAGGAAGTCGAGCAGATGATTAAAAAAGTTGGCATCAAAAGTTTGATTTGCGGAGATACGTTCAGAAAACAAAATTATTACAATATACTTAACGAAGTTTGTCCAGAAATTGCCCATTGCAAACCAGGAAAGATATCTAGTCAGAAAGTTCCTAGTCTACAACACGTCGTCATGATAACCGATGATAGCAAAAAGTAATTATTTTATTTTTAATTTATTTAATTGATTCTTGGAAAATTGGTATTAAATAATTTTAAATAAATTCATTTCGATACCTTTAGAAATTCTTTGTATTAGTTACTAGTATATACAGGGTGTACCAATAAAAACTCCCAGGCCGGATATTTTTGTAAGTAATAAAGATATTTTAATTCTGTAAAAGCCAATTCATAGAGTGCTAAGGGAGCTTCAGTTTTAGGTATAAATTAATTTAAAATAGGTCAATATGTAGATGGCGCTGCGCTCAATATATTTTTTTCGATGGGAGGATCTTTCTTATATAACGCATCTTGTAAAAAAATGCATTTTAAGCAGATTTTATTCTATAAACTAATTCGATAAATCTAGCCATTTTTAATAAACAGAGTGGGTCGCTCAAAATAGTTTCATCCTGTTTTTCGGCATTATTCATTGGATTTTTAGAAAATGCTAAAACATGTCGATTTTTATTCCAAATTAAACACCCTTTTTTACAATACAGACATCTGTCATGTGTCATCCCCCTCCCTTCTACTTTTTCAACCCCTAAATTTTATATAAGGAATGTATCATGTACGGCACATTACTGAAAAGGTAATTTTATGGAAAAGTCAGAAATCGGGATATTGGGATAAAACACCTCTAATGTATTATAAAGTGTGACACTTTGTTACGGTTTTAATTTAAATAGCAGAAAATAAATATATAAATCGATTAAATGATATACATTTTCACAAGTTATATAAAGTTGAATGAAACTTACCCTTTTGAAAATAAAACAGATTTAGAAGTTGATAATTTAATAGTTTAAAGTTTGGTTAACCTACAGAAAATGTAAACATTTAATTCTGACAATCATCTGTCAACCTTGACCTTTCTTCTTCTAGTGTAATTAGGACCTATTTCATTTCTTAAATGTTCTATGGCAAGGTTATGATTTATTATTTGAACAGATGCAATTTTCCCCTAAAATTTCAATAGTTGGCGATATTGGTCGGCCATTAAATCAAGGAACTTCCTTCCTTTTTGGCTCTTTCTTTGATGGCATGAATTTGTTGGGTTCATGTGGTGCCTGTTCAGATTTATCGAATTTTATTCGGAATAAAGCCATATATATTAAGAGACAATTACAACTATCACTAGGAAATTACATTGTCTAGTCTTGACAGCACTTCTTGTGAATAAAGTAGTTCCTAGCACGGCCCTACCTTATATTCGGTAAGTCCATATTTAGCTATACCTTTCTGCTTATTTGTATTACTTATATTGCCTTTCCTTCTAGGCCTTTTAGTATTGCGTTTAGAAACCTATAAATTGCTTGCATGAGCTAAATTAGAACCTTTAAAGATTAACGCTTACCGCTTACCTGCTTTTTGCTCTGGACTTCAGTCTTACTGCCTGTCTCTATTAATAGCTACTTGCTGAACCATAACTGTATGCTTACTAGCTCCTAGGCACGTGTATTTGTGGATGCTACATCCAGACTGCTGTCTACTTATTATTAGCACGCATGACCATTGTGTACTTAAAGCGAGACCACCCCATACAACTTGGATCTACTACAAACAAGTAAGAACTTTCCTTATTCTTCTAAGGCTGATAAGCTGAGCTGGAACCTCAGCCTATTATCCCCGGCCTGGACAATATCGTTATCTTGTGTATATATGAACTAAATACCTAAAAGAAAGGACATTAATAGTAAACAAATATAGACATATTACCCTTAGTAATAGTAAAAGAATATATTTAGATATATTACCCTCAGTAATAATATCTATCTTTAATTTTATATACTTACATTCACCTCAATGTAAACAACTTGATAGGTTTAGCCCCTTTTTTTGTTATTATTGCTCAAATTACAAACTGGAAACTAACCTGCACTGATCCTGGACTGAAATTAAATTATATGGGTAACACAAGTGTAGTTTAAATCATATAACCCTCACCCACTCTCCGGTAGTTCATAAAACTTTTTGAGCTATTGTCTGATTTAAGCAAAGGGGTAATTTCATTACTAATAAGCACCCTCCAGATAAAAGGGGCGGTAGCAACTTCATTTGAAAGCTAATTTAATTACTATTTCAATGCACCACATAACATTAATATACATATTTCCACATTGCACTTGCAACAAAATAAAGTTAGCAATAATGTTTAAAATAATGCATGACTTATTTTCAAATTATTGCAAGTGCAATATGGAGGATATTTATGTTAATGTTATGTGGTGCATTGAATTAGTAATTAAATCTGCTTTCAAATAAGGTGTCACACTTTGTAATATGTACAGTTTTTTATCCCGATAGAGGGCGGTACAATTAAAAGTATCGCAATGAAGTCATATTTCTAAATTCCCCATAAAATTACCTTTTTAATGATATACTGCACATTGTAGTGTCACACTCTATAATACGTAGTAGTTTTTATCCCTTTAGAGAACGATAAAATTTAAGTAACGCAATATACAGAAATAATTTTGAATTCACTATTGAATTACCTGTTCAATGATGTGCCATACATGGTACATTACCTATATAAAATTAAGGTATTGGAGAACTGCAAGGGAGGGGATTGACACATCACAGATGTCTGTATTGTAAAAATATTTTTTAATTTGGAATAAAAATCGACCAGTTTTAGCATTTTCTTAAAATCTAATGATTAATGCTGAAAACCAGGATGAAACTGTTTTGAGTGACCCACTCTGTATATCAAAAATGGCTAGATTTATCAAATTAGTTCATAAAACAAAATCTGCCTAAAAATGCATTTTTTACAAGATGCGCTACACAAGAAAGATCCTTCCATCGAAATAAAATTATTGAGCGCAGCGCCATCTATATATCGACCTATTTAAAATCAATTTATATGTAAAACCAAAGCTCTCTCAGTGCTCTGTGAACTGGCTTTTACAGAATTAAAATATCTCTATTACTTACCAAAATATCCGGCCTGGGAGTTTTTATTGGTACACCCTGTATAGAAAAAGTTTTTTTAATGAAATACTTGCACCGTGTTTTGAAGAAGTAAATATTAAAATTGGAGTTACCAATTCAAGCTACAATGAATTGACACAATAATGAGAGTCTATATTAATATGGCATGTGTTAAATCTAATATAAAAACATTTATTTAAAATAAACTTCTTGGAATTTACATTACATTATAATGTTACATTGTTTTTAACAGTTTGTAGTTCGAAACAATCAGATACTTTCTAAAGTTCTAACGATTGGTGGGTATGTAAATATACTTTCCGACCACTATGTTTTTATCGAGAAAGAGATTTCTTAATATCATGAGAAGTTCTGGAAAGAATGAATTAATAGAATTTGCTCACAACACCGTTAGATACTTTGTTAAAAAGTACCCACGGTCAATATGCCTCCGACATTGCACAAATATTTTATTCATGGGCCTGAAATAATATCTTCTGCTTTATTGCCTAGAGACCAATTAACAGAGAAAACTAATGAGGATGTCTTTAATTCGTTTTTACTTAGTTTCGACCTTGTAATCACGAGCAAACGAAAATTAAAAAGAAAGAACCTGCAGCACTTCCCTAAAGAAGCAGCAGATTTGTTTAAATCTGGACTCGTCCAGCTTCATAGCCATGGTATATTCATGACACTGATGATGACCGTGGAGACGATGAAGA
Source organism: Psylliodes chrysocephalus (assembly GCA_927349885.1). NCBI lineage: Eukaryota > Metazoa > Arthropoda > Insecta > Coleoptera > Chrysomelidae > Psylliodes > Psylliodes chrysocephalus. The sequence continues at coordinate 35,802,393 of OV651823.1, forward strand.
AAATGTCTTATCACATTCTAAAGAGGATGAAATTTTATTACAATTATCATAGCTTTTCTAAATGAAATTATTATATTACATTTTTATTATAAACTTCTTGGAATTTACATTACATTATAATGTTACATTGTTTTTAATAGTTTGTAGTTCGAAACAATCAGATACTTTCTAAAGTTCTAACGATTTTCAGACATTTGCAAATAGAACTGAGACTTTTTTTATACAATGGGCATTGTCATTCACATATAGAATAAAAAGAACAGGACCATAACGGGATCCTTGCATACCACTAGACAATACTTCGATTACATAAGAAACATTATACCAATTACAATACAATATTATACAATATACAATACAATACAATTTGAGGACAATTTGATTGTACGAGAGAATTGTACTCCCAAATAGTCAATAGTCTGTTGAGTGAGCCTGACTCCCAGGAGATTTACATTTACGAGTTGGGGTATCTGGGAGGTGTTTTAAGAATTTGGATGTTTAAAGATGATTGTGTTTTTTTGTGGATTCATTGAGACACTCTATTTGCTATATCAGCGAGAATACTGGTTTTACAGATTTTGGCTACCGAGAGTAGAGCTGTATCGTCGGCTTATAGCAGGCATTTGGACAATGGGTGGTTTTGAGGAGGGATGTCGTGGGTGTATATAAGGTAGAGGAGAGAGGCCAAGACGAAGCTCAGTGGGGCTGATTTGAAAGAGTTGGGCCTGTGTGAATTTATGGATTTGGAGTCTTTGCCTGGTTTGGGGATCAACATGGTGTTAGCGGTTTTCCAGGCAAGTGAAAAATATGAGAAAGAGGGGAAGACAGTAGTTAAGGAGAAGGGTGAAGATTAGAAATATGGTTTTAGAAAGATGCTTTAACGTTCTTCTGTGCATGGAATCAGGCCGTGTTTTGGAGGGTCAATGGGGATGTGAGGAAGTTTTTGACATCCAAAGGTGGTTCTGGGGCGGAAAGTGTCTGAAGGACGTTTTGTTCGATCCCGCGTTTGAACTGTTCGTCAACATGGGGTTTGCTGGGAGTTCTGAAGGTGGCTTTAAGGTAAATTTTGTAGGCTAGGGCTTTTTCGTCGGGGTTGTGTGTATTTCTCCGTTGATTTTGAATTTTTGACCCGTGATGAATCTTCCAAATCAGTCTCGTCATTAATTAGAAATTTTAGGCCTTTTCTTCTAAACTACATTTATACTACTTTATTAATAACGCAAAACTACGTAAAAAAATCTAAAATGTAAAGAAATAAAATACGATTTATTATACAGCTATGATATTCCAGAGTTAGAAAATATAAAAAGAAAATATGAAATTAGCAACATTCAATGATGATACAGCTGTCTTAAGTTAAGACTCTTAACCATAGGATCAACTATAGAAGAAACAACAGCAAATCTTTAAAACGAAATCAACAGCATACAAATCTGATCTAAACAGTAGCAAACAAAAATTAATGGGGAAAATTCACTCATTTTAACATTACCAATAGAAAAATATAATAAACACAAATAAACCTAAATACCAATATTGTTACACAGGTTTTTGGTATCTCAATTTATTTTAACTTAATTGTTACAATAACAATCACAAAAGCCCTAATGGTATGCAGAAACATTGCAGGTAAACGATGGGGATGTAACCCAAACATACTGCGATGGATGTATACTGCAATAGTGAGACCAATCATCACTTACGGGGCTATAGCCTGGAGTAACAGAACTAGTTTAGTTACTACGAGAGCTAATATCTCAAAAGTACAAAGACTAGCCTGTGTTTGCATTACTGGTGCAATGATAACCTGTCCTACGGCCGCAATAGAGGTGATCATAAACCTCACCCCTCTACATTTGATGATAGAGAATGTGGCAAAAAGGATATGATGTAGAATGATCAGGAACGGAGTAATCAGACGAAAGTCTACTTGCTTCAAGACTAAAGATACCTGGGATATGCCCCAGGATGAAATGCAAAGGAAGTACAGTTTTGTGAAAAACTTCAAAACCACAGAGCTGGGCTGCGAGAAAGAGTGGAGTCAAGACTCCATCGCGCTTGCAACCGAAAGACGTGCTATTCAGTGGTATACGGACGGTTCCAAAACCATAGAAGGAACTGGAATAGGAGTGTATGGGCCGAGAACCAAGCACTCCGAAAGCTTGGGAAAATACCCAAGCATCTTCCAGGCGGAAATTCACGATTATCATCATGTCCGATAGTCAAGCAGACATCAAAGCGCTGAGTTCTTACGCAATCAGCTCAAAAATGGTCTAGAGATGCCTAGAACAATTAAATGAGCTAGGCGAAAAATAGAGTTACTCTCACTTGGGTCCCGGGACATAACGGAGTACAGGGTAACGAGATTGCAGATAGTCTTGCAAGGAAAGGGGTTCAAACACCCTTTGTAGGACCTGAGCCGTTCTGCGGTATCATCAGTAACATAATATTAGGAGAGATTAAAAAAGAATTGGGTAGTAGAAGAACCGATAATTGAAACAATCTCTTGGGGCTGAGACAGGCCAATATACTTCTGGGTGAATATAACCAAAAAAGATCGGAAGCCTGCATCTGCCTGAGCAAGAACAGACTACGCATTGTAACAGGGATCCTTACCGGACATTGCCGACTAAAAGGACACCTAAGTAAAGTGAGAGTAGTAGAGGACAGTGAGTGCAGATTCTGTGAGGAGGAGGACGAAACCTCTATTCACATCCTAACTAAATGTGTAGCACTCGAATCCAAGGGCACTATATCTAGGAGGATATCAAATAGAAGAGGGAGACTTACCTAACTTGAAGCCACTTCAAATTCTACATTTCCTTAAGAAAATAGGATTGGAAGGGTTGCTATAGGTATTGAGACATTACCTTAGTGCAGTGGCGACAGAAGGGGGCACAATAGATCTTTTAGGTCGCAGTGTATTAACACCCCATTCTCAACATAACATAACATACAATAGCAATACAATTGAGGAGGTCTGTGGCTCAGTGGTAGAGTCTCTGCCTGTGTATCCAAGGGTCCCAGGTTCGAATCCCACCGTTGGCCGGAATTTTTTCATTTAATTTAGGTAATTATTTAAAATTAATTCTGATGCCTTGGTAGGATTCCCCACTCGACCATTCACTGTACTGTTCCTAAAGTAGCGCTGGGAAACAGTAACAGCCTACACAAAACAAGGGGTTAGTAGCCTTAGTAGTCGATGCTGATGACACCAAATTAAAAAAACAATACAACTGATAACATTAACGTATAGATTCCCCACTCGACCATTTACTGTTGGGTTCTAATTAACAGTGCTGTTCCTAAAGTGGCGCTGGAAAACAGTAACAAAGTCCACACATAACACGAGTCTAATGGCCTTAGTAGTCGATGCCGATGACACCAAATTAAAAAAAAACTGCCAAATGACGTCAGGATCATCGGCTTGACTATATTCTAAGGCTTATATAGCTTGCTTGAACCTTAGACTACTCTTTATTACTTAGTCCAAGGCTTGAACCATCTCGAACTGCCTAGATTTTTATTTTGACAAGTAATGACATTTTCAGACCTTCCTGGACTATTCTATCTTCTTTTACTCGTAATCTTACTTATAACGACCGCAACTCAGTGCAGGGTGCTTCGTAACATTGCTTTCTCCTCTCTAGTTATTCGCGCCGACTAACTTGATTACTAATACCTGGTTGAAGCTAACAAGGAGGATCTGGACCACGGTATGGCGCTAACTTTCCAATGTAAACTACCTTAGATTTACTTCCCGCTGACTGCTGAGTGCGGTAGATCAGGTCGTTGATTTTCCTTAAGGATATGGTAGGGGCCTTTCCCAGTTCCGTTGCGATTTCTGACAAAGTCCTACTCGGTGCTTGGGACTGTACATCCGTATGGGTCGCCTCTAGTCAAAATGTGTCCCTGTGACACGCCTGTCGATTCTAGCTTCTGCTTTATCGGTATTAACTTTCAAACGTTCCCGAGCGAATCCGTAGACCTTTGTCCTGACATTGCATACATCACATTTTTTACACCAATCCACTATATCCCGTCGGCAATCAACCCAATAAAATCTTTCCCAAACCCGTGCCAGTGTTCTTTTAATACCAAAATGTCCTTCCGAACGGCTGCTATGAAGCTCCTTCAACACACTTCTAACATGTGATTTCGGCAGTACCACTTGGTGGGCTATATGTACTCCATCAGTATTCTCCTACTTTCGGTGCAATAAGCCATCGTGATGATACAGTGAGTCCCACTGAATCCAGTACCCTTTAATAATCTAGGAGTTTATTAGGTAATCTAGGAGTTAATTTAGTAATCTAGGAGTTTATTAGTAATCTAGGAGTTTGATTAAGTAATCTAGGAGTTTAATTAAGTAATCTAAGAGTTTTAAAATATGAAAAATTATAAAATGTTTAATGTATGCACAAATTTAAATTTAAAAAACAAATTTGGATAGCAAAGCTAAAACCTTTATATAAATAACTTAAAAAAAAAGTTCAATCATTATCTACGTTCCTAGGTATCTCCGCTCTTAAGTAGGCAAATCAATATTATTTTATTTTTTTTCTCGGTACTCAGGCCTTTGAGGAAGAACAGCTTATGCTGATCAAAGGGCCTATTGACCTTCTTTCTTGTTAACATAAATGGATATTTATAAGGATATGTATGTAAAATGGAATTTGTATTATTTGTTTTCAAAGGTCAATAAAAATTATTAATATTATTATTATTATTATATTATAATAGCTTCATTGTATTTGGCTTGCCAAGTGGTGTGACTTTATTTTTGAGCCATTCTCGGTCAACCTTCAAGTCATTGTCTTTCTTCTGTCCCTTTCTCAGGCTTTCAAAGGTGATTCCTTCTTCGTCGCCCTCTGGTTTGATAGTGGTTGCCCGAAGAGTAATTTTATTAACCGGTTCCTCCCATTCTCCGAGTCCCTTACTGTACCGGCATTCTCGTTCTAAACAGGGTCGCCTGGAGAGAATGTCTGCGTTGCTATGGAGACAGTCTCTACGATACTGTACTTTTTGATTATTGCTAGAAAGTCAGCTCGGTGTAGGTAATTGGCTTCTTCGGGACGCATAGCTACTGTGACTATTGCTTGTTGGACTTCGTGACGGGCTTCGGAAGATTGATCTATGTGACTTTTCAGTCTCATTTCCTAATTCTACAGGTTCTTTAAAGGTACCTGATTCCACAATTAAAACATATCTGCTATTGGCCTCCTCACTTTCCTGGGATTTTATTTCTCTTACTTTTGCGCGAGAAGATCTAGATATGAGTTTTAAAGCTTTATATTCCTGGGCTGCAATAAGTTTCTCCCTCAGCGTCTTATAATGTTGTAGACGAAGGGCTTGCTGCATTCTCACATCTTGCAGTCCATCAATGAATGCCTGAATTCCGATTTGTTCTTGGAAATCTTTCGGCGCCTGTGGATGGGCCAGATGAATCAACCTTCTTATGTCGGCTTTGAATTTCTGAATTTCATTATGTTTCTGACTACGAACCTTTAGCTGGCTTTGGAATACCCGTTGCAAATGCTGCTGGCCATTCCTTGTCTCTAAAGTTTGGACGAGAGATAAATAACTGGGTTTTCTTGGGGAAGTAACTGTCAAACGGTTGCTGCCTGTCCTCGCAACGACACTATCAATGAAGCCACCACCTCTTTCTCAATCCAGCCATTAACTCCAGCTGCAGCTTCAAATTGGAGTCGAAACGTTTTCCATGTTGTCTGATCGTCAAACGTGGGTACCTTAATGTTTTGCTAGTATGGCTTTGGGAAACTGGGTTTTGGATATGGCTTGATTCGGTTATAGCTGAGGACGAGGTAGTGTTCGCAGTTTCTCTGTTGCTTGTCAAATCTAGGCTACGAATTCTTTTTTCTAAATCAACTATTCAGTTCTAATTTGCCTTTCTAACCCTATTCTAGCCATTTCTTGTTGTATTACATTAGTTTTTAAATTATCTTGTTGTTGTGCTAAGAGATCTATTCGACTGTTCAGTTGACCTACTTCTTGCTTAAGGTTTTCTTGAAATGGCAGGAAGCCATTTATAATCTCCATCTCCGCTTTTCTATGCCTCGCCTCCTTCTCCTCTTCTCGCCTTTCCCTCTTCTCTTCTTCTTCCTTATTTTGCCTTTCCCTTTCCTTCTCTTCTTCTTTTCTACGCCTTTCCTTCTCCTTTTTTACTTTCTTCTTACGCCTTTCTTTCTCCTCCTGTTCTTCCTTCCTACGCCTTGCCTTTTCCTCTTCCATTTTCAAAAACCATGTTTGTGGGCCTGAAGTATCCATATCCGTTTCGTGCACAGTGGTTCTATTATTTACCATGAACTTCTATTTTGTATCCCACCGCTGTCACCAATGCTACGCAGGTTTTTGGTATCTCAATTTATTTCAACTTAACTTTTACAACTGATAACTTTAACGTATAACATCTATCATGAAACTTTTTTTTTTGACAAGTAATGACATTTGTAGAAATTTCTGGACTATTCTATCTTCTTCTACTCGTACTTTTACTTATGACGATCGCAGCACGCTGCAGGATGCTGCGTAACAATATACTAAATAAGAAAACAGCAAAATATCTGGGTCCAAATCTGTATGCCAAATTAAAACACATGGAGCATGTAAAAATGTAAACTGAACGGCTAAAGATTAAATATAGAAATACGTTTTGGTTGGTAGGAAAGCACTCTTTATTTTCCATTCAAAAGACAAAAGTTTAATGGTATTTTAAAAGATGTTCATTTTATTTGATTATGCCTAAATTCTAAAGATATTTGAAGCAGAGGTAGAGGAGGAACAAAACACACCTACACATCTACTACTTGCTTGAAGATATTTGAAGCAAAGAATACATACCCAAGAAGCGAAACTGAATGAGTTTTTCTATGTACCAAAGTAGCAGCGACCTTGACGTAAATGGGAACTTAATACACTGGGAAACGTATAATTCCAATCAATTTTTGTTGTTTGGTTCATGAGAATTAAACACATACTAAAGTTAAAATGACGGAAAATTCTTACTTGTATGTTCATATTCAATAGATAATGTTAATAATAATAATAATTTTAGTAATAATAATAATATTAATAATTTTAGTAATAAGTACTGTAGGTAGCTGTAAATGTATTTTGATTGCATGATCCTGATAGCAGCGACTTGGTTCCTCAGAGTGAATCTGTCATATATATTACTGTTTTAATCCTTACTATAAAATTGTTTATATGTATATTATTTAATGGATTAAATCGATCACAGTCCGTATGGTTTGACAAACAAAATAGTATATTACATTACGAGTGTGGAAAGTGACATTTTTCACACAAGTGGGAAATATTGTCGCACGAGGCACACGCTGGTGCAAAATATTTTGTACTGCATTTTCTGATTTCTCCGATATGTGTGTAGGAGTCGATGGTAAGTCTTCTATATCGCTGATATCAGACATTTTGATAATACAATTATCTACGAAAATTTAATACGTACTGATTTTGACAACTTACATAGGAACTTAGGACATACGTCAAATGCACAGCATGTTTAATTGAAAAATAATCGGTTTCTAGTGAATAAAAATCTCTATCGTTATGAAAAATCTGTATCATAATGGGTATCATTATGAAACAGATTATGGGCATATAAGTGCATTATTATAATATGGGTGTAGAAAAATTATCATTATAATACTGAATTAGAAGTTAAAAATAAAACATTTACGGCCAGATGAAAGAACGTTTATTAAAATGTATAAGCCTGATAAACTTTTACAGAGAGTGAGAAAGTGATATGATATAAACTTTCAAATACTCACAGTCTAATACATAACGTTTTTCTGCATTTTTCTGTTATGCGAATTACAATATTTTAAGGAATAATATATTTTTAACCTAATAAATAATTTCAAAATATATAATTCTGGAAAGAATAAACATAGATGTTGAAACTCAATATTTTTCATCTCCTGGGAATTTAAACATTGTTAGCCCTTGTTCTGAAGTTGTAACACAACGCAATGTATTTTTTTCAATGTAATAAAAACCTTTAAACTATCTAATATATAATTACTACTTTTAAATAAACCTACTGAAATTTTCTCAAAACGCTAAGAATAATATACCAAACGTCATACACTACATGAACTGACAACTATATTTGACGTTAAACTACCTCTAAAACACTGAGAAAACTTGGCAATTTTTTGTCCACGAATCGCCCATTTAGTGTCGCTTCTTGGGTAGGTATTCTTTGATTTGAAGCAACTTTCAAATGAATTATTACACTTTCGCCATTTAAAATAATTTGCTAAATATCGCTACAGAGCTGTTTGACGATTACATAAGATATACTATATAACTAAAATTTTATTTATAATATTAGTGTAGAAGGGTCAAATGAGGATATCGTGTCGAGGTGTTTAACAAATAATAAATTTAAATTTCTTTTGCAGGGGTACATTTAAATATAGTGATATATTAGATTTAGCTGATGAAGACAGTATTAAAATGGTGAAAAAAAATCAAAACAAAATAAATATGGATGATCCATGTAATATCCAATTTACATCTGTAAGTATTACTTGTAGTTTTAGGAGTTGATTAGCTGTATTTAATAGTATATTAACCTCATTATAATTACCTCATTGTTTATTTGCAAGTACTCAGCTTTTACTTTATGTTAGGCAGACAGAACTCTCGCCTCAAAGCTCTATTTAAAAGAGTGGTACATCTACTAAATTGAATGGGGATGATTTGTGCGAGCACAGCTTTTATGAATGAACCAACTATTACGTCTGCTTTACACCGTTGCCACACTGCAAAACAAATGGTGTACTTTACTATAAATTATATTTAGCTACAATAATAGATTGCAACCAGAAAAATACATTAAACTGATTTTAACTGCACTAAGAGTATTATTGATACAATTATGCATTTTCAGGGTACGACAGGAAACCCCAAGGCACCAGTTCAGAGTCATTTTAACATTGTTAACTGTGGATATTTCTGTGGAATGTCTGTCGGACTACACAAGAAGCATCAAAAAATATGTATGCAGAATCCATTTTTTCATGTTTTCGGTACAGTTGTGGCTATCAGTAGCAGTATAAACCATGGGAGTACAATAGTGTTACCTTCCGATGGATACGATCCAGAAAAAAATTTGACAGCTATCGTTGAAGAAGAGTACGTAATTTATTAAAGTAATTATTTGTTTAATTAGAGCGAAAAGTAAATATACAGGGTGTTTCCAAACTTGGTGTCCAAATTTGTAGGGGTGGTAGTTCGCATAATTTGTGTAATACCCGCTGGTTTTGGCGTATATACTTTCTACAAGAAAACTGTGGGTATTTATTATTTTTCTTAAAATTATTACTTATAGACTGACTTATTCAAACTAGACTTTAACCCTGTATTGGTGTCAAAGAGAAATTACATAATCTAAAAGGGTACTTACTTATAGGTCTAACTTAGATGTCTATCAAGTCTGTTGAGCGGTCAAAGGCACTATGGTTTTCTACCAAAAATTAAATATCCTACTAAGGCGTGATTCGTCACGGCTAAATATGCGTGAACCTTTTTTTTTCTAGTTGATATCCTTAATCCTCAGAAGAATATTTAATCTTTCGTATCATAATCTTCACTGGGGTATGTGGGAGGGGTTAATTAAAATCCGTTATTAAAGTAATCAAATAAAATGAAAATAAAAAAGGTTTAGTGAGTTTTGACATTTCAAAAAATATAATGAAAATCAACATACAGAACAAGAAAAAATTGAAAAATCAAGATAAAATTCCTAGTAAAATTTGAAATAAAATTTATGACAATGGCACTAAGTTTTAGCAAGTTTAGGTTACAATCATTGCCTAAATAGCAACTTGTTTATCCTTCAGTAAATTCCCGTTTGTTATTTATAAATTATAAAAAGGAGAGAGCATTATAATAGCTTATCCAAATATATCAGGCTACAAGTTAATACCATTTAACTTCAAGTATTAAGATTAATTACTGTCTCATTGAAGGGTTGACGGCTAATCACACCTGTATTAGATGATTGTCCCCGGAATTGCCTGGTCGGTTAACACTATTGATTAACCGGTATAAAACTATACAATCACCGTTCGCGCCGCGAAATTTCTTTAAAAAAACCAAAAAAACTAAAATTAATTATATGACCCCGTGAGACCTGTTTTGAGTCGTTCCCCCCGCGATGGGCTAACCCCGACTTTTAAGCTTCAAAGCGCGCCAAAGGCACGAAGTGCTCTTTGGTACTCCCTGGTATCCACTGTTTTTTTTTAATCCAACCCGTGTTGAACAATGTAGATTAACTGTTGTATCAGCAATACGTGTAGTTTCATAGCCCACATCTGTTATTTTCCATAGCTTGTGAAACTAAATACATTGCCCAGTTTCGCAAAAAACTGTATCAACAATTCCATGATGTGTTTGTTTTTATGTCAAGAAACCTTTGTTTTAAATTACAACTTTGTTTTTATAACGACGTCCGGTTGAATTATTAAATAAACCTTTTGTTATTTTATTTTTAAATTTTTGATAAAATTGTTACGGGGCCCGATCTGGAGAATTGTCCTGGGGCCCGGTCGCATTTTCGTTAACTGCACCCATTATGTACCGTTCGGCTTTCCGAACGTTGCCTTGTTAACTGAGGACGATATGGATTAATTTTACACTATACCGTCTGCACTTAACTGATTCTGTGATATTTGCGTTGTAAGTAACTATATCACATATCAAAGTATGTGAACTATACCGACTCAACGACAGATTATTATTGTAGCGTCTACAGTCCGCACTCGATTTATTCGGTATATCGGTATTATTTACATACTATCATCTACAACAGTGATAACAAATACGTGGTAGGCATGGACTCATTGCCGACAGATCACCAGTATTATGAAGTTGATAGTACTACAATTAGGACAATGTTCAGAGACAAAGTAGCAGTAGAGGTAAGCGAAAGTATTATATTTCTCCGAAAAACGGAGTACATAACATAACCTACAGCAAGTTTAAGTTAAGACTGACTATAGGCAGTGTTGCCAGTTATTTAGAGACTTTAAAAAATGATAGCTTCTTGCCTATAAAAGATAAAAAAGTTGAAAGATCGTCTCTTTTAAAAAATTTTTTCAGTTTTAAATTTGGCTCAAAAAATCCTTTAGGGCAATCCAAATAATATACCCAAAAAGCACACGGTTTAGGGCAGGTTTTTTTGGGCAAAATTTAAAAGTGTAACAAACTTTTTTGAGGAGACATGATTTTTCAAAATTTTGATCCACACTACTTGTCTGGGTGACTGTAAAAACTTAATTGTTTCTTATTCCATTTCTAACATCAACTACGTAAAAATAGCTATTATGACTATTTATTTTCATACATTTTTGTGATAGTGTTATAATTTCAGATTTGGATTTCGGAATTAGAATCAAAATCGAAAGTAACGTGGCGAATAACGAAAACTTTCAATAATAAATGCCTAGGGAGAAAAAACATTTTCAAGCGTATTTACCATTGCCACTTTAGTACGAGATCTTGTTCAACTAAAGAGAATAAAACCTCTAAAACTCGAAAAAGCAGAAATACCAACTGTCCAGCTACGCTTACAGTGATTATAAAGAGATTCGTAAAAAACACTAAATCCAAATTCAAGAATGATCTTATAGAAAAATGGCCCTATGTAATAAGTTTTAGAGGTGATCATAATCACACTGTTCTTAGTGCTGTAGCCTTAAAAGAAAGACCTATCGGACATGAGACTAAAACAGCAATACTAGAATTATTTGAAAAAGGTCATAGTGTTGCATCAGCATATCACACATTCTATTTATCAAAAATGGAAGAACTGGGTCATAATCACAGCTTATACAATACAGCTAAAACACTCTCTTGGCGGCAACGGTTTGCGTCGATTTCGTCGCGCATCGCTTAAGGTCCGCCTTCGAAGGGAAAAGACGGTTTTGGCGTTCAGAAGCGTACTTAGGCAAGGTTTTGAGTCGTGCGTATAATTTCGTTGATTGTATAATTTCGTGGAGCCTATAATTTCGTTGATTTTGTTTGAGTTAAAGGTACTGTTATTATTTTGGTGACTCTTTAGCTGTGAGTAGAATGAGTTTGTGCAGTCAAAAGCTGTTTTAATAAGGGTTATACCTGCAAGAAAACATTCTTTAGTTTTCCCAAGGACCCAAACCGATAAGTACTACATTATAAGAAATTTTCATTGTTAAAAATATAATTTATACAGGGTGTCTCATTAGTGCGTTATTGTTCATTATTTTGTTGTAGACACGCAAGAAAGTTTTAAATAAAAGTTATATGGATTTGAAAAATACCTACATATTTTAAAAATTTCTTTGGATATACAGGGTGTCACGTTTTTGCCTGGAAAATTAAAATGTATGTTTTTTAAATGGAACACCTTGTATTTTATTTTATGATGAAATTATTAACACCCTAAATTATTGTAAAGACGAATTGCTACAGAAAATTTTTATCAGGTATGTGTGTGGTTACCTTTTAATAAAAGCCTTGCGGATCCACTCCTGCGATACCTGTCTTAAATATAACAAAGATCACGTTGAATTAGACGATTTTTCTTTTTATTGCTTTTAAAAGGCATATGATAACGCCAATTCAGATACATTTGGAAATCTGCAACTGTCAAATGATGAATTTGTAGAACTAATATTCAATATTGAAAAGATATTTTAAAATAATTTTGAAGAATTGGCTACAAAAAATAACATTTGTACCACACTTTTAGAATTAATTAACCCAATACCCTTTAGTCATCCATGCTAACGTTTTCCAAAAGAATAACTTATTTTATTGTATGTTTAATCTCAATAACTAAAAAATATACTGACAATTAGTTTGACAGAATTGTCATTTATTTAAAATTTTAAAAATAATAGCAGTCGGTTGATCAAAATATGAACGGTGATTGGCGAATTTATTTTTTTTGCAGTGTTCTCACTACCTAGAATGGATATGAAATATATTCGTTCAATTGAAGGCAATAGCATACTTTTTCGTTTTGTAATCTGTGCAGGGATATTAGCCAATCTACGCACATACTACAAAACGAAAAATTATGTTATTGCGTTCAACTACGAATATATTTCATATCCATTTTAGGTAGTGAAAACACTTTAACAAAATTAAATCTACAAATCACAGTTCATATTTTGGTCACCCAACTCCTATTATTTAAAAATTTTTAAATAAGTGATAATTCTGTTAAACTAATTGTCAGTATATATTTTAGTTATTGATATTAAATATACATTAAAATTTTTGTGTAGACTCGATAAATAATAGCATTTTTGTTTTTATTATGTCCACATTAAAAAAAAAATAAATTTTAATCAAACTACATGATACTAATTTAATTACGAGTATTAAAACTAAAGTCCTGAAAGTTTCGGTGAAGATGAGGACAGAACATCTGCCTTCCATGCGAAAAGCCCGGGATCGAATCTAGGCCGAGGACTAATTAATTTTTCATGTTTATTTTATTTTATAAATTAGTCAACTTCGTAAATTATTTTAAAATTAGTTATTTTGTCTAAATAACCTAAAATAATTTTTTAAATTTGTAGATTTTCGTTAGTGGGTCGTAGAAAAAATATACTGACCATATCGAGTGGATTGTTCATATCACAATCAGACGATTGAGTACTCCGCCTACGACGGCGTGGTCAAACTTCGTCTTTGTGTGATATGGCTATCATATCCACCCTTGTTGAACAAACTACAATTTATTTGTTTTCTTGGTTTAAGTTTTACATTAGAAATAAGAACTAAATTAATTTACTTTTCAAGTTTTCTTGTAAAAATCGATATTACTTTCTCCAAGTACAAATTTAGTACCTACCTAAAATAAGTACTAATTATGTAATATCGTGTAATATTGTAATTCAAATTTCACATTACAATAAAGTTTCAAAATTCCCTACTTCGGTATGGTCAGATAAAAATTGAATATATTATATTAATAAAAACTGTTAAAGTATTACTTCTACAAATCTGTATTTCAATTAATAAGAATACATCTAAATATAACCAATATTGTTAAAATAAAAGCACAAATTCTTTATAATTCCAAAATACCATAGAGTTCCCAGACCTCAGTCGAAGCATTCGTTTATCTAGGTATAAACCCTTTGCGCGAAGAGTAACACTTGCCAGAGACACGGGGTACCACTTGATTTGCATCCACGAGCGTGACACATTTCTTTAACAATTGAAGCCCTTGGTGTAAAAAGGATCCAAGTCACAATTTGTCGTGAAGTGACTGTTTTAGCTCAAAACATTTGTTAACGAGGATTTTACTAGCCACATACAAATTATTTTACCTCTAATCCGAAAGATGTGCTATTTTTCGTAATATTTATATTTAAATAATTTTTTAATTATATTTGACAGATTTAAAACAAATTAAAAATTTAATTTCCCAAAACTTACTTAACATGGCATGTAATCAACCTTATTACGTCAAGGTTTTCAATTTTTTCAATAATAAAAAAATTGCTTAATCCGGGCCCGACTTTTCCCTTTAATCTAATAGAGATAGCATCATTCCGTCTTGCTTGGTTCTCGACCGCCAGATCAAAGACGCCGACACGGAGTTGTGGAGCTGTATTGTATAAGCTGTGTCATAATTATGAAGACTATCTTTTGGATAGGCACTACTTTCCTACAAAAAATGATTACGCCACGTAATCAAAATGATTTGGCGATCTTTCTGGACAGAAAATGCTTGAACACTTAGAAAAAAATTTACAAAATTCCTTTAATATGCAAAATGTGCAATATAAAATTAATAGAGTTGGAGATCATTATTCGGTGTTAGATTGTACGCCAATTATGCAACGCGCAGCTCGTTGTTTAGTGCAGGCTTCTGAAGTTTTATTTGTAGATGCGACGAGTAAGTAAATGCGATGTCCAGAACCATAAGTTGTACTTCTTTGAAACCCATTCTCCTGCTGGCGGAATCCCTGTCGGATGTAATATAAGTAGTTCACAAAAAGCAGATGTATTTAATGCAGGTGTAGAAGGGCTAATCGAAATTATGCCAATAAAAATATCCCCTGCAGTAATTTTAACAGATGACATGGGTGAAAGAAATATTCTGAAAAAAAATTGGCCATATTCAACTCTATTACTCTGCACATTCCATGTATTGAAAGCATGTTGGAAATGGTTAAAATGCGCAAAAATAAAAATAAAACAAGAAAATGTCCAGGATCTTTACAAGCTTTTTCGAAATCTATTAATGTCTACAACAGAAGGAGACTTGGAAATGCATAAAACATTTTTTTCGTTTCATGTAACGATCCTAAATTTAAAGAATATGTACAAAACATTATTAATAGGATAGAAACCTGGTATTTGTTTCACAGACGGCAATTTAAATTACCAGGAACAGATACAAATAATTATGTAGAGGTAATGTTCAGGTTATTCAAAGACATTACTTTAGAGAGGACAAAAGCATTTAATTTATGTCAACCGATTTTGTAATTACTAGCTTTGAATCTTATACCAAACAGAGGATTTTAGGTATTATTTTGAATATACTCAAAAAGCAAAAATCAAAGAGACGAAAAAGATGTTACTGAGAGCCAAATAGCTGACATGGGAAATATGCAATACTCTGTAAAGAGTTGTAAAGATAAAAATAAAACCTATTTTGTCGATATGCAGACTTGCATTTGCACTTGTTACTATGGTAATACTGGAAAAATATGCAAGCACCAGGCAGCAATTATAAAACTATTTTATATTGACTCAGCAGTCAATGTTTTATCAAATTAAACTAAAAGAAGATTATATTTTATAGCCACAGGAAAAGAAGCCAACGAAAATTTGCTACAACCTCTCTTAGTTGAAAATGTGGAAAATGTTTATAATGTAAAATATACTGAAAACGAAGTATCATCAGACCATGTATATAGTGAAATTGATAACGAAATCAACAGCGAGCCACCAGTACAATTAGGTATTCCATCAGACAAAGAAGTTTTAGATGTGAAAGAGAAATGGAAAGATTTTTCTGAAACAATACTAAAAAACTTAGATGACGACACAGCCTCATTTTTTGTCCAGCTGTCAAAATATTCCTAGAAAATCGAAAAAAATATGCCCAGTCCTCAGAATCTTTGATGTCAGGACTTTATACGGCTTTTAAATATTCTGGTAAGCTTACAAATTATTTATTGACTTACTTATTTTATAAAAACATTTCCACAATATTTATAGGCCTTCCATCTAAATCACAAAAGACAAGGTGCCAAAGAAAAGGGAAAAAAATTTCCGTCCAACCAACGTCAGTTTCTTGAAGGAAAATCAAATTATCAGGGAGAAGATCGCAACACGCTGGCCGAAAAGTTGATATATTGGATGAAAAGAAAAAAAAGCACCTCATGCCTAAATCTAAGGTTGAAATGAACATCCTTCTCGGAGATAATAAATATAAGAAATAATTTTTATACGTTTCATTTGTTGAAAAATATAAATTAAATTTATTATAGTTTATTGATATTTATAATATTCACTGGTAAAAAAAAACATTCATGTTAAATGCAGAAGGTATAGTCCCAAATTTTATCTATATCAACCTCAGTTAACAAGGCAACGTTCGGCTTCCTTGGTAAAAAATAATCTTGGTAAGTGCAGAAGGTATAGTGCAAAATTAATCTATATCGTCCACAGTTAACAACGCAACGTTCGGGAAGCCGAAAGGTACATAATGGGTGCAGTTAACGAAAATGCGGCCCGGTCTGGCTCTCGGCGGCCCTGCTCTGGGCTAACTATAATACTAAATCACTCTAACAATTCCCGAATAGAAAATAGTTAAATGATGATATTATTAACGTAGAGAATAATGAAATTTTTTTTCAAAAAATTGTTTTTATCGTTTATTAGAATGATATAAACTGGAAACAAAGAGGTATGCAGAAAATTATTAAAAGTAAAAAGCAATTTTTTTAGAAAAATTTACCAAACAAAAATATGCAACAAAGACAGAAAATTGTTTCGAAGACTTTTAATTCCACACTGAATAAACAAAATATTTTTAACATTGTTAAAATACACAACGCTAATGAAAAACGGAAAACTCAGAAATTGGTAACAGTTTACTTAGATTCAATTGCTAGTAATACAATAAAATCATTTTCCAAAATTATTTTGGACCACTCTATATATTTGAACATAATTTTAATATATTGCCCTTAATACTGTGCAGATACCCCTAGGAACATATTTTTGGCGATTAGTATCGTTGAGGTAATAAAAAGCACGTTGTATATTAATATGTTTAATTTTATTTTTTAGGTGTAATGTTATTTTTGGAACGCCGACAATGTATGTGGATCTAGTAGCAGTGCAGAAAAAGAGAAATGAAAAAAATATTAAAGTAGAAATTGCACTATCTGGTGGTGCGTTATGCCCTCCTGCATTGTTTAGAGACATGATGGATGTAATTAAAGTGAAGAAAGTGATGGTAATGACTTTTCTTTTTTAACAAATTTCAAAATAAGTTAAATTTTCTCAATAAATCAGAATATTTTTTTTAGTTATGTGGGTACCTCGGGTAGTTTAATAAAAATTTGTCAAGATCTGATGAGGGATTCATTAAACATCATCAGACCCTTTATTTATGGAGTTAATTTTTTTAATTACTTTTTTAATTTTTTATATACAGATATATTTATTGAGTGTATGTTAAGGAAGTAATTATAAGACCAATTCTAATTTTTGAAAATTCAAACTTAATTAATTTAGGAAAAATCCGTTTAATCTAGAATTTGTTCGAATAAGTGTGGTAGGTAATTGAAAAATATTTTTTTTAAAATACAATTGTTATATTGCTCCTTAACGGAGGAGTTAGTTAAACAATCACAATCAGAGACATTGTTGACAAAGAGGAAGAGTAAATTTTTTTTTTAGATACATGGTACCATCCATCGATGGGTCTCCGCACTTTTCTTATGCAAACGGGAGTACCGTCAAAATGTCTGAATTTTTTATGTGTTAAATAACTTGATGTCCCCATCAAAAGTGTCCATGGTCCCAATCGTATCCTATAACTAGATATTGAGATACAGTGTGTTGAAGTTAGAAATCCCTAGTTCTTTAAAATGGACACCATAAATCACCCTTAAATATTTTTGTAAGTTTTTTGCTCATTCTGTGTAGTCAAAATACATACTTAACTACTATAATTAAAATATTGTACCTCACGGGGTGATTAATGATTCGGCAAAACTTTTTTGGTCAAAGTAGGTATTCCCTCCGAACAAAAATAGCTAAAATACCGAAAAAAAAATATCACCGTCAGAGTCTCTCAATATTTGATATCGTATAGTACTCGATGTACTCGTTCAAAATTCTTATTGGTAAAATTAGATCCTATGACTAGTTTTCCAAATATAACTTAATATGTACCAAATATATGAATTTTAAACAATAAATATATACTGACATAAGTAGATATTTTCAAGAGAAATATCTTATATTAAATATTTTTACATACTGTTTTAGATTAAGAATATAGCCCTTGTACTATTTGCAAAGAAAAAAAAAATTCGTACTTACAGGGTGATCGCGGTTGAATATGTAAGTTAAATCAACAAAATGTTGAAATTGTTACCAAAAAATTGAAAATAATTGTTGTTCATCAAAAAAATATTATAAGTCCATATACATGGTCATACTCTATTTTGGTACAAAAAGTTGAATATATGGTAGGTCTCAGTAGGATGTGCAGAAATGATTTATGATCAGATTACAGGTTTATGTGGCTCGAGTATAGTCATAAGTGCCACTTTGTATTATATATTTAAATAAGATTATGAGCTCCATTCACACCACCAATGAGGTAAAGCCCCCAATACATTTTGTTTTAAGTCGCATCCCTTGCAGGATGGTTACAGTTGAACTTGCAAGGTGGAAAAATCAACAATATATAAAATTATTGCCAAATATTAGAAAATAAATTGCTTGTAAGTTCTTTATTGAAAAAGATTATAAATATACATACATTTATATTTTAAATAGCCAATACCAAACTTTGTCAAACTGACAGTTTTTGGAATAACTAGAAATTAAAAACATTTAATGGAGCCTCAGAATGAAGTAGTCAATGAGAAGAAAAATCTGGGAAATTATCCATTTCTTAACTACTGTTTCATTGCGAGTTTTCTTCTAGATAATCCATTGAGTAATAGTTATGCACACAATGAAGTATAAATGTCATATCTACTTATTGGTACTCATTCATATAAGATATAGTATTTATTGGTTTCAAATATTTAACATAAGTCGAGCAGACATATTATTGTAATTTAATTTTCACGAAACATTTGTTTATATTTTTTTAGTTTACAGCTTACCTGTTCCTCTCTTGATTTTTCAAAGGCCTTTCCAAAACAATATGATATGAATATAGGGTAATAAAATATTCGTAATTTTCGAATAACCTGCCTGTTTTTATATTTTCATTGTGCAAAGGCATGCAAGTCGGTTTGTTAAGTATTTAATGATTTAAAGTGGGAAATATAGATAATCTTTAACATCCTGTAATTCCGTAATTTTTCACTTCAGACATTAAGCTTGTTTTAATCGACACAAGCAAGGCATTTTAAATAATCGTCTGATACCGTGTTAAGAATCATCCTGTATACTCGTAATGATAAAATATAAGGCTAAAGACTGCCTGCATGCCTGAAGTTTTGCTTTTTTATATCTACTATGATAATACATAATTTTTCCGAAGATTTTCACAAAAATTAATTACCCTGTATATTTTGTAACCTATGAGTTTTTGACGATTGATAGATTTTATTAGTAAATTCTAAATAGTGGTGAATATGCCAACAACCTTATAGGATATATAAACATGCTTACACTTGATTTATATATATTGATCTAGAAGGCTATGATTAAATATTTTCCGAATAATTGAACATATTGTTGACTTTTATAATAAATGACGTTTGTATTACTTTAAGCGAGCATTAGACCGTTCTGTATTATTGTTTTAAATAAATATTGTTGCAAATATGGCGTTTGCAAATAGGATTAGCTGTTATGTTTGCAATAGACACTTTTAACTTCGACTCACTATTCGTTTAGACGAGGACAATAATTAATATAGATGTGCTTAACATTGCTAATTTTAGAAGACAAGCTGCCGGACATCCTGCAGTCGATAATCTACAAGAAGTAAGATTATATTTAAACTATTATCACGCAATTACACAGGAACTTAGAAATATTGAAAATGATCCAAATTGCCTAAGACTTAATGTTTTAACACCCCACTCAGTTCGTGGTTGTATAATTTATAACTCACAAGTAAATGTAAGAAAACTATCGGCAGTTTGCAGAGCAAATATTTTTTTAGTCTCAAATATTTATGTACCCGAATATCTAAAGATTTGTGACATTCATCTGAATCATTCGGGTTTACTAATGATTCATTTACATGCTGGTTTACGTTTTGTTTATAGACCATTCCTCCACGTTAATATTCAGCAATTTTTGTCTAGTTTAAGAGCGGCTGCTAATGCTAATAATAATTTAAAAAATTGGGAAGACATAAATACTTTTAGTTTAGAAGAATTTAAATATTTAACTTCAATTTCTAAAGAGAATTTTCAAGAATTATATGAATTTTGTGAACCAATAGAACAATATGGCAACTTAAGAAGCATTGCTCAAAAAGATGAGTTCATAAAATTACTTTTTAATTATTCATCCCGACAAGTCACTAGTATAGTCATATCTAATGTCCGTATGTCCCTGCTTCAAAGATTTGTACCTAGTAATATTGGATTTAGATCAATAACTAGAGAAAACTATATCATCAATCATGTCCTTGAATTCGTAAACGCGCCTTACAACCCTATAGCAAATATTCCAAAGGCCATATTTTATGTCGATTTTACATATAACTCAATTGAAAAAAGTAGTAATTTTAGAATATTACGTCAGTCCTATTGCTATTTTAAGAAGGAACATTTAGTTAAGCCAGAAATTACAGTAGCTCCTGACGGATATATTTTATCAATCAATGGTCCCTATTTTTCTGATGAATCTAATAATGATGCAGCAATCTTACGCCAACAATTGGTTAATGATAATAATGAATTTAGAAACTGGATTACAGAAGGAGATATAGTAATAGTAGATAGAGGCTACAGAGATGTAATTCCTAGATTAGAAGAACTTGGGTTAATTACTTATATGCCACCTTTGCTTCATCAAAACCAATGGTAATTATCAACAAGTGAAGCTAATAGAGCGAGACTAATAACTAAAACTCGTTGGGTTGGAGAAGCCAGAAATGGACATTTTAAATCCATTTTTAAATTTTTTAAAGGCCGCATATCCACGCATCATGCAGTTAATTTTAGTGGTTTTTATCAGATTGCAGGTGCGTTGTTAAATAAGTTTCATCCTCTTATAAACCTACCAGGTACAATGGACATAGCAGTTGAAATTTTAAACAAACTAGATGACGTTAATATTGTACAAGCACGCGTCGAAGCCCAAAATCTCACTACCAGAAATGGTCGGTGGCGAAGATTGAACCACATGCATATTCCTGAATTTCCTCGCGTAGAGATCAATTTCCTAAAAGACTTGGTTGGTTCTTACCATATTTATTTAAGTCCATCATATATTCAAGATAAACTGCAAAGAGAGGAAAATAATGTTTTAGAAATAGACGAGTTTAGAGAAGAGAATAATTTTTTACGTTTTAGAATTTATTCTAGGTTCAGAAACGCAACTAAATATATGCTGTGGTTGGCATACGAAGAGGAACTTAATGAAAATATTGATCCACTATCTACTATTATTGTACATGTCCATGCGGTTCGAGAACTTTAAGTACTTGCGCACATGTTGCATCAGTGTTATGGTTTCTTGGTTATGAAAGGCACCATAATAATATAAGATTTCCAACAACATGTTTACTAAATAGCATCGATGATGCAGCAAACCGATTATTTCCAGAAAATATCGATCTCGGTGCCATAGTAGAAGAAAATTAATTGGTATTACCATCTCGTATTTGCACCTAATACTTAACGTTAACCCTTGGTTCAGTTACGTCAGTCATTTGGTCGTTTATATTTAGTTCAGGCTGTTCTTTTAATTTAATATTTGACTTTTGTTTTCTTATATACCTTACAAAGTATCCGAAATTATATGTTTGTAATAATTTTAGTTGTCCTTTGTAATTGCTATTATTGTTATATTTTTCCAAGTTATGAGAACATTAATAACAATGCCAAAAAAGAGAAAAGAGAATTGGGTGTCGTGAAAATTCTACGTACTTACGTGCTAAGCTTGATGCCAAAAAAGACTTGCCAAAATTGTAATGATCTCTTTATATAAATAAGTAAGATATATTGAGATAAATGGAGAAATGGGTGGGTGGGTGGCACTCGAAGTGCGGCCACCTCCTCGTGGTGAGTTCTGGGTTGATTTAACATTCAAAACTGGTTTTATTATCTTGTAGCTGCCCTAAACCCCTTGAGTTTTAAATCAAGCGAAGAGCTGCACAAAGCTGAATTTTTTTAGTTTTTTAATTTCTCACCCCTAAGGTCCCAGCTAAATATTTTATTTTTCACTAATTTTTATATAGGGTGTAAACCACATAAAACACAATTTTTTCACACTAGCCTAAATTAATGTTTTTTCGGTAATTTTTGACCTGCCCTATTATACAAGCAGTGCACTACTCCTACAGGGGCTAACACTTTACGCAGAAATGAGATCCAAATCTGATATAAATATACAATATAAAGAGGCAATGCTTCAGTCAAAATAAACATTTAATCCGATCATTATTCATTTCCCTAGATCCTACTTATACCTACCGTATAATGAACTTTTTTTGTAATGCAGTAATGTATGACCCTGTATGTGAACTAATAAAAATTTTTTAATAAACAACTCGCAAGTTAAAATGCAATTATTTTTTATTTTTTGCCACAAATTTCAGCATTTTGTTGATTTTTTCCTTTTACATATTCAACCGCAATCATCCTGTAAGTACGATTTTTTTGTTCTCTTTGAAAATAGTACAAGGGGTATATTCTTAATCTAAAACAGTATATCAAAATATTTAATATAAGATATTTCTCTTGAAAATATCTATTTTGTCAGTATATATTTATTGTTTAAAATTCATATATTTGGTACATATTAAGTTATATTTGGAAAACTAGTCATAGGATCTAATTTTATCAAAAAGAATTTTAAATGAGTACATCGAGTACTATACGATATTGTTTTTTTGGTATTTTAGCTATTTTTGTTCGGTGGGAATACCTACTTTGACCAAAAAAGATTTGCCGAATCATTATTCACCCTGTAAGGTACAATATTTTAATTATAGTAGTTAAGTATGTATTTTGACTACACAGAATGAGCAAAAAACTTCCAAAAATATTTAAGGGTGATTTATGGTGTCCATTTTAAAGAACTAGGGATTTCTAACTTCAAAATCTAGTCATAGGATACGATTGGGCCCATGGACACTTTTGATGGGGACATCAAGTTATTTAACATCAAAAATTCAGACATTTTGACGGTACTCCCGTTTGCATAAGAAAAGTGCGCGGTCCTTTGTATGATTTTCATTTCTAGTTTTTATTTTGTTAGCTAAGGTATGGATTACTTTATTGGCTGTTGGAATTCCAAGATCATTATGTATTGTGTGGTTGCTTACAAACCATGGAGCATTAGCTATAATATTTCGAAGTGTTTTGGATTGGAGCGTTTGTAATATTTAGGTGTTCGATGGTTTATACGTCTATACCATATGACCAAATTGGCTTCAGTATGACCTTATATAGAAGTACCTTGTTTTCAAGTGATAACTGTGAGCGACGACCGATTAACCAGTTTATTTTTTTGGGTTTTTAGCTTTAAGTGTTCTTTTTAAGCATTGATATGAGTTTTGCAGGTTAACATTTTACCTAAGTGAAATCCAAGATATTTAACTTCAGTCTTCACTGGTATTTGCATATTGTTAATGGAAACTTGTGAACAAACACTGCATTTTGTTGTGAACGTCATTTGTGTGGATTTATCAGTGTTAACTTTTTTCCTCCACTGTTTCAACAAATATTGTAATAGATTTAAATGGAATTGTAGTCTTTCTGATATTCTTATAGGATCTTGATCTGATGACATGATTGCCGTATCGTCTGCAAAGGTGGCGATTAGTGTATTGTCGGTGGTTGGAATATTAGCAGTATATAGTAGGTAGAGGAAAGGGCCAAGGACGCTTCCTTGAGAAACACCTGACTTTATGGATTGATAAGGGAATAAACAGGTTTGAACTTTGACTAGTATATATCTGTTGCTTAAATAGGATTGGAGTAATAGGAAAATGTGGTAAGGTAATAGCTGCTTTAGCTTGTCTAGCATTCATACTTTTTTAAATGCCCGTTGAATGTCTAAAAATACAAAGGCACATAATCTTTTTTGTTCTAGAGTTTCTTTGATACAGTTTACAATCCTATGGCATTGTTGGTTTGTCGATTGTTGGTTTCTGAAACCAAATTATTATAGAGGTATCAGTTGATCTTTGGGTATTATTTTGCTAATTCTATTGAGAAGGATCCTGTCGAAAACTGTAGATAATTGTGGCAGTAAACTTATAGGTCTATATGAATTGGGGTCTTGCAGAAATTTTCCTGACTTCGCTGATATAATTATTTGAGCATATTTCTATTGTATTGGGAAATGATTATTCTGCAGTGTTCTATTAAACATTGTGGTAATGAGTACAATTGCTTTTCTGTGTAGATATGAGATCATGGGTTTATTAATTATATTTCTCGATATACTTCAGCCGGGGAGATTGATCTTAAAGGTAGTTGGTTGGGAGAGCTCAAATATGTTTTTCCTCCGCATCTGTATTTTGATTAACTGATGATATTGGAGTAAAAAGTTTAGCTAAGTGTTCTGCAAACGTATTGCTTTTTTCTTCGTTTCTGCGAGCCCAATTTCCATCAGGTTCTCTTAGTGGTGGAATTGCAATAACTGGTATCTTGAATTTTTTGGTAGCTTTCCATATTCTGTGATACATTGGAAATGTAGTAATTGAATGTAGCATTTCTCTTTTCATTTAAAGCGTTCTTTATACGGTGAGTTAGTCTGTTCAGAATTGATTTCTGGTTGCTTGTCATTTTCTTTTGACTCTTCGTTTCTCAGTTACCAATTGTCTTATATGAAGTGGGATATTGTATTATTCCGCCGTTTCTTTGTGGATTATTGGCGTTGATTGCCAGACAACGCAGCATTCTGAATGAGGTTTGTCGTATATTCAACGACTTCATCTACTTCTTGTGGTTCCTGTATTTTATTATTTAAGCTAATATTGTTATTATTTATTTGTTAAAATTGTTCCCAGTCTGTTTTATTATTGCATACCTTTGGTAGTTGAGTTCTCCAGATAACGTTTGTGCTCAGAGTTATTACTAAAGCACTGTGATCTGAATCCAGATCTAAATTACTTGTAATGACTGTGTATATCTGAAATAATCTTTGTTACTGCAAACTCAATTAAATCCGGTATTTTGTTCAAGTCTGTCGACCAGTGTGATGGATCTTCAGTTGACATGGTTTTTAAATTTAGTGACTGTATAGTCTCTAGTACAGTGGTCGCCAACCTCTCAATGTGTTGAGCTACTTTGTTAATTTTGGAATAAACAGCGAGCTACCCACACGGAAGCCAGGTAACGCAACGTAAATGAAATAATCCACAGTTAATTTATCATTATATGTATATATTTTACTATTTAACATGTAATACATAATACATAGGTACTAATAATAAACTAATAACAAAATAACTAATAAGTATTACTATTACGTACTTGTTCATAGCTACATTCCTACCTACCAAACGAAGGTGTTTGAAAAATAAACACAAACTTTTATCCAGCCACAACGGCATGTCACGTAATATTTAAAAATAATTAATAATAACAACAAAAAAGTAACGCACTATCATGAACATAAACATTGAAAAATAAAAAATCACGTTCAATGACAAGGCTGACACTTAGACTTATCGATAATTTTTTTAATGTTTGCAGTATAATTTGATACAGCCATTCGAATACAATTATCCAACTGTTCATCTGTAAGTCGATTGCGATATTTGTTCTTAATAAACTTCATATTGGAAAAAGAAGATTCACACAAATAGGTTGAACTGAATAATGCTTTCACTTTCGAGTCAACAATGTATAAAACTGAATATTTGTCTTTACTTACAATAGGACAGATACATTTGGGACTAACGATTTTAAGGCTAAATTATTTTGAAACACAATTACTTCTATTTCTGTTGCAGCGATGTCTTCGCCAAAATTCTGCATAACACAAGTTGCAAACTGTTGGATATCAATTTCCATAAAGGGTGAAACAACAAACTGCGCTACTAAAGCCATTTCGTTGAAATCCTTAAAACGATTTTTGAAGTTATTCTTCAGGGTAGAAACTATTTCTACATGATATTTGCTGTCATAGGGTTCTAATGGATTTTGAGATATTTTTTCTGAAAGAATAGGAAAATGCTTGGCATCGCTGTTAATTAGGTTGTGTTCCCAAAACTCCAGCTTTTTGATAACTGCTTTTATATCAGAAAATATTTCCGCTAGTTCTTTGTCTCTCCCCTGAAGCTGCAAATTAAGTTCATTTAATTTCTCTGTAATGTCCACGAGAAAACCAAAATCTCTAAGCCAGATTGAATTTTCTAGTTCCGGAGTCGGTTCATCGCGTTGTTTGAAAAATTGAACTATGCCAGATAGGACATCATTAAAACGTTTCAGCACCCGTCTTCTGCTTAACCATCGGACTTCAGAGTGAAGGAGTAGGTCCCCGTATTGACAGTCAACTTCATCGGCCAAGGTTTTGAATAATCTTCCTTGTAACTCTTGAGCTCTAATCTTGTTCATAATTTTTACCACCGGTTTCATAACGTTGTTTAGTTTTAGGAAATTTCCACATAATGCTTGCTGATGGATAATGCAGTGGTAACAGAGAAATTGCGGAAAAGTTTTATCTTTACGACATAACGCCACCGACCCTTATCACAACCCACCATAGCTGGAGCGCCATCGGTTTTCAACATAGATATATAACCAAGACAGATAGGATTATTTACAAAATTTTTGAAGAATGAAAGGTGGTGTCCGCGGTAGAAACTCAATAATCGGATTGAACATTGATGCCAAGTTTACGTGCTTTTAACTATAGATATATATAACCAATACAGATTACACAATTTCTGAAGTCAACGCGGATGATCCTCGACAGAAATGCAATATTTGGATAAAATTAAAATATTGATGCCAAGTTTGCGATGTTTTTAACTGTAGTAATGTTATTGCGTTTGCTTGAATTACTGTTAGGTCTTTAAATTGTCCAAAAAAAAATAATGTCTGACAACAGCGGAAGTAGAGTAGACCGCAATTGTGGAGGGTCGTATATTGTTTCATTCATAAAAATTCCTTCGATACAGTACTAGTCCAGAAGCCAGTGAATTTTTTCGTACTTGTTTTCCCGGTCCGTGTATATTTAAATAATCTATTCCCGGTAAACTGTATATTTAAAATGGAACGCCAATCTATTAACAAAAGTAAGCCAGATTGAATTCGCGCATTACGTCACATCGATACAAGTGAGATTGTTTACAAAGTGCCTTTGCAGGCCTATTTTGCCCATTTCATGTATTTGTTTTTAAATCATGTTAAATTACTATTTTTGAAACTCAACAAGGAGAAAATCCAATTAACTCTTCCGTTGTGTATATATATAAAAGATAAATTAACTGAAGTTTTATTGGTAAAGTATTAATACTAAAATTTTAATGTAATTTACAGAAAATAGCTAGGTATGTATTTGTTTTTAAATAATTTGATAATTTATGAAAAAGGGAGTAAAAGTGGAATGACCCGTGGCCAGTAGGTCAGTCAATACAAAGTATCATATATTTCTATTATAACATAACTAAAATACCTACATCTTTTAATCATACGGACATAAGTTAAAAACCATTTTAATATATGCATTAGAATGAAGTAATAATAACTTAAAGAGACGAGGTCTTAAAGTAATAGCTGGTACAGCATGTTTTTTAAACGTTTCCTCATTGCTGCTAGAATGAAATCACTTACTCTGAAATGTGCTCTAAAAACGGCATTTATAGCAGTCAGTGTTCAGTCTTAGGATCTCTTCCTAAAGCCCTCATCCAAGCTGCATACATATTAAAAAATAATTTAAAAAAAACTTATTAAATACCTATATAGTTTTCGGTTCTGGGTGCCCTAAAAGAGAACACTTAGCCGACAATTTGGCTCAGATAGCTAAAACCCAAAACTCACACCCCGAACCAGGACGTATTGCTATCCTTTTAAGTAAAAAATAACTACAAATAACTTACCTGAAAAATGAAGGCGTCTAACTTTACACCAAAAAAACCATACACTTTTTCCCATTGTTGCAAGCACCCGATGACGATTAGGTAGATATCAACTAGAAGCATGTACTTAATGGTTATAAAGCTTATTTTAACACAAAAAGAATAAAGCACTAGTCGAAAAGCAGCAATCAAATATAAATAGACCACAATGTTAAAATTCAAATTAAAAACTATATAAAAGACAAATACTCTAAAAGCGCAAAAGATCAGAACCAAATAAAATGAATAACCATAATAACCTAAAAATCACACTAAAATTGCAAAAACTATTACTGTAAAATCATGAGATTACATCAATAATGCATATGCGTCGGAGTATCGCAAATGTCAAAAGTACAGTGTTTCCATGAAAATTTAGCTATGTTTTTAGCAGTATTATAGGACCATTTCTACCACGCGCATCCAACGATATTGGCGTTCCACAGTTCACTGTATTTTCCTCACACCTCTAGTATAAATGATTTGACATAACGAAACTAACAATAATTATAATTAATGTAGTACTAAGTGATTCGTGAATTCTAAATAAAACAATTATATAAAAGTGTAAAAGGAAATATAATTTATTTCCCTATTTTCTTCTGTAATATCTTCAATTATTATGTTTAATTTCTATAAATAAACCAACTGGTTAGGTGAAACATTGTGATATAAGATTTTAATTATGTGTCCTATGCGTACACTTTAATATACAAAACACCTGGAACATTCTTTAAATAATTGTGGTCGTAGAAATAATTGTGTACATAACTCGTTTGAAAGT
Source organism: Psylliodes chrysocephalus (assembly GCA_927349885.1). Lineage (NCBI taxonomy): Eukaryota > Metazoa > Arthropoda > Insecta > Coleoptera > Chrysomelidae > Psylliodes > Psylliodes chrysocephalus. Next base: position 35,831,696 of record OV651823.1, read on the forward strand.
GTATTTTATGCACTTGCCAAATATATTATCCATACAGATTAATCAGACTATTTTTTACTTAACTTCAGTACATCTCTTACTACTAAAACTATTTTTATTAATGGAAAAAAAGGGCCGTGTTCTCGTATGTTTTGACGCATTTTCGGCCTCAGCCCATCGGATCCCTCTCTAAATATATATGAATTTTGCTTAGAATTGCTAGTCCTACAATTCTCTATTCGTGCTTGCTGACTGGGAAAATAAATACCGAAAATCGTCACTGTCTCCTGGACTATACAATAGATGATGATGAGAACTTCACAACAAATACACTTTTATGAATGGCTAGTTGGGGATGTGGTTTTCAAGCCTACCATTTTCGATATTGGAGTTTTCTCGGAAGACATAATATTTTTTGAATGAGAAAACAACTCCTGTCCAATAGTGTGTCCTTTCAGTGGAATAAACTTCAAAAGATCTTCTTTAATCGTAAAATCACTAATAACGATCCTGACGAACACGGTCATCTGGGCAGTGTCAACGACATTTGTTGATTCATCCAGTTAAAGTGAAAAATAAACACAGTTATCTAAGTCAGTTATTAACTGTAAAAAAATATCATTGCTCATTACTTCTACACGTCTCATCACTGTATTAGCAGAAAGTTGCATAGATTTTATAGCTGAAACTATCTCGTCTTTATTTCTAAAGTTGGCAAATAACGAATCAGCAGCTTCTAAAAACGCCTGTTTTATCATTTCCCCGTCTTCATAAGGTTCCTTTTTTTGTGCAATTATCTGGGACACACGGTACGACGCTTCAGTTGCAGCCTTATTTTTGTCGACTGTTCTTAAAAATATTGATTGTTGTCCAATTAACTGCTTTTTTAACTGTTTCAGTTTCTTCTTTCTGGCCGCAGAATGTAGTGGGAATGATTTTTCAAAATTAGAATGTACAGTTTTATTATGTCTCTCAACATTTCCTTTTTTAGCAACGGAGACCGAAGTATTACATAACAAACAAACATTTTTATCTTTAACTTCTGTAAAAAAGTATTGTTCTTCCCATTCCGAATGAAAGTGGTATGTCTTTACCTTCTTACAACTGCTTGCCATAATATTATTTTTTGTTGTTCTCTACTAACCCAACCGCTGGACGTTGGTTACGCGTTCAGTTTTAAAATTAGCGCAATGTCGCCGCGCCGTGCGTATTTAATCCCGTTCAAAGCAATCCTGATCGTTCTCGAACACTAACGCGCTGGTCCGGCTGGTCGGTTCTAGCCGATTCTAGCTTGATGGCGTCAGCGGCAGATCGCTCACCGCAACGTTGCCGCTGTTTATGTTTAATATTATGACAATTAGATTTTTTTGTGGAATTTTCGGAAGCTTCTCTGATTTTTGCAGTTTGTATTTTTTAAATTAAAATCGTTGTGAGAGCTACCTGAATTGCCTCCGCGAGCTACCGGTAGCTCGCGTTTGACAGGTTGGCGACCACTGCTCTAATAGATTTCTTCCTTTTGGAGTGATTAATCTTGATAATCGGGAAACACTTTTCTACAGGCAGATATTGCTGCTTTTTTAAAATCTATTTTTATGTTTGTTAAATGGTATATATTTTTTCATAAGTGTAAATAACTCGACATATGCTTCAGTTTTCTGTTTTGTAACAATGTGTATAATGTTGGTCGAGCACATTTCGCCATTTCATTGTTTTTGAAATCCACATGGAAAGTGCAAAATTGATCAAATGAAGATGTACAACTTTTAAAAGTTTTGTTGGTGAAATTCTTCATGAAAAATTATAAACAAAATATTTGTTGAAATAAGGGAAGATCAGAATGTCGGTATAGTGATTATAGAAAAAGGATTTTATATTCTTATTGCATTCACAACATATCTGATAGAGGGTTGAAGGTTTGACGTACCATCTTCTATTCTACCACAAAAAGTACAAAATAAATTATCAGCTCAAAAAACTCTATAGTTTCCTAGACTTTTTCACTAAAAAGAAACTTACTATCCTGCATACTTATATTTTTCGTTTTCTAGTCTGTATACGGCTTGACGGAAATTACAGCAGCAGTATTCTTTTCCACGGAAAACGACTCAGAATATCAAGAACTAAATACAGTAGGAAAATTGCAAGAGCATGTAGAAGTCAAAGTTGTTGACACAGATGGCCACATTGTACCTTATGGTGTTCCAGGAGAGCTCCACGTTCGGGGTTTTTCTACTATGCTAGGTTATTACAAGGACAAAACGAAAACTAACGAAATGATAGATTCAAATGGTTGGGTGCATACAGGGTAAGTTTGAAACTACAATAAAGCCGAGGCAGTATGGAATCTTTTGATTTTTCGAAACAAGTTGAAAAAAATTTTAATACGAGTCAAAATTATATCATCTAATATAAGTTTTGCTGGCAACCGTCCAGGGGTAAAATTTATGATACCTCTTTTTATGTTGATAACTCATTTATTAAATAAATTAGTAGTATAGTAAAATGATGTAACTGTGTTTAATCGGCATACTTAAATTGTTTTATAATGAATATTAATATTACAGCGACCAATTTATATTAACAGAAGATGGATATGGTCAAGTTGTGGGAAGATTAAAAGATGTAATAATTAAGGGAGGAGAAAACATATACCCTAAAGAAATAGAAGAACATTTGCTTACGCATCCTGACATTTTGATTGCATACGTAAGTTTGTTTGTATTATTTATAATCTGATGGTTTGGTTGTATAAACCATATTTTTAAGATAGTGC
>OV651823.1:35839447-36034447 GCA_927349885.1 Psylliodes chrysocephalus
TGAATAAAATAAAGAAAATCAAATTAAATATCCTAACTAACTTACTTTCTACTACAATCCGTTCGGCAAGAATTGAATACGAAGAGACCCTTACAAACTCTGACAATCCGGAAAAACTATATAAATATATTCGTAGTAGTCTTAACTCAAAAGTTTGTATTCCTTTGTTACGAAAAGCTTAGTTCAGTTCCAGTAACCTCGATTCTTCAAAAATGTTAGCAGAAACATTCAGCTGAACTTTTACAAACGAAACAAATAGCAACACGATTCCGGAAATTGTAGCTCTACGTTTAAATAGCACTTTAAACGATGTATAATTTACCTCCGACATTGTCAAAAAGCACATTATGGAACTGAAAAACCACTCACCCGGACTGGATCGATATAATTCTTTCTTTTTAAAAAAGCATGATTTTCTTAGTACGCCCCTTTCAATAATTATGAATTTACTATTTCAAACATGCACCCTATCAAGTCAGTGGAAAATAGCATCAGTCACACCCATTTTCAAATAAGGCGACAAATTGGACCTTCAAACTATCGCCCCATTAGTCTTTTTTCAGTTCCATCTAAGGTCATGGAAGCTATCATGGCTAATGCAATTTCCGAATTTCTAACAGAACATCAAATTATACCCAATAAACAACATGATTTTTTTAATTGGTCAAAAGCCCTTGATTCCAATATTCCTGTGGACATTATATATCTGGATTTTGCGAAAGCTTTCGATAGGATACCCCATAAAAGACTGTTACTTAAACTTGGTATCCAAGGCAATTTGAACAGATGGATCGAAAATTATCTTGCCAATAGATATTTTAGTGTCAAAGTTGGACACATTCCTCCGATCGAAAGGTTACCAGTGGAGTACCTCAGGGATCGGTACTAGGTCCCCTGTTATTTTTAGTATATGCCAGTGATCTCGCCTTACATATTTATAACTGTAAGTCTTTTTATGCGGACGACACCAAACTGTATGCAAATCCACTGCAGGCATATAACCTACTACAAAATGATGTCAATTCTATTGAAAAATGGTGCAACAACTGGGTACTGCCGTTAAATATTAGAAAATGTAAAGTTTTGTATATGAGAAAAAACAATGCTCGCCTACAATACACACTTATAGCGTCTTCGATTCCATTGCCCTGCCTGCGTGGAGTGCACATAAAAGATAAGCGATATATCGATACCAGTTACATTTCAAATTGAAAAGTAACTGGTAATGAAATATCTCCCACCTTTCTTATGCACTCAGTACAAGCCGTGCACTAGATTCAAAGATGCTATTAGCAGAGACAACAGAGACGTGTAACTTAATAGGAAAATATGTTCGGTGGTCCATTAAAATTACATATATGACCCTCTTTTTCTTTTACATTGATCTTTACATATGTCTATCTCTCTCCAATAAAACTAACACCATTTTCAGAGGGCGCTGGTGTTGCTGGTTTTTTGACGTCGAAATATCGATTAAAAAGTATTAAAACTGACAACTGACAATGTTATGAATGTTGTTATGAACATGTGCATTTTATTAAAATTAAATTAATTAGGGCCCCGTATATTTCTTTTAGTCTGATTTTGTTGTTTAATTAATTTTCTTTGGGAGGGGGAATGTTTATTTTTGCATATTATTTTTTGCATGAAGCAATTTCTGGAACCAAACTCGCGTTTTTGTACACATTTCTTTCTAGAGGTAAGTAATTTCCAATTTATTAAGAAAACCACTGTATAATGTGTGTGTTTAATAATATATTACACAATGACTATAATTATTTTAGGTGAATTGGATCAGAGATCCATTGTTACAGCTACTTGTGTTCATTAAGTAGGTAGATGAATGTCTGGACAGCTTTAATGGCAGCACAAAGTTCTTATCTACTAGAAAAGTAAAATGTATGCTGAGTAAAAAATCTGCACACGTAGTATTGGCAAAGGACTTTTAAAATGATTAGAGATTAGCTAATTCTTACATACACCTACCTCTAACAGCCACTCTAAAGGAAGAAAAAAAAATTGAATCACAAAAGGGCAGAATTTTAAATCAGGATGCATTGGAAAATACATTTGGGGACATCAGGTCGGTTTTGGATTTTATAGAGAGATCAATCTCAAGAAAAGTTAATTTATCCTGCAGAACAACCAGTAGTTTAAGTAGGATTTGCTATATATAACTTTATTAGAAATTTTCTTTGATAATAAATTGTAATATAGGTACCAATTATTGTTTCAAATGAAATTGAAAAAGAGTTAAATATGAAATTAGATTTTTCATCAGTAAAATGTTATATTCATTCGAACATTGTAAGGTAATCTATAATTAAGGGAATATGGAAAATAGGTATACCCTGGTGGTGTAAGAGAAAGGTAAGGGGCAATGACAAAAAAATTACAAAAATGTATTTATCTTTAAATAGTGTTTATTATTAATAATATTATTTGCTATGTTTGAAAAGTACCTCCTGCTTCTGAACAGATCGAATAGATTAGACTACTAGTTGGAGAAGGTCCACCTAGTAACCAAATTAGGAGACTAGGAAAACTTTTACATGCCTGGGGACACAACAGGAATGCACACACACAAGATACACAAACAAATGAAATAACAGGGGTAAGCCTTCAGCAACGTCCTGTTTAAATGATGATAGTATGTCATCCTTCATTCCCTTTTAGAAGGCATGGCATATACATATATTGATCTTGATTACTATAAGAGGAGTTAGCAGGTTTCGATCCAGTTTACAGGATGGGAACTTACTTGACTCGGGCCTTATACATTTGTGTTGAGTGTATGTGTGTTTCGTTTCTATGGTTTCTATTAAAATAAACAGTCATAACATATCCATACCTTTGACAAGGGGGGTAGCCATGTGTGAGTTGAAGTAATTTTAAGGTGAAGGGGGGAGAAAAAGTCCTTTATATCTCACAAGGAAAGTCAATGTTTAATTATTCAACAAAACATTGAGTGCGACCGGTTTCGAAGTAACATCACTTCATCTTCAGGCTCGCCTTACACCACATATTCTCCTTTCCACTAGGCGAGCCTGAAGATGAAGTGATGTTACTTCGAAACCGGTCGCACTCAATGTTTTGTTGAATAATTAAACATTGACTTTCCTTGTGAGATATAAAGGACTTTTTCTCCCCCCTTCACCTTAAAAATATCCATACCTTTTTGCCAGACTAACATAAGTGACATTTGTTCAAATGGCACTTATGATAGTCTGGCAAAAAGGTATCGATACTATACTTTATAAAATATTTGTTACATTAGTTTTTAAATATATTATGAATATATAACAACTGTTACTTTCTTTGTAATTTGTCACAAAATGATAGGAGGTACTTTCTAAAGGAAGCAATTGTAGTTTGTTTTTCTGTACCTTACAAAAATATAATTTATAGAAAAAGAGTTTGGTGTATTATTTTTCCAAGTTTAAATATTTAATAATCAATAGAATTTTCAAGTTTTTTTTTTAGCGAAATTTACAAGAGTAATAAAAACTATGTTCACTGTTTATATTAAACTGATTAAAACTTCCTTTATTAAAATGATTATTTATGTGATAAAAAATTTGATGTTATTGGAAGCTTTTATATTTTTTTAATATACAGTGAAACAATAGTTTTTGTTTCTCCTGTAAATTTGTATAGAAAAACTTTATTTCTGAATCCATGTTTGAATTTCCCGCCCTAAAGCATTTTTAATTTTCCCGCTATTTACTAGTGGCGCCATCATAGACTGGTTGTGGTTACAATCGCCCAAATAACTTTTACCGAACAAAAAAAATACATTGAGTTACACGTCTCGCTGGATTGTCTCTGCTATTAGCCACTATGCACTGAATAGTGTTACGTCTCATTCGGATGTAGGTGTAACCATTACTTCTATAACTCTGTTTTTAAACTAGGAGGAGCGAATTGAAAAGACGCATTTACACAGGGAAAAGTAACTAAATTTGTTACTAAGAGCGAGTTTCGAAATATAGTCGTGTTCAAAATTTATGAAATAACGATTTTTATCGGCCTTAGGGGGGTGAACGGCCAATGAGCGGTTAAGAAACGAATAAATGTCATAGAAGTAATTTTTTAATTGGTCCCAGACAACGGACGCAAATTTCACATTGTGATCTGAAATGTGTGTCTAAAACGAAATGACACTGTCAAATTAAAGTCAATATGGTTGTTGATTGATGTCAGAAATACTTTTTTCTTGCTTTTGAAATCAACCTTTAGGGAATAACTATGATCTTTTTAAAATGGATATTAAATATTTAAGAAAATTGTTAATGGAATATCCAGATGTAGCCAGGTTAGTATAAAATATAAAGATCTGTTTACATTTTTAAGGATATATTTGTTATAGGTATAAAAAGTAAAAGTTAATCAGTGAATGACGAGTGGATCACACAGTAACTGGTATCTGTTCTATGAGTAATGTGGATATTATGGCCTATTTAGTGTTAACCCATGGTTAATGCGCTAGAGGGCAAATAAAGGCATTCAAAAGTTTACAGGCCTATGAGTCAGAATTTGTTTTGAAAACTGGAACCAACATTTTCATAACACTACATGTCAACATATAATTTTTAAAGTGAACTATTCATACATACCTATGTATTTTAAGTACTTTTAAAATATTTTTTGTGAAAGTAATGTTAACTCATTGTGCCAAATTAAGATTATCCCTAAAGTAGTAGATGGTGTTTTAAATGTTATAACAATTTTGTAAATAGTTTTATTCTATTCTAATAAATAAAATTTGCTTGAATATTTAGTTACATTTTAATCATTTTGGTTAGAAATTCATCAATTTTTAGTTTTAAAAAATCAGTAATAAAATTATTTTTTTCTAAAATACTTCAGAATTCATCTCTTCATGGTAATCTCCAGTCTTTTTACTTTCAAACACCAATAATGCATTTTCTACAAAACCTTCAGAATCAGCATGTAAAATAATAAGGTGTCTTCCCTTTCTTGTAAGGCTTTTCAGGAATTGCTACCTTTAATAGTACTCAGTGTAGAAGGATCCATAATTGTAGATTTTCAATACAATTGCTTACTGAAGAACTATTATTTACGAAATAAAGTAAAAAAACTAAGTAATGGATGAGATATCAAATTATAAAATGTCAGAACTGTCAACAATATCAATTATTAGCTATGTTCATGCTAAAAAGTAATGTGTGAAACTGACTGTAATCTGACCAATCAGAAGGCTACAGAATTGCCAACTTAAATTCAAATCGCTCCTCTTAGTTTAAAAACAGAGTATAATTTAACCTGCAAACCTGCCAATTCACTTATATATTTCCTTAGAAAGACCTCTGTGAAAATATTATTTCAGATGTAAGTGAAATTATGTAAAAGATACGTGCGATCTATATTGAAGTATGGTGGCCTAATGTGGTGTCCAGTGCTAGTGCGTAATCAAAATCTACTTGAAAATGTACAACGGTATAACTTTTAGATTAAATCGACCGTATTGCGCCAACCGGTTAACAATGGCACATTTATAGACATTTCAACAGCGCTTAAAATTTAATTATGCTAGCCTGTTTTGTTTATATTCTCTAAATCATGATAACAGACTAAGAGGTCACCAATTCAAATTAAAAACTATAGGACTAAATACAGACAATATTTTTTTAATAAACAGAATCTTTGAAGTTTGGAACAGCTTGCCCAATGATGTTATTAGACTCCACGTGGATAAACATGTTTAAAAATAGATTAGACTTTTTTATGAACAATTATCTTTAAACCATATTAACTCACTATTGTTTACAAGTTATTTTAAACTGTTAGGCTATATAGAACCTAGTTCTCAGCCTTTAATTATTTTTAATAGTAATAATAACTCTATTTTATTCTTATTTTATTTTCAGGTAGTTGGTCTTCCTCACGAACGATTAGGTGAAGAAGTATGTGCTTGTATTAAAACTAGAGACGGTATTCAACTTACTGTCGAAGAGATACGTCAGTATTGCAGAGACAAAATATTCAATTTTGGTATTCCTAGTGTGGTCGAAATAATGGATTCCTTCCCCACCACGGTGTCAGGAAAAGTACAAAAACATAAAATTGTTGAAAATCTAGTTAGGAATAAACTTCAAAAATAACGTTTCTCATATTTTTATTTTTTCGTTTTTACTTAAGTTAAGTCCATCGTATGGAGGGTAGAAAAAAAGGAGGACAATCTTATATGGATCTTTATATTAAAAAGTGGCCACCAAAATGTATACAATTAAGATGGCGCTCGTGTAGCCAGGGGACAAAATCCAATGCTATATAGTCATATAGATTGCTCATTCATAAGAATTATTTATTGTTTATATTATTATTTTTCAATAAAATTTGACTATTGTCGTGTATTGTCAAAATTTATCTACGATCACAAAACACTTACTCTTCTACGACCAGTCACTTTTCACGGTGTAGTTTTTAGTTTTTTATGGTTGAGCAATATTTATTACTATATACATCATTGCTGTCATTGTGTGATCTGAATTATCGACTGTCGACGTCCCCTGGGCACAGAAGCGCCATCTTAATTGTATACATTTTGAGGGACACTTTTTGTATACAGAGATTATTCTCCTTTCCTCTACCCTCCATAGTCCATCGAGATAGAATAAGGTAGAGACGACATGAACACTATTTTGCGATATGACAGATGGACGCACTTCGAGTGACGGAAAACTGTGTGTAATGAAAATGGTCACATGAGTGGTAGAGTGAATTATTTGAAGTCAATAATTTTATATTTGAAGACTGAAGGAATGAAAAGGATTTTATAATATTTAAATAAATCTATTTAACACAAATGGCAATTATTTTCAACAAAACTGACTAGCTTCACTATGTCGAGTTTGACATATGACGTAAATTGTAATGCAAAGGTGCGGATAATTGAGCATCGTTATAGCATCTCCTCTTTATTCTATCTCAATGGTTAAGTCCAAAAAAACTTTGAGTCCAACCCATAGCTCTCAGAAACCCTAGATAAAATATCCTAAATGATTTTTAAGCTATTGCATAGCTTTTATCGCGGGCTTTAAGCGCGGCGATCCACAGTGTTTCGGATAAGCATATTGGTCGATCAAAATAGAAAAAATAAAAATATCAGATAATAAGCAAATTACTCATAAATAATGACTGCATAACCAGGCAATACAAAACAATTTATAAAAATCATTTTTTTAAACGAAGTGTGCCGTTCGGTGCACCGGTTACTGCGCGCAACTGTCAATAAATTCAGTTTGTGCTTTATTGTTGTCATTTAAAAGGCAGATTTAGGCTTCCTGTGTCAAAATAGTGATAATAATTTGTTAGATATTTTATGTGATCATGTCTAATTGTTCTTTTGGTAATTAAAAATGCTTTATAAGTCTTATTTTTATCCAGAATTTTTTCTATTCTAAGCTTTAATAAAAATAAGTGAACGAAAATATTAATTTTTAATTTTTCTAAGTTTTGATGGAGTGTAAAAAAAATATATCACGTAGTTTCAAGCTTATTATTTTAAAATCGAAGCTCTTAACATTAATCTATTTAATGTTATTAAACTCAAATTAGTCAGAAGTGCGCAAGCCAAACAATATTTTTTTTGTTTACAGACATCAGGATGGGTATTAAACGAATGAAACTTTACCAATTTTTGTTAGACAAGAAACTTATTTTTCGAGCAACGACAGTCGACACCAGAAAAAAAATGGTTGAATTTGTTGTTAATAAAGTCCGTAATGTGCCCGAAAATGATATTGAGGACTTTTCTTTATTTTCGGTGAATTTTTTACGCCGTTGGAAAACGAGTGGAAGAAAGTCGGAAAACTTTTTAAAGCAATATAACTACTGGCTACAGCATTATATCTGCAAGCCAACTATGGAAAATTCTGTTCAAACAGTAGGAAGACCTCTTAAAAATTTTTCTTTGGCGAGCGATACAACGAAAAGAATACATGTAAAAGCATTAGTTGCAAGCCATTCGCCCAAAAAATTATTATTTGCAGCACAGTCTAGTCTAATCAAAACCGGTAATAGAAATGCAGCCAGTGTTATAAAAAAGGCAATAACCTCTAGTCCTACCACCCTAAAGCATTTTAAAAAGATGAGTAAAAGTAAAACCGATCTTCGACCATACTCTATTGAAGAAGCACTTGCGCTTATAACGAATGCCAAACTAACTACTGCTCAGTATAAACAGATAAGAAAAGAAGCCAAAAAAAAGAAAATGCAATATCTACCCATCGTATAATATAATACTTGCTGCCAAAAAGAATTGTTATCCTAAAAATATAAATATAAATGAAACTTCTGCTCAGGTTCCTTTGCAAAATGCCACTGTATTAATCGGTTATGTATTGCTCAGAAAGATGTTATCGATCACGTAGTACCGGAAGAAGATCAAGTAACTTTGGAAATGAGATACAAATGGAGCTTCGATGGATCCTCTAGCCCTGCATTATATAAACAAAAGTTTACAGAAAACCCAAATTCGACAGACACAGATTTACTTATAACGTCAATCGTACCCTTATAATTCAAAAAAGTTACAGACAACGCCGAAACTATAATATGGCAAAATCCGAGGCCATCGTCCACGCGTTTTTGTATGCCACTGCATCTCCAATTCATAAAGGAAAGTAGGGAATCTATAGAAAAAGAGAGTGAGTACATAACAAATCAAATTAACCAATTAATGCCAACATATCTGAATTTCGGTGGACGATGTTTAACCGTAAATCATGTTTTGATTCAAATAATGATAGATGGAAAAGTGGCAAATGTCTTAACTGAAAATCGTTCGTCTCAGTCATGTTATATTTGTAAAGCTACCCCAAATGACATGAATGACATTGACAAAGTTGTAGAAAGACATTGCAATATAGAAACCTATAAATATGGTCTCTCAACCCTTCATGCTCATATTCGAATATTTGAGTGTTTATTGCATGTTTCATACAAATTAGTTGTAAAAAAAATGGCGTATAACAGCAACTGAAAAAGAAGCCGTAGAAAGAAGAAAACGAGAAATAACAAATTCTTTTCGTCAACCTATAGGTATGTTGGTAGATGTAGTGCGTCAAGGAAGTGGGACGACAAATGATGGAAACGTTGCCAGGCGCTTTTTCAGTGAACCAGCCCTATCAGCAAACATAACAGGAATTGATGAGACTCTAACACGTAGATTTTCCGTAGTTTTACAAGCCATCTCTTGTGGATACGATCTTAATCCTGAAGCATTTAAGCAGTATGCTCTGGATTCTGCCCGACTTTTCGTGAATTTATATCCCTGGTTTAAGATGCCATCAAGCGTCCACAAGATACTGATCCACGGTGCAGATGTCATATATTCTTTGATTCTTCCAATAGGCCAGCTTAGCGAAGAGGCTTTAGAAGCACGTCATAAAGAATGTCGATACTACCGCCAACACAATTCTCGAAAAATTGGCAGAAAACAAAACATGGAAGATTTACTACATGCCCTATTAATTTCATCTGGCATGCTGATTTCCAGTATAAGACCTTTGCCAAAAAGAAAATTGAGTACGCTTCCCGAAGAGGTTGTTAGCATGTTGAAAGTACTAAAAGATCCAGATTTTACTATCAAAAAGAATTTCGTATCCACTACATCTTCAGATGATGATGATTCTTCTGATGATTTAGACATAATAGATTAGTAATATTTATTAAGTATTGTCTATACTTGACTTCCTAATTTTTGTATATCTTGTTAAATGGAACTAATTTGCAATTTTATAACTTTCTATGTTTTTATCACACTTTCATTTTTGTAAAATTGTTCAATAAATGCTTAGCATCAATATAATTTGTAAACATTAGATTAAAGTACAATACATAGCAATATTAAGTAAGTCGGTTTTTACATTCCTCTAAAAAGCAAACTATTTTAATAATAATAATAATAATAATAATAATAATCGTAGAAAATCATATTTTGTTACATTATGTGACCAATAATTGCAACCTCTTTTAAAAGAATCTCTCTGTCAATTGACGTGACAACTTTTTTAATGAATATCATAAATATAATAGTAAAAATAAAAAAAGCCTACTGGGAAAAATGACAATAAAAACTTTTCCGGTTGTTACACTATAAGTATATGAAGTAAAACTAAAAAAAAAGTAATTAATTCAAAAAAATTGTCGCACCTATAGTGAGTATGAAAAGTGTAAGGTAAATTTTCCATAAAGTTAAACATTTTTTAAATTAATTATCTTTCTCTTAACTATAACGGTTTAAAAAATACAGCCAGTATCTATATAAACTTAAAAATTGAAATGTATATCTTAATATTAGTTTTCCTTTAAATCATGTATGAAGTATACTAAAAGAGCAGCATCTCCTGCAAATTTATGCATGCAAAACATTTTGATCGCCTAATATTGTCATTTGGAACACTGTGCGATCGAATCAAGAAATTTCCGTAACGACCGTAACGAAAATAATCTAACACCCCCCCACTCCGACCGGCACAGCGGTGCAGCGTTGAATGCCGTAGAAGGTTTTATCCGAATCCGAGCCTATTCGTATTAGTATAAAGCGGAGTTAAATATACGTCTGCGGACTGGAACGTTTATGCAATACAAGAACTAGAAGAGCTTTCTCTGGCTTCTAATAAATTGGTATCACAAATGTTCCCGGCTGGCGTAAATATTAGATATTAATTCTTTTTGCAAGATTTATAATAGTATATTATGCAACGATCATGTAATGATGGTTATTAATACACGAGCATTAACCGGGATACGAAACGAGCCAAAGGCGAGTTTCGTATGGTTTATGCGAGTGTTTTAATAACTATTACATGAGAGTTGCATACGCTATTTTTTCTACACCCGATAAATAATCAAGACCTATAAATATTATATTGTAACGTTTAGATTTGGCGGTTTTTCATTAAAATAGGAATACTTGTTTTGTCCGAGTTCAGTACTTATTGCAAGGGTCCTTCTATACCCGCATTTAAACCACTGTGCTTTTGAATCGAAAGGCGACTGGATTTCTTTCAGCTGAGTGTCGAAGGCGTTTCTTGGCGGGCCTTTTTCCATGGATTCAGGAGTTTTTCTGCGACACTCTGGGCGAGTAGGTGGCTGCCCTGTATTCAAGATGTCGGTCTAGCATTTTCGCCCTGATGGTAATTGTGGGTATATGATCAGTTTGGTGTAGATAGGACCTCTATTTGAGTTTAATTAGTCTATTTATTTGGTTTTTGAGGCTTTGTTTGGTTATTTTAGTTCTTTTTGTCAAGAATTTATTTCGTAATAAAGGGCGCTATTTGCCACTAAGGTATGTTGGTATTATTGGTGTTTGAAGTGACGTCGGTTTTCTTTTTCTGGAAATTTGAAGATTTTCGACACGTGGGTGGTAACAGGTAGCTTCGACATTTATTGGAATTAATTTTCAATCCATAATTGGGATATTGCGAAACAACCTTTTGTTTAAAGTTACGACAGTGTGATTTGGTTGTATTTTCGGTGACCACCTGTTGTAAGAGCTCTTTTAGGAGGATATATTTAACCACGTTTCGGATCTCAAATAGTGTCCACATATATATGGGTCATTCCACCAAATAAGTTCATTTTTACGGGGCGACCCTCATGGATTTTGTTCAAAATTTGTGGAAGTGTTCTCTATAATAAGAAAAAAATTCCCTGTGAGTTTTAGCCCTTAATATCCAGCGGTTCTGGATTTATGATTTTTTGAAATTTTAAGAAAAAAATTTTTCAAACTTTTTCATCAATTTTTTTGATGAGGAAAACGTTTTTATTAAAACTCACGGAAATTCGTATCTTGTGGGAAAAATTCTCAGCTTTTAAACAAAAATATTCGTTTTATCATAAACATAGCAATTGGGATCTAAAATTAAGATCGCAGCGCCGTCTGTACTTAACATTTAAACTAATTGTTATGGCTTGTTATTGTTTACATTTTTGAGTTTGTAAACAACCCATAAAAAGTATTTAGTTTATATTGTGATATTTTAAGGAAAACACGAAGGAAAACATATTGTTGTTGTTAATTTTTAGTGATTAGATACTTTTATTTCAATAGTTTTTAGGTTAAAGTAGAATATATTTTTATTTGGTAAGTAACCCCCTATTAATTTATGTTAATTTAAGATATATTTGTGTTATCTTTTAATAAAATATTAATATATTTATTTTATTTTTAGTGAGATGTCTGAAATAAGGCTAAGTTTAATAGAACTTATGAAGTATATTGATGCAGGTGAAAATTCCAGGACTGTTATTAAAGAAGATGCTATTTTAAATGCGGGCCACATAGTTTTTATGTGGAAATAATGAATTTAGTGATAAACACGTTTTTGCAGTTGTTCTCCAAACTAATGCATTGAATTCTGGTCCCCATATTGTTGTAGGCCAGTACAACATCTAACATCACATATATATTTGCATAAAAATATGTTAAGCCGTTTTAATGTAAGAGCAAAAAATCACCTGTAAAATTTCTACTTTAAAACCCTGTAACTTTTTAACTATCCTTTTTTTTATGAGCAAATTAGCTTGAATCAACTTAATTTCGACCCCAGCAACTGTGCTTAAATTTATTGTAAATCTTTTTGTTACACTCTGTACATGAGAAATATGGACAATACAAATAATTCGATTCGAGAATGTTTGTCTCTTTGATTGCAACATATATTTTTCATATTTTGAATTACCAATTGAATTACTAATTTTAACCATCACATACTTCAGAAGTGCGTTTGGAATGAAATTTTTATTTTAATTCAGCTACCGAATAAAAATATTTTACTATTATTTCTCTATAATGCGTGTCTATTTACTTTGTTTTCTTCCGTAAACTAATAAAATTATTTACAAAATAACAGGAAATAGCCATTTCAAGAGTTCGAGGTCAATCAAAATATTTGTATTGACTATCTATATTAGTAAACATCTTTATAGGTTATGGTTGCAGAGACGAACTCAATAATATTCTAGTCATCATAAACAGTTCCTAGTTTTGTGCCTTTTACTTTTTTAAATTATTTCAAATGAAATGTACGTTTTTTGAAATATTTTTTTTTAAACATATTCTGTCAGTTATCCCAATTCTTTTAAATTTTGTAAAATGTAACTATAGGTACCTAGAGATTAGATTAAACTTAATTAGAACTGCTGGCCTATAGTAAATATCCTTTAATCGTATGTTGCAACAACCCTTAGATCACGTTCATTTGTACTACTGCGCATGCGCAAAAATCTTGGTGGTTGGACAATAAATTATTTTTAAGATATTGAGACATTAAAGACTCTTCCAGTCTACTGAGATATTTTCTACGAGTAGCTTCTCTAAAAATAACAACAAAATGTCTTCATTGTCAAAAACTGATTATTTGACTCTCTTGAATCTAAATGAAATTAACGCAATGTCGCCACAGGAAATGGCAAAAGATTACGAAAAATTGTCTAAAAAATGGTATCACTTAATATTAAATGAAAAGAACTTTAATTTACTTGCTTGTGCTCCAAATATTAAATGGTATTCTATTTGTCGATGTCATCTATAATAGCAGACGATGGTAGTATAGCACATGAACATCTTCACGCTTTAATACATTTTTGCTAATGGTTTTACAATGTTAGCCTACAAGAAAAAATTACAGCCCACTGGTACACGACTCCATTCAAAAACAACTTTCAAGAAAATAATTTGCTTGGACCATGCAGTTGGTGTCCTCAGATACATCACATGTGCTGATGGACAGAAGCCGCTTAGATGGGATGGAGATGATCTTAGAGGTACACCTCATTCTAATTACGATAGCAGGGTATTTAATACACACTTTATGATAAATCCACATGTAGATGTGATAGAGGTGCTGAAGGAATCAGGCGGAGGGAAGAAGCTAACGAGAAACGAAGACAATTTTATAAAAGAGAATGGGGAATTAAAATAAGGAATAATTACAAAGAAAAACAAATCAAGAAAAAGAAACTAATTACAAGTTTACTAAAAATGGGCCCAAATAAAAAAGCTGTTATATAATTTTGAAACAAAATTTATTTTATTTTCATTGTCCAATGTTGACTTTACCCTATTACAAATACTTTTCCCCCATTTAAATTATTAGCAATATTTGTCAAATCTTCACTTAAATGTCCACACTAGTACTCTACTATCTAGAGTGAACTACACGTTTTCCATTTAAAAAGCATTGGTGTCCAAGATCCTATCATATTTACTGATAAGCCCGACTTCGATTCTCGACGCGTGACCTTGATATCGACGTTTTTTGCTATTTTTCGCCTTAGCAATCAGGCCCGACTAGAGGGGGGGTAGCCGGGACTAATTCCCGGGGCCTGGGCTCAAATGGGGGCCCGGCAGCGCTATAAGGGGGGCCCGACAATAGGGTTTTCTGTTTCCCCATGAGAAATTAGATATAACAAGAGAAAGGGGAAGTGATGTGATTGAAAGTTGTAGGAAAGTTTTAGTTAAGGGAGTTTTTTTATTTATTTTTTTTAAAGGAGAAGTAATTGAGGTAGGAAAAAAATGTATTTTCTTCGAGATGAGGACTTTTTTTTAGAAGAAGAAGTAATGGAGGCACGGAGAAAAATTTATTTTCTTCGAGGCGAGGACTTTTTTTTTGTTTTCAGAAGAAGAAGCAATTGAGGTAGGAAGAAAATGTATTTTCTTCGAGATGAGGTTTTTTTTTTAGAAGAAGAAGCAATGGAGGCACGGAGAAAAATTTATTTTCTTTAAGGCGAGGACTTTTTTTTTTAGAAATAGAAAAGTTTTTCTCACAGGGCCCGATGTAGAGAATTGTCCTGGGGCCCGACCTGGCTCTCGGCGGCCCTGCCCTAGCAATTTCCCACATTAATTTACACAAGGAATAAGGCCAAACTCCTATACTGTTAAATTTTGCTATATCATATGTATTTATATGCACATTTTATTCCTACAATAGCTTTTATTAATGAGTGTAGGGAACGCTCGTTTTGTTTATTGTTGAAATTATTTAGAATTGTCTACATATCTTTTGCATTCATACAGCAAGTTATTTGAGGCTCAACTCCCCAACTACATTAAATAAAATAAATGCCCTTGCTAGTGAGTGTCTATATCTCCAGTTTTCACAACATTCCTTATGATCTTTCAATTTTGTTTCATAACCTGCATTTTTGGTAACTAGGAAATAGATGTTTCCTTGGGGTCCTTCTCTTCACCAGTTGCAGTATTATAAATATTGTTCAAATTCATATATGCAAAAACCATTGTCCAAGAGAGAAAATCGCATTTACCATGTAATTTTTTAAATTAAGGAAATATTTAGATCTCTTATTTTAGTTGCTTGGTTAAGTATTAAAACATTATTGTATTACTGTTGCCCTGGGCCCATAATCTTTTGAATTAAATATATATTTCTAGTTTTTCAGGTAAAAATATACTTCACAAATTATCAAAACATCAAAAATGATAATACAATGTGAACTAAGAAAATATAATAATCAAAAATAAAGCTTGAGTTTTTCCTGTACTACCAACATGGTATACTTACTTTATATTGCTTTTGAAAGCTATATTTTGGGAAAATTTCGTCTGAAGGCATTCCCATTATTTGCTCATACTCCAACTGTTTATACAGTGAGCACCATAAGTCTTACCCCTCCTATCTAACTCATTACTGGAGTCTTCTTAGGAAAATTGCCGAGACAGGTCGATTTTTGATTTCTACAATGTACATTTTTGTATGATTAGTTTACCCTTAATTTCATCCCTTACTGGAGGGGAACAACCCTTTCGAAAAATTTAAATAGCATGGGGTGGTGAGTGATAGCTCATTTGAAAGGGGGTTTTATTCTCTATTCAACCGTGCAAAAAAATTTATAACGTGTTGATTTATTAATGTTTAAAAATACAAAACCTCACAAAATAGGAAAGCAACTAAACTAACAGTGACCTTCTAATGGCAAAAAGTCTTACTTCACGTCTGAACCAAAACCGAAATCATACAGGGCCGACTTTTAATTCTAAGGATGAGTGCGCTACGATAATTTCCGTTATTCTGAAACAACAATTAATCAAGAATTAATGAAGCAAATTTCAAAATTTTTTACACGGTTGAATAGAGAATAAAACTCTCTTTCAAATGAGCTATCACTCACCACCCCATGCCATTTAAATTTTTCGAAAGGGTTGCTCCCCTCCAGTAAGGGATGAAATTAAGGGTAAACCATTTATACAAAAATGTACACTGTAGAAAACAAAAATCGACGTGTCTCGGCGATTTTCCTAACAAGACTCCAGTAATGAGTTAGATAGGGGGGGTAAGACTTATGGTGATCACTGTATAGCTTGCTCACGTTCATGCAAACTGCTAATAGGTGACGAAACTTTATGCAGTCTATGTGTAACAGACCTAGCTTCTTCGCCTTTTCAAATAAAGTAAAATTGCGATTTAGTATTATTAAAAAAAAAACAGTAGTAAGCAAGCCATGACGTGAGAAAATAATTGAATCTCTTATAAGAAAGTACTCACTGCAAGATTTTAAACAAACACAAAATTCAATACAATATTTAAATTAATAACCAAAATTAATAACACTAACTTTTTAGTAGGCCATCTTGTATTTACATGCTGCTTATTGATAGTCAAAATTAGCCGGTGGGTGCTTATTACAATTTTCTAGTTAGCTTGACGAGTCACTCATGAAACACCCTGTATAACTTTTGTTTTAATTGACTTTTAATGTGTTGTTCTTATTTTCTTATCTCTCTTCCATTCCCTTAAAAAAATATTTGTGGATATTATCTTTGAATATTCATTCATTAATTTTGTTTGTTCCTTTTCATAAACCAATACAAATCATTTTGTGAAAATTAACCCACTTAATTATTTTGTTATTTCTTTTGTTATCTTATCAATATTGAAAGTTTCTGTTTTGATATTTAATTTATTACAATTACTACGAAAGTCAACTAAATGTTATCATCAAAAGATGCAGTTACTCTGTATCATATCAACTTCTAGCTTTGTGATGGATTAGAATAATTTAGTTTTTAAAGTTTCAAATTTTTATTGTAATTTAACAGAGCGTGAATATGGATGAAAAACTGAGCTATGTGAAAACCTCCACCGAAAAGCCACTGAGCTCTTCGACTATTATGGATATTCTAGATGAAACAGTGGCAGCATTTAAAAATGAAACTTTTGTTAAATCCATTCATGAAAACAAAAGTATTACTTATAAAGAATTGATTGAAGAAGCTGATAAATTGGCACTAGGGCTTTACAAAATTGGATTGAAGACTGGTGATAAAATTGGAATCATTATAAATAATTGTATAGAAATGTTTATTATAAATGTTGCTTGCATTAAAGGAGGATTTGTATCGGTAAGTTTTAAAATCGATTATTTACATCATTTTGTTGCTTATATTAAGGTATTAAATACAAAAAAAAAATTGTCCCGTTCACACATGGGCGTACCAGATTTTTTCCAGTGGGGACAAAATAAAAAAATTTGTGAACTGGCAGTAAACAAGGTATTCAAAATACATAATTCCTATACTTTCCTTATATCTGTATACAGATAGGAAAGTAAAAATGTATAAAATTATGTATCGCCGTTTAATCCTCCCTAAAATATCTCAAAAAAAACCCAGAGGGGTTAAAAATCAAAGAAAACATTTCCCAATCTAATTTCTAGTTAAACAAATTGGTCAATCGACATAAGGACACAATAAAGATCCATAAAGGTAAAGAATTAAATTTTGACGTTTGACCACCGCTCAAACTAATTTTAATGTGCCCAAAAATTCGAAAAATAAAATGTGGAATAAACGGAGGTATAGATCAAAATGAGAACACAAGTTGTATGTATTTTGTTGTTTTTAGTCTATGAGAAAATATTTTAAGATGACTTTATTACCAAATTATTACTATTACTATAAAAGTTATTTAATAACCTTTATAAATCTGTTTTAAAATTGTGTCGTTTGGTTTATTAATAAAAAATATTGTTCTTGTAAATTCTCAAATTTCGTATATTTAGGCACATTGAAATTATTTTAATGGGTGGTAAAACGTCAAAACATAATTCTAAATTATTATGGATCTTTATTGTGCACTTATGACGTTTGACCATTTG
Organism: Psylliodes chrysocephalus; assembly: GCA_927349885.1. Taxonomy (NCBI): domain Eukaryota; kingdom Metazoa; phylum Arthropoda; class Insecta; order Coleoptera; family Chrysomelidae; genus Psylliodes; species Psylliodes chrysocephalus. The sequence goes on from OV651823.1 coordinate 35,857,595, forward strand.
TTCCAAGCCGAAATTCGACTTTCAAATTTTTTTTTCGAATTTTCACACTACATTGGCACATTAAAATTATTTTAGGGGGTGGTCAAATGTTAAAACATAATTGTAGATCGTTATGGATCTTTATTGTGCACTTATTTCGTTTGACTATTTTTTCCAAGCCAAAATTTGATTTCAAAATTTAATTTTTCGAATTTTCGCAATATTTGGGCGCATTGAAATTATTTTAAAGGGTGGTCAAACGATAAAACATAACTCTTAATTGTTTTGGAACTTTATTGTGCACTTATGTCGTTTGATCAATTTTTTCAAGTCAAAATTCCAAATGTAATTTTTCGAATTTTTACACTACATGGGAACATTAAAATTATGTTAGGAGATGGTCAAATGTTATTACATATTTTTAAATCGTTATGGATCTTTATTTTTTAAGTGGAAATTTAATTTCCAAATTTTCACACTATTTGGGCACACTGAAATTATTTAAGGGGTGGTCAAACGTTAAAACATAATTCTTAATTGTTATGGAACTTTATTGTGCACTTATGTCATTTGACCATTTTTTCAAGTGGAAATTCGATTTCCAAATTTTATTTTTTGAATTTTAATACTACTTTGGCATACTAAAATTATTTTAGGAGATGGCAAACGTCAAAACGTTGTTCTAAATCGTTTTGGATCTTTATTGTGCATTTATGTCGTTTGACCATTTTTTTCAAGCCTAAATTCAATTTCCAAATTTTCACACTAAAACTATTTTAGGAGGTAGTCAAAGATAAAAACAATTCCGGAAGTTCTTTTTCTAGTGGATTCTGACATTAATTATTTGACGGAGCTATTTCTTGTACATTCTTGTCCGTTTTGACTATTGTCTTCGGTTTTTATTGAACTACCTTTCAAATGGATTTTGTTATAAACATGGAAGAGTATCCTATTTGTGGGATGTGGTTTTTATCATAGAAAGCATCAACAATACGACTTGAATGAGAATTTTCCTCAGCTGCGATTAGAATTTACGGCTTACATACATGCGTTTTTAGAGATTATAATAATAATAATAATAATAATTTATTTACCAAAAATAATATAAAAACAATGTATAATGTATATCAAGTTCGTTCGAGATAAATAAACAGAAACACCCACAAAAAGAATCCTTGAGCATGGGTTATTATTGGTTATTTAAGACGAGCAGTCTTAATAAAACACAATATTACAATATTATAAAAAAAATGAAAAATTATACAAAATTAATATTTGGAATAATATGAAAAACAGTTACGTAATACTAAGTTTAATTTAATATTAATATTTACATTTTATCAACTATTTTTTTTTTTGTTCTAGACAAATTATTAAATTGAACTAGTAAACCAGACTATAACATTCGTTATTTGTTGAAATAAAACGTTGCAGATTCGCAGTAGGGATAGAATATATCCATTTTTTTATTTTTACTTTGAATAGCTTTAGGGAATAAATGCTCTTTAATTCTAACGGTATTTCATTATATAATTTGGGACCCAGGTAAGCATAACTTGTTTGCCCTATAGTTTTTTTGGCTTTAGGTATTACAACATTATTTAATTTATATCGAGTTGCGTGGTCATGACTTACTGATAGTAAAGTGTGTTTGTCTTTACGTTGTTTTGTAATAATAATTTTTGCAAATAACTGATAAATATCTAATACTCCAGCTTCTTGATAAAGATCTATTGTTGGGTGAGTTCTAGGTCGGTGAAATATTGTTTTTAATATACTTTTTTGTATTTTCTGCAAGTTATTAATTAAAGTGGCACCTGCTACACCCCATGCTATTATACCGTATGAGAAATGACTTTCAACTAATGCATAGTAAAGGATTTTTAAATATCTCACATGGAGAAAAGTGGAAAGGTTTCTAAATTTATATAAGACGAATCTTAGCTTTTTTATAATATAGTTAATCTGTCCTTCCCATCGAAGATGTGAGTCGATATATATTCCCAAATACTTTATTTTATTTGTAGATTTTATAATAATAGTTTCATTTTCGATTTTTATATTAATTTCTTTAAAAGGCGGTAAGTAATTGCTATATGATGTAAAAGGGACAAGGAAAGTTTTTTAAAATGAATTGTTAGTAATCTGCTCTCAAAAAAATTAGCGATAGTAGTAAAATCATTCTGAACTGTGCTTTTTAATTGTTGCCAGTTATTTCCTTCATAGAAAATGGCTGTATCGTCCGCAAAACTTACAGTATTACCGTTAATTTCTTGAAAAAATAAATCATTTAAATAAATATTGAAAAGTGTAGGACCTAACACAGTTCCTTGGGGAACTCCGTATTTAATTACCATAGGATTACTTACATCTCCTGCAATACGCACATATTGTGTTCTATCTGTGAGGTAGCTTTGCAATAATTTTGAAGCAACTCCTCTGAGACCTATGTTTTCAAGAACAGATATTAATTTTTTGTGGTCTACCGTATCAAACGCCTTGGCTAAATCAATGAATATGGCTATGGAAGGATGTTTTTTATCAAGGGAGTTATTTATTTTGCCAACCAAGTCGGCTATGGCATCGGATGTTGACATATTTTCTTGAAAACCATATTGATTTTTGAAAAGAACGTTGTATTTATTAAGAAACGATGTTATACGTTTTTGTAATATCTCCTAGAATATCTTAGCAATAGTGGAGATTAATGAAATGGGTCGATAATTAGAAGGTTTCAACTTATCGCCATTTTTATATTGTGGTAAACTTCGGCTAATTTTAGGGATTTCGGAAATGTGCCGCTTTGAACGGAACGATTGAATAAGTAACACAGGATAGGTGCAATTTCTTTACTTACCTCTTTTAGATTTTCAGAACAAATTCCATCCCATCCTGGAGATTTATTATTTTTTAAGCGCATAATAGTTTCGATAATTTCAGTATTATTTGTTTCAGATATATATATTGTTTTTTCCCTAACGGTATTGATGACTCGTTTTTTACTTTTTATTTCATCGGCCATTTTCTTTCCAACATTTGTAAAATACTCACAGAAGATATTAGCTATTTCCACTGGGTTTTGACTCACTATATTATTGGGTGTTTCAATTTCTATGATAGGCTTCTTTTGGTTTTGTGGGTTGGATATTTCTTTGACACACTCCCATAGTTTTTTATTAATATTTTTGTTTTTCTCTATTTTTTCATTATAATAATTACCCTCGACTTTTTTTATGAGAATATTTAAATTATTTCGATGCTGTTTAAATTTTGCTATATTTTCTGGAGAAAAATTAATTTTCATTAATTTATATAATCGATTTTTTTCATTTATTGATGTTATGAGAGCAGGCGTAATCCACACTTTACGTTTAATTTCGTTTCTCTTAATTTTCTTTGTAATTGTTGCGCGTTCAGTATATGATTTTATTTTACTTAGGAATTTATTTATACCAGCATCTACATTATTTTCTGAATATATGTCTAACCAATTTTCTTTATTTATTAAATATTTAAATTTTATTTTATCAAACACTATTTTAGTCCTTTCTACTTTGTTTTTTTGTTTTGTTTCAGGCATAATAAAATGATTGACTACAGAATAGTGATCAGTTATATGTGTTTGTAGTATAATAGGAATATTTTTGTATGTTTTAATGTTTGTTTTCATAAATATATGGTCAATGCAGGATTTTTCATTACCTAAAATTCTTGTATATTTGTTTATTAAGCTCGCAAAGCCTACTTCGCTTAATGTATTTAAGTAATCATGGGCATAATTCAAGTTATTATTCAAAATGTTTATGTTAATATCACCAGTTATTATATGAATGTCTGAATGTTTTAAATAATATTCTAGATCATTATTGAAAGTAGTCGGATTTGATGGACATGGTCTATAGATACCATTTATTAATATAACTTTATTATTAATTCTAGTAGTAACTTCTAGAATACTTATTTCCTGAAAATTTATCAAAGAATATGAGCAGTGATATTCATTTTTTGCAAAAATTATTACTCCGTCACATTCATTAAAACTGCCATCATTATAAAATAAATCATAACCACTCAACTGATATAAAGTAGTATCTAAAATTTTTCTTGTTTCGCTGATAACAATAAAGTCGAAATTCATATTGACCTGGTTTAGTAGGATTTTAAACTCGTCAAAGTTTTTATTTGCACTTCTAATGTTCATTTGTAAAATAGATATGCTAGTTTTAATTTTCTTTATAGAAAATTATTTTTTAAAAAATTAAGAACTACTTTTAATATGTCTTTATTGATCAAAGTCAAGCTAAAGAATAATGTATATATTTACATTTAATCCACACCTATGTTTATCTCTAGGAAAATTTATAAAAGTATGATAAGATAAAAGTTATTTACAGGAAGTATTTATTGTCTATATAGCAGTTTTAGCAACACGTAACTTGCTATCGTTTTTTTTTGTATTCTTCAATAAATATGTTATAGTCTGGTAGATTGTCTAGTTCTTTCGTATTTGTTTGTTCGATTTTGAAATCTAGGAGATAATTATTCATTTTTATTTTAACACACTAAATAATTAAGACTAAAATTTTACTTAAATACTATTAACAATAAAGACAATAAAAGATAGTAAAAAAGGATTTATAGAGTTACAATAAATTTTAATTGCTCTTTTGTTGTTGCAGTCTTGGTGAAAATCTCTGGTTTGAATTTTCCAAAACTAATGTTTTTGAGGCACTTGGAGGAATATTAGAGCCGCTTGGTAGTTCTTTGACTATTGTTGTAAAAGGATTGCCCACCTCTTTGAAATCCTTGGCTGCAATTTCTTCTTTTTTGTTTTTGATTATATCGGTATATGTATAGGCTTTTCCTTCAACAAAAAGTTTTTGTCCATAAATATGTGCTTTCTTTTTATTTTCTTTTTTTTTCTTCAATTGTTCCAACAGTATTTTACGTTCAATTCGTTCTTCTTGTGATAGTTCGTCGGTGATACGTATATCTGTGCCTTTTAATTTTTTACAGGATTTAATTATTATTTGTTTTGTGTGAAAAGATGTAAATTTAACCAAAATAGGTTTATTTTCAATGTTTTTTCCTATAGTAAATATGGCATTAATATCTTTTTCTACACCCGTATTATAATAATGCACTTATATGCCCATAATCCGTTTCATAATGATACCCATTATGATACAGATTTTTCATTACGATACAGATTTTTAATCAATAGAAACCTACAATTTTTCAATCAAGCATGCTGTTTGACGTTTGTCCTAGGTTCCTATGTAATTATTTTAGTTGTCAAAACGTATTAAATTTTCGTAGGTAGCTAAACTTCGATAATTATAATATTAAAATGTCTGATATTAGCGATATAGAAGACTCCTCCACACATATCGGAGAAAGCAGAAAATACAGTACAAAATATTTTACCGCAAAAATCTAGGGAAATACCAATACCCGAAGTAATACCATTAATTACAATTTTGTAGAATTTTTTATAGAAATACGAGTAATTACTGTTATTGTGTTCAATACCAATATAAATATAATATTTATAGGTCTTGATTATTTATCGGGTGTAGAAAAAATAGCGTATGCAACTCTCATGTAATGGTTATTAAAACACTCGCATAAACCATACGAAACTCGCCTTTGGCTCGTTTCGTATCCCGGTTAATGCTCGTGTATTAATAACCATCATCGTTGCATAATATACTATTAACAGATAGATCGAGTTCCAGATGATTATTTAAAAGAGCAAGAGTAAATGTTATTAAGTCCCCTTGGGAGTATTTGGCGTTAAATATAATAATATTATTGATGCGTTGATTTTTTTCTAGTTTTTTAGTTTTTTCTTTCAGCTCTTTTATTTCGTTTTCTAATTTATGAACTTTTTCACTTTCTTGACTTAACAGTTTTTTAATTTCAATTATTTCGGTATTTAGAAGGCTGGTTATTATTTTTGTTTGTTTAATGTTTTGTTCTTCTGTTAGTTAATAAATAGGTCTTCGATATACCAGATAAGAATTTTTTTGACTTAATTTTCGTTAGCTGAAATTAGTTATGCAGAAATGGCTGTCATGACAATTGTGATGGCAATGACTAAACAAAAATCTAAATTCCCGATAAGGAAATGCATAGTTGCTAAGTTATAGATGATATCATTTTCATTTTAGTTTAGCTGAAATAAGTTATAAAGAAACTTTTGCCATAGTAACGACTAAACAAAAACTCAAATCTCATTGTGAGGAAATTCAGTCAAGTTTACAGATGATTTAATGTTAATACTTTTGGTACCTAAAATATTTTTGTGGCACACTGTAAATTACAAAATATTTTTGAATTATAGCTCCAATAGTTATTTAACTTCCAGAATGAAGGTTATTTTTTAAAAATCATATGGCATAATCTGGACCGACACATATGAGATGCCCCACCCTGTTATAAATGGCTTTACATTCATTCTAATGTAAGTGAAGTGATAATATTTATGATTTTAATATTGTGTTTACGGTTTATTACCTTGGTTTCGGGCCATTGGACCTGGTCCTTTAAGGGGCATATGAGAGCCTTGTAGCCAACAGGTTTATAGCCATTATAGTCTATTTTTATGTATGAGAGAGTAATAAAACAGCATTTCTAATGCAAAACTTAGTACGGTCATTTTGAATATTTTTACAGAATAATCTAAATATTTCCTAAAATTGTAATAAATGTACCTGAGCTATTACAAGTTTTGGGTCTTTTATTGGTTCTTTATAAACATAAGCTTTACAGAACAATAGGAAAAGGTTTGGACAGGCCAAAAGCCCGGTGTATTAAAGATCACATAGCCGTATCTTAAGAATATTTTCAATAAGTACCTATTTGCCAATTTGGTTTTATTTTAATTCCAAGAATTTCTTACAGTAATCGAATTATAAGTAGATAAATACGTTCCCAACAAATTTCACCGAAAATGCGATTATAGGTTTTCCATTTAGTAAGGAGGTCCAAGTTGTGTATTCTTGATAGTTTACTAAATGTCGTTTAGTTGCAACTTGGAAGGTGCAGTGTGAATTCTAGTGTGATCATGAAAAATTTGGAAGGGCCGCGTAAACGACAAAAAATCGGTCCTTTAACAGTTAATGAAAAAACATTAATATTTAATTGTTTTAAATCATTTACAGACAAACATTTATGTAAAAGTGTTGATGACACAGTGGAATTAGTTAGTAGTACGCTTGGTGTAGGGAAACCTATGATTTACAGAGTTGTTAAAGAAGAGAAATATGGAGAGTTTCAAACAGCACGTAAAGCTCCAGGAAAACCAAAATTTCAATTAGAAAATCTTTTGAAAGAAAGACTTCGAAGGAAAGTGCATGCGTTCTTCTTTAGAAAAGAATTTCCGACAGTAGACAAAGTTCTTGCCACGGTTCGAGATGATAAGGATTACCCTGAAATGAGTCGAACCACACTATGAAAACTTTTAAAAAAAATAGGTTTTCTATGGAAAAAGTATTCCAGAAAGTCTATTTTAATAGAAAGAAGCGATATTGTAGTATGGAGAAGAATTCACCTAAGGACTATAAATGAAATGAGAAACCAAAGAAAATATATATTTTATTTAGATGAAACATGGATAAACGAGGGACATAAACCAAATAAATTTTGGCAAGATGAAACTGTAACAAGTCGAAGACAGGCTTGTTTTAATAATTTATCTACTGGTTTAAATCCACCATCAGGAAAGGGGCGCAGACTAATAATAGTACACATCGGTAGTTCAAACGGTTTTGTTAAAGGTGGTTTATTGACTTTTGAATCTACTCGTACCGGTGACTACCATGAGGACATGAATGCTGATGTCTTTAAAGAGTGGTTCGAACAAATTATAGATTTTCTTCCTCAGAACTGTATAATAGTAATGGATAATGCAAGTTATCACTCGAGACTTATAGAAAAAATGCCCGCAACCAAGTGGTTAAAAAAAGATTTACAGAATTGGCTAAATTCAAAGAATATTAAGTTCCATCCCGGTTCTGTTAGAAAAGAACTGTATCATTTGTGTTCCCTTCATAAAGAGAAATTCAAAAAATATGAAATTGATGAAATTGCAAAAAATTGTGGGATGACGGTGGTTAGATCACCACCATATCATTGCGAAGTAAACCCGATTGCACTGATATGGGCACAGATAAAGGGAGAAATTTCAAGAAAAAATAATTCTTTTAAAATGAGTGATGTTAAACAATTGTTTTTGGAGGCTGTAAATAATGTGAAGCCTGAAAACTGGGAAAAGGCAGTAAATCATACGATTAAAGAAGAAGAGAAAATGTGGAAGTTGGACAATATTACTGATGAAATGATCGAGCCACTCATTGTAAATATTGGTTGCGGCAGTTCATCTTCTGATTTCGATTCTGATTTGGATTTGTGGCTAAGAAATAGTTTTTATATTAAAATTATTATTTATGAACGTAACGTTGTTGAAAAGTCAAAGTTTAAACCCTTATACCTACATAACCCGTTTGACATAATGTTCTTAACATACCTTGTGGAAAAATAAAACATTTTAGAAAAAATTGCACTTTTTTACCTTCAGCTGTTTAGAAGTTATAAGCAGGTTAATTAGGTGAAAATATAAGTGTATACTCGAGGAATAACTTCAAAAAATATTTTAACTGTCTACTAAAAGAAGGGGTACGCCTATGGATTACGAACGCTTTATTATTTTAATACTCTCTCATACATAAAAATAGACTATAGTAAGGAATGAACGTGGTAGATACAATCCTCGACTGTTTCATATGGTGCAGTCAGATATTATATTATAATTATTGTTTTTATATTACTAAGAAGTGATAAATACTATTATTTGCCTGTAATAAACACTACAATAACAGAATTTAAGCTCACACATACCATGTAATTCATTAGATTTAGGATGATATGACTCAGAACGGACAAGTAATTGAAATAAGTCGTGATGAAAACAAATGTTCTCCTTAAAAATATTTTCAGGTGGAGCAATTGCTCCACAACAACAATGAAATGTTTTCTAATTGAATATTATTTCCTATGAATTTCTGCCTATTGTCCTTTGAATTTAGAATAATACTGTTCGTGAAATTATTAAAGATTTAAAATTTTATAATCAATTAGAAAACACTTCATTGTTGTTCATATTATTAATCGAAGCTAAAACATAAAAAAATATTTTTTTTCTTGTTATAGGTGAATTTAAATCCAGCATCACAACCACGTGAACTTGAATACTATGTCAAGGAGACAAAAATAAATTGTTTAATATCTGTTGATAAGTACAAAGTGTTTAGCGTTATAGATGTTTTAAAAAAAGTCATTCCGGAATTTGAGAACAACGAAAATTGTATCATTCAATCACAAAACATTCCGTCCCTAAAATCAGTTATAATTATTTCTGATATTGTGTCCAAGTAAGTATTAATAATATTTATTTTTTAGATACCGATATCATACGAGCCCTAACCATTATATGTTGGGCCTTTTCATAATTTTATTTCAGATATTTATTAGGAAACTTATGTTTATGTTTATATTTGTTTATGATCAAATCCGTAATTTTTTTGGAGTTGCTTTGCCGCGACCCATTTTCGATAACGAATAAAAAAAATTACGTTAGAAACTGTCACAAAGATACCGTCACCTTTCAACAACTTAAAACGTCAAATCACAAAATAAGTTAGTGTTTCATTATGTGCGTTTTTTTAAAAAATTAAGATCATAGTGCGTCTTGCTTTCACAAATAGTAGAAACATCAACAACTATTACATTTAAGTAATTTTTAAAAAATAGGTGTTCTTCAACTTTGAGTTTCCTAATATGCAACGGAAATAAAATTATAAAAAGGCCGAACATATAGTGGTTAGGGCTCTTATATTTTATTCCTCATTAATTCATAACTTCATAAAAAACAATCATTGTTGTGTCAATTTAAAAAAATTTAGAATTTGAGTCTGCACTGTCAATTTTAACTACAGTGTTGATGTTATTAAGACAAGTATCATCGTCTAATCTGACTCTTTTCTAATCGATTATTTTTAGGGGAACATTAAACTATGAGTCAGTTAAATTATTAGGAAAAGACGAACCAACAGAACTTATCAGAGTTATTCAAAATAAAATTAGTTGCTACGATCCTGTCACTATTCTTTTTACATCGGTAAGTACAAACTGTCTTTCAGTAAAAACATTCAGCTCTCTTAAACAAGCAAATAAACAAAATAAAACGCGATCTACCGGAACATTTTGCACTTATTTTGTATATATATATATTGGATATAATTTGCATATATTTTGCAAATATTTTACAAATATTTTGCAAATATTTTGCAAATATTTTGCACATATTTTGCACATATATTGTACGTATTTTAAAAATGTTTTGCACATATTTTAAACATATTTCGCACAAATTTTTGCACATATTTTGCACACATTTTTCACACATTTTGCACATATTTTGTACATAATTTAAACATATTTCGCAATTATTTTTCACATATATTTTGTACATATATTGTACATATTTTGCACAACCACTAATATAGGAATATAAATTTTATTATCCTGTCTTTCTTGCTTTCACCTAAAATTTCGAGCTTACAATTTAATAAATTTCAGTATTCCTTCGAGCAGCTCGATGGTAGGGGGGAATAATAACTGTTTTACCCCCCTCCTTGTATCCTCGTCTGATTTTGCACATATTTTAAATATACAGGGTGAGCGAAACTCGATGTCTCAGCTCCATTATGGGACAAGGGAAAAAGATAGGAAAAAGTTGAAAAGAGGTTCTTAAATGGGATAGAGTAAGGTCCGTTTTAAGCCCAATTTGCATATTTGTCCATATTTGGAAACTGAGGTAATGACGTCATCGATTTTCTTTTTTCGGAAACATACATATATTTTTACAAATTTAAAAAGAGCTAACTTTTCTGAACAAATTTTATACAGAAAAAAATTTGATATCTCCTTCACTTTAAAAATTATAAGCAAATTTGTAAAAAAGAAACAAATAATATATTACTTACAAGAGAGAGAAACAAAGCTTTATTCAATGTGACCACCACCTACGTCTAAACACTTATCCAATCTCCGTCTTACTTCTCTTACCGAAGCCTTACGTAACATTTCTCTAGATAATTCATCGCAAGCAATTCTGATTTTGTCTTTTAAATATTCCATGTTAACTGATGGTGTTCTGTAAACTTTATTTTTCAAAATTCCCCACAAAAAGAAATCTAGTGGGGTCAAGTCCGGTGATTTAGGCGCCCTCTTTATCGGTCCATTTATACATATCCAATGTTCTCCATAAGTTTAATTTAAATATCGTTGGACAATTCTTGCTTTATGCGGTGGAGCTCCATCATGCTGGAAACACATATTTGCTCGAAGCTGTAATGGCAAATTTTCGAGAAGCACAGGCAATTGTTCTTGAAGAAATTGCAAGTATCGCTCACTACATAAAATTCCTTCGTAAAAATATGGACCAATCAAATGCCCATTAATAATACCACACCAAACGTTAATTCCGAAATGCCCTTGGTTTTCAATCGGATTGACAAAATGTGGATTCTCAGTAGCCCAATAATGTTCATTTTTTTTATTGGGCTTACCATTACTAACAAAACGGCTTTCGTCCGTCCATAAAACATGCTGAAAAAATCATACTCTAACGTTTCCATCACTTGGGCAATATAATTCAATCTTCGTTGTTGATGTTGATCTGATAAGTTGTGAAGTTTATAATCGTGGTAACCATTTTCCTTCAAAATTTTTCGTACCGAACTATATTTTAAATTCAACTCACGACAGGCTGGCCGAATCGAATTTCTTGGATGGGTTTCAAAATACTGCAAAACAGTGGCAACAGTATTATCAGAATTAACGCTTTTAGCAATTTTTTTCCCCATTCGAGAAGAAAATACCTTGTTATTTGAACGTAAATTGCGTTCCAATCTTGCAAATATTTTTAAGCTTGGAATAACACGTTCGGGGTATCTCTGGGCGTATAACTGAACTGCTCTTCTAGGGTTCTTTTAAGATTCCCCATAAACTAATAACATGTCGACTTTTTCATTGTGCGTGAACATTTTTCAAAGCCAAATAACAACATAACAATATTTGTCAACCATTAATTTAATTTGACAGATACGTCTTTGCTATTTGTTTCCAAAGGCGACTTGTTTAAATTGTGACTATTCTGAATTTTTGATTATACTTTTTTTTACAAATTTACTTATAATTTTTAAAGTGAAGGAGATATCAAATTTTTTTTCTTCATAAAATGTGTTTAGAAAAATTAGCTCTTTTTAAATTTGTAAAAATATAGGTATGTTTCCGAAAAAAAAAATCGATGACGTCATTACCTCAGTTTCCAAAAATGGACAAATATGCAAATTGGGCTTAAAACGGACCTTACTCAATCCCATTTAAGAACCTCTTTTATACTTTTTCCTATCTTTTTCCCTTGTCCCATAATGGAGCTGAGACATCGAGTTTCGCTCACCCTGTACTTTGCATATATTTTTTCCATATTTACACATATTTTTCCCATATTTTTCACATTATTGCACATATTTGCACTACAAAAAATTATTTTTAATTTTATGCAGAGAAAAACTTTTTGCAGTGCCAATTTATATTAGATTTGATTTTTATAATAGTTTAAAATAATCATTATTAAAATATTGGCGCATAATAGTGTCACGGGTCTTTCGGTAGCGAGGGAGTCTCTTTAAATAGTGGCTCTATGTGCTACCACTCGGGGAAATAAAAGAGCAGAACTACAATTAACAATTTATTAAAGATAAATAAAATATCCAAAAAGTCACAATAAATGTAACAAAGGGTCTTACCAAGGGCTAAACATCTAAAGGCGACGAGGACACGTCACGTTACTTCTTCTAATGTAAATGTAAAACATGTTCTAAAATTGTAATTACTTTTTATTTTATATTTTATTTTGACCTTCCACAATGGTAAATCAAACGACAATAAAATATTATTTCAACTCACAGTTAAAAAAAAGTAGGGCAACTTTACAACGTACGCACTTATTTAATTTAATTAAAACTTCAACATCTACAGGAATTTATTTGTTTTAGATTCCATGTAAAAAAAAGTTTCAAATCGACCAACACGCGAAAACTTCCTCACATATAACAAAGCAGAAATCTAAAGACACTCGCAGACAAAGTCAACTTCCCTTGAAATAATATTTAGAATCTGGATCGTCTAGAAGTGAACAAGCTATTTTTAATGAAGATTTATGCAAAGCTTCAGTGACTTCGAATACCCCTTTAATACGATTAAATAATCTAAATCTCCGATCATTTTTGCAAAAATACTGTAAATTTAATATTCCAGAGCAAAGTATATTACGCAAACGTAGTGTTGACAGTTTGTACATTGAGACTCGTGAAAAAATTCGCAAGATTACCGTTGGAAACCATTTCTACATTATTGTGGATGAAACAACAGGCTCTTGTGGTCGATATATAGCTCATTAATTGATAGGTTCATTACGCGAAGAAATGCAAATTGGTCCATATCTAATCGCTTCAAAGCAATTAGATAACACAAATAACTTGACAATAACTCGTTTTGTCCAGACAGAATTGTCATCTTTTTTTCTTCCGGAAGCCGTTCCAACAGAAAAATGTTTATTGCTGTTATTCGATGCTGCCCCGTACATGGTAAAAGCCGCACAAAATTTAAAAATGTTTTATGAAAACTTAATCCATGTTACATGTTTGGCTCATGGACTTAACAGAGTTGCAGAAGAAATAAGGTCTAATTTTCCTTTAATAAATGATTTAATTAGTAATGTAAAAAAAATATTTCTTAAAGCTCCTCTAAAAACTCAATTGTACAAAGAAAAATTTCCTGAATTACAGATGCCACCGGAACCTGTGATTACTCGGTAGGGTACCTGGCTTAAAGCAGCCTTTTTACGCAGATAATTATGAAAAAATTAAAGAAATCGTATTTGATTTTGATGATTCATCTAAAGGAATATCTAATACAAAGAAGTTGTTTTAAAATCACATATTACCAAAGCAATTAGTGTTTTTAAAAAATTATGCATTTGTACCCAAAATTATATTAGATTTAAAACAAAAAAAATTTTCCTTTGGTGACTTCCGTAAATTTAATTAAGACGTTTGAATCAGAGTGTAAAAATGCCCAGGGCGATATTGGAAAGACGATTTTTCATAAATTTTCAAATGTAATTTTAAAAAATGAAGGATTGATTGTTTTAAGAAAACTTGCTAATATTTATTCTGGTAACTTTGAAGATATTAATACTATTTGAGGGAAAATGGGCCTTTTATAGGTTCTTGGCCGCCATTGTCCTCACATCGGGTGTTGGTTTTGCTGTCAACAGTTCATGAGACCTTCGACACTCGTACACTGGTTCATTGAAACACATTTATTTTAATAGTTGCCTTTATTTTGTTCAGTTCACTCAATCAACTATTGCCCACTGGGCTTCTGCCAATTATTGCCACCACTCTGAGCACACATAATACTTGGGTTTCCACATTATTACAAGACAAAAAACTGGACTTATTAGCACGTCCTTTTACAAACGAACATCATCAACAAGAGAGCTACATTATCAAGCGAGAGTCTTCGCGCGCCGGTCTTACTTCCGGCATATATGACCATCCAGCTGCGCAGGGGTGCGAAATGCGCCCGTCACAAGCGTAGACCGCTACCTTGTGCCAACCGCACTCCGCCCCCTCGCCGCTAGATGGGGTTACGGGTACTGATTTAGCCGTTAATTATTCTTTGGGGTCGTATCCAGAGATAACAGGAGCTGTAGTTACTTACAAATATCGTGCTGTCGTGAATAAGACATATTCTAAGGGACACACTAGGGTATAATATCCGCTGTTGTCATATGCCTATTTCATTATTCTCGTTTTTTTTACACAATTATTTACATATATTAAAAAAGCTAAAATAATTCAACCTATTTTACTGCAACTGAACCCAAAAAATGTTGAATCATTTGTTATATCAAATTTAACTAAATTAGATATAATTTCACTAAATTAGATGTAATTATTTTCAATAAATTCCAAAACTTGTTAGTGGTATATTAAATATCAAGTATTTTTTACGAGATGTGGCAACAGCTAGTATTTTGTAGGCGGGGCATATTACGTTGTTTATTGTGAGCTTAGACAACGGAATATAAAATATTCATTCATAATTCCATCAACTTGTTTTGACAGTTAGCGTTGTAGAGATGGTTTAGTGTTATTGTTCATCGGATTTTCTCAGTTTTTTCTTGTGAAAGTGATTTCCCATTATTTTGTTAACATACAAACTTTAAAAATGGTGAAACAGTGCAAAATTTGTAAAAAACAAGACAAATTGGACCCAAATTCTTCGTTTCATATGTAAGTATTTATAGGTTAGAATTTACTTATCATAGACGTACCAATTACGAAAAGTATCTTATATATTTTTAAATTATTAGTATTATTAATGTTTTGAATTAACCATGGTTGTTAATTAGCCTTAACAAAACAGGAGAAGATGCGAAATTTTAAAATTGGTACTGGGAATATTCCTAAAAATCTCAAAGTAACTAGTTAATCTTATGTAAAAATCGAATTTGTGTAAAAATTCTGCATTTTTTATTAAATCTCTTTAAAACGGGTTATAAATGATTCAATTTAATTGAAAAAAGTTTCATAGGTAATGTTATTTGGCAAAACTTTTGTTTTTAGTACCTAGGCATGTCAAAAAATTATTGTTATTTCACTGTACAAAAAAATCTTGAGAAATCTACAATCGACTTTGATTAAAGGTTCGCTTTTCCATGGATAAAATTTTTACCAAAACAGCAGAAAGCATGCAATATTTTATCACAAAATTAAAAAAAAAATTTCGTACCTACTAATAATTCAGTACATTAGGATCAATTAAATAAATAAATCACATTAAGAAGCAAAAATTCTAAATATACCGGGTGTTCAAATTAAAGTGTTACAGTTAAATACCGCCGAAAATATGTATCTTAGAAAAAAAGTTTCAGACAAAAGTTTTATAGTTTTTTGGGGGAAACATTTTGGCTAATTTAATTTTTTTATAGCTGACCATATTATGGCCATATCGAGATGGACTTTGTTTATTAAATTGGAACCCCATTTTTTTTTTTTATATTCTTAAAGTACATAAAAAAATAAGAAACTTTTGATGGAAATATTTTTTTTGTTCGACTTTTACTTTTTGAGTAACAGCTACTTGAAAATTTTGCTGGACGAAAAAAAAGTTGGCCATATTATGGTTAGCTATAAAAAAACGATTTTAGCCAAAACTTTTTCCCCACAAAACTATAATACTTTCGTCTGATACGTTTCTTTTATAATAGGCTAATTAATTTGAACACCCGGTATATTTTAGTTCTTTGAAATCCCTTGTTTCAGCGGATAAACATTATTCTATCAAAACAGCAAAAATAATATTTAGCACTTAATTTTAAATAGGTACAATTTTTTTTTTAGAAATAATTCAGAACATTACTGTCAATTTCATAAATAAAAAAAAAATAGGAATAAATATTTTACTTGTAATTTTTAGCTATTGCATTCAGGTAGAATTTTCATGAACTATTTTGATAAACACTTAAAACCTAATTTAAAAGAAATACTCTCTTAAAACTATAATCTATGTATTTATAAAGATTATTAACATATGTCCATAAATACATATTAATTACCTACCTGTTTAGAATTCTATTTTTGTTTTGATATAGAAACTAGGGGCAGACACGAATTGAGAACCAAAATGAAAATATTAAGAAGGGTTTATTTTTGTACCTGAAAATATGACACGAATTGAGGACCAGGCTTCTGAGAAATAATTATAGTAAGTGCACCGAATTGCGGATTAGGGATTAAGGTTGTAATGATGATTCATTGCGTTAACGAGCATTTTATTACTTTACTTTCGAAATTCTAATATATATTTGAAGTGAGTGTTTTGTGTTTAGTTTATTTTGAGCAGTCTTGTAAAAATGAGTGAAATTAAAATGATCTTAAGTGAAAAGGGAAAGTCGTTACTTGTGTGGGATGATTATAAGTTTCGTGAAAAAAAGGTTCTTAAAAGTGGTGAAAAGTTTTGGACTTGTACTGTAAGTAAATGTAACGCAAAAGTATTTACGCTAGGTTTAGATAATATAATTTCTCGAAAAGAAACAGTGCACAATCATGAAAATGACATAAAGAAATTAAATAGACAAATTTTGAGTGTAGCAAGCAAACGGAAAGCTGTAGAAGATATCACAGAACGGCCATCGAAAATCATACACTCTGTTTTAAGGGAAAACAGTGATACAATGGACGCTTTGACAAGAAAAGACATTACATACATAAGAAATAATATGTATTACAAAAGACGTCAAGTCCAAGCACGTTTACCAAGCAATGTATCAGATGTTTTCGATATTTTACCAACATTAAATTTGACAACAATTAAAAATAAACCATTTCTCTTGGCCACTGATAATATTAACAATATTGTAGTATTTTCGTGCTATACTAATTTAAAATTTTTGTGTAGTAGTGACAAAGTGTATCTTGATGGAACATTTCGATATTGTACGAAACATTTTTTACAGTTGTTCACACTTCATATCGTAGAAAACGGCCATTATATACCAGTAGCTTTTTGTTTATTACCGAATAAACTTCGTTTAACATACGAAAGACTTTTCGTTATTCTTAAAGAAAAGTGTTGTAATGCTAATTTAATATTTGTTCCAAAAATTATTGTAGCTGATTATGAACTAGCTATTCACAAAGCAATTTCTGCGCAATGGCCCACCACAAAGATCATTGGATGTAGGTTTCATCTTGGCCAAGCTTGGTACAGAAAAATACAGAGTTTGGGATTGGCTAAAGAATACCAAGATGAAAAAAGTGCAACTGGAAAATGGATGAGGTATCTTTTTGGATTGTCTTTTTTAAAACCCGAAGAAGTTGGAGAATGTTTTGCTTTGGATTTGGCTGAATTTCAGCCCGATCATATGCATAAAGCTGTGGTAAATTTAGCTGACTATTTAGTAAAGAATTATATTGAAGAAAATTCTTTATTTCCACCAACAATTTGGGCTGAAGCTGTTGTAACTACAGAAAATTCTACCAATGCATGCGAGTCCTTTCATTCTAGATTTAATTCAAATTTCTATTCAATGCACCCTTCATTGTATTTATTTGTAAATGTTTTGAACAATTTTCAAACAGATACTTATATTCGTATTAACAGCCTTAAGGAGTCTGTTAAATGTAACAACAAAATTGTTAGACGAAGATTAAATATGTTAACTTCAAAAATGTTAGAATATAAAAATGGTTCTATAAAACGAATAGATTTTGTAAAATTCGCATCAAATTATCATAAAGTGTATTAAATGTAAATAATATGTATATGTTTAAAAAATTAATTATAAATTGTAAATTGTGCAATAAATATCTATTTTTATCTGAATTCGTACTTTTCTTCAAATTTTGCAAATCCATCAGAAGACAAATAATAATATTATAAATGGGTATAGTGATAAGATACTTCAATTATTGAGAAGTTTGTTCCTCAATTCGTGTCATATTTCCAGGTACAAAAATCTCTCTCAGTAATCTAGTTAACGCAATGAACCCTCATTACCACCTTAATCCCTAATCCTTAGTACGGTCCGCAATTCGGTGCACTTATTTGGTCTGTGCAGGTAGTGGTCCTCAATTCGAGAACACCGGAAACTAGGATTAAAACAATTCCAGGAAATAGGATATAAATTGTTTATTTATAAATAAGGGATTGATTGATTCATTGGAAATACCAACAGTTTACACATTGAGGCAGATAGTTTTGAACATGGATTTTAAAAGAATATTTACATTATTATTTTCTTTGAGTTTTATAGTGTGACGCCTCTTAGTTTTATGTAAAAAAAAATATTTACTATTTATCTATTCGACACAAAAATAACTCATTTTAATGTATATTTAATCTCAATAATTGAATATACTGACGATTAGTTTGACACAATTGTCACTTATTTAACATTTTAAAAAGAATTGTATTGGGTGACCAAAATATGAACTACCTAGAATAGATATGAAATATATCCGTTTAAATGAATGCAATAGCATACTTTTTCGTTTTGTATTCTGTACGTAGATAAGCTAATATCCATGTGGACTAAAAAAAATTATTGTTTGATCTAAGAACAAACCCTGGATATTTAGAACCAGTGACTTTTATAAATTAGCGACAGCAAATTTTATAGAAATAGTAGGTATTATTTTATTTATTATCGTGTATTTTTTAATTAGCTTAAATTTTTTTATTTAGATTTTTGTACGGCCCGATTAAACTCTGGTGCATATTAGAAATATATACAAATTTCTATCATCTGTAAATAAAGATGCCTTTAAAAGTCTTCTAAATTTATATATCGTTAATGAATTAACAACTCAACGAATTTTGCAGAAAACATATTTGTACTACTGCTCAATATATCTATATTAAAATACAAAAAATTTTACGGGGTTAAAAAAACATATATTTTTAAATAATTTAATTTATCCCTTTCCTGGGGTACGCCAATGCAATTTATTTAAACTCCGCTGCGACTAACAAACGTGTACGGCCTTCAGTCCTGCAGTATACCCCCTCCCTTACCTCACACATCACGTCTTTCCTCTCCTGATCGCCAAATTGACTAATTTGATGTTGGCATCATAGATATTCTATTTTATGAATGAGTAGTTATATCTCCCTTGTTATCTCTGGGTCGTATCAGTTGGAACTTGAATTCAGGCCTGTAATTCAAATTCATCCAGGTATTTCAGGAAAATTTAAGTTTGCACCTATTACTTTTGTAGATGTCGAAAGGAGTTTTTCTTTGTACAAGTACATACTTACTGATAGGAGGAGACAATCATTTAATACAGATAATTAAAAAAAAAAACATCTAATTGTTCATTCGTTTTATAATAATGTTGATTTGTAAATAAAATTAGTTAATAATTAAATAATTATTAAGTATTATATTAGGTATTGTAAAATAAAACAAATAATAAATATTAATAAACTATTTCGATCAAATAACAAATTACTCTTTATGTATATGCTCTTCATATTTTTCTATTTTTTATGCATATATTGAAGTATTTTGCGGCATACATATGCGCATATTTAACTACTTTTTGGGGGCATATATTCCTAGGTCTAATATTATCCATTCTTATCAGCTTAATATCGCTGTTACGGTTAAACACGGAATTAAAATAATTGTTTCTAAAACAGAATATACGCATTTCTGTGCTTATTTTTGTTTTAAAGGAGGGAAAATATGTTTTATTTCGTAAATAAAATAACTTTTTATGCTTAAAGAAGGCAAAACATACACCTAGTGCAGCACTCCGAGAGCGGAGACTTTGGAACAGGGCACTGCCCTTGGGATTCAGATACCCTTGCTGTGTATAGTTGTGACCTTATTTATATGACGTTTGAGGTGTATATAACTTTTTGAATTGCACAGAAGAGCAAAAAAAAGCTTTTATCGAAAACGAACACAAACAAGGAAGAACTCAACCATATATTTGAATAATCTAAGACCATATATTATTTTACCCATCAAATGGAAACGGACTGAAAAAAGTAAAAGTACTAAATTTTGCTTCGAGTGTACTAGAGTACCAGATTCTTAAATAGTGTACTAGATCTGGTACAATTGTACTAGACTGGCAACACTGCTCCCACTACTTTATTACGAATAGCATTGTTGTCCGATGTACCAGCTAGTATAAGTAGCTTCGTTCGTGGATTCAATTTCGAATGTATTTTGAACGCTAAGGTAAAAATTACATTGCATATTGTAACTGGATTTGTATTGTATAAATGGTTATGTAGGCGTATATGGTCTACTTTAGCGTTCAAAATACGTTCGGGGTCGGCTCCGCGAATACAACTAAATTTGATTGGTTGTGTCTAAGGTGTTTTTTTACTATTATTTACAAGAAATGGCATATTTTAATTTAGGCTATATGTAATATTACGTAAGTAAAATAATAAAAAAAAAACACCATGTTATACGTTTATGATTTTCGAATATTTCTATGCAGCCAAAAATACTTAATTTCATCTTGGACGAGCGTTAAATTAAGTGGCCAGGAAAGTAACAGCAAATATCATATTAATACAATTTATGGTCATTTGGTGGCTACTTTTAAATAAGTGATGCCCACTAATAGTGCACTAATAAATCCTATTACATTATTTTAAAACAGTTTAAATATTCTAATTTATATTCACTAAATACACCAACTTATTTAATAACTAATTTATTTGTACTCAAAAGTACACTGATTTATATTTTCTTCAACAATTTATCATTACTCGACATTTATTTCTAAACATAAACTTACTAGACAAAGTCGCGTAATTTGTATAAAACCAGCATTGTTCGAGAAAATTTTCGATGTATCTCTGTATCTGTAACGTGTGGGAGGTAGGTAATCCCCACGGCACTTAAGCCTCACTAGGTCCATTGTGCATCCTCCTAATATGATGGCCACCTCCTAGCTCGTGAGCCAGCCTACAGATTTAATGTAGTTGACAACGTCGCCAAGAGGTGCTTCTCTTATATAGGCCGGTTTTAGCCGATACTCGCCGAATACAAATCTTCTAATAAAAGAGAGCGTCGGGCAATCGTAAAGGATATGCTTGATGGTCTTATCTTCTTGTTCGCGCCCTCTGCAGAATGCGGATTCTGACAGCCCCATGATGCTTCCGTACTTTGCAATAACCAATCAGAATGTCTGTGACTAGGCGCAGATTCTGTCTAGTCATAGTCATGACACAGTATTTGTTTGCTGCAGTGATGTCAGGATAACTTAAGAGCTCCCTGGCAACTCTGCAGTTTCTTCTTTCATCCCATTTTTTCTTGAATTTCACAAGGGAATTATGTCTGTCACTACCGATTTTGTCAGTCCAATAGAAGGGCCAGGTCCAAAAAGTATTTGGTTGGCTGCTTTCTTGGCTTGTGCTCACTCGATGTGGCGTGACCTTTGATCCATCTCAATTAGTGGGTTAATTTTGTTTAAGAGAGGTTTAAAAAATATTGTTAATTTTTTAACTGCATTGGACTAAAATTTTTCAGAAAATAATCAAATCTTTGTTATTTTTCAGGGAACCACCGGTAACCCAAAAGCTCTGGAATTAACACACCATCAATTGTACAACTGTTTAAAATTTACACACATACGTATAGGCTTAAATGAAAAACAATATAAATTTGCCTTCTATTTACCTATGTTTCACCTATTTGGCATCCTTTTCAACTTACTGACATTGAATTCTGGTGCTACTTTGGTCTTGCCATCTTACTATTATAATCGGGAAGAGAATCTTAAAGCTATCAGTGAAGAAAAGTAAGTAAACAAATATTTACAATACATTACAATAACACAAACACAATATAGTATTTTCAAATGGCCTAGTTCCAACAGTGTTCTGTAATAAGCTAAATTAATGTAAAGTGAATTAATGTAAAAAAATAAATAAACATTAACACCCTAATTCCATGTCAATGAAAGTCGGCATACGTCCGAAAAAACTACTCGTTTAGTCGCATACCACAGCTGGCAGGCGTTATATTACTGAGTATGAGGTATAGCGTGGGGTGTATTCGGAAAAATGTAAAGCCGTTGGTCCCGAGTCCATGGATGTTGGGTCGTTAAAGATTCTTGGAACACCAGTAGATACAGCAAAACGTATGATAATTGGGGGTAGCGTGATCATCCTCGTCAATGTTTAATCCTCGTAGAAAAAATAGACCAACGTTAAATAAATTATTAAAAAAACTAGGTAGTGCATAAATGAAGGTATTTTACAGGAAATAACTTTGTAAGAACAAAACATAACAGTAACACGATCGATAACATTTTTTCCTGTCAAATCAATTTTACTCATATACGATAGTATAAATATATTTCCAGCCTTGTCTATAGGAGGATATATGAGTTTAATAATTTATTTTTGTTTTATACAATTTTATATGTCATTAGTTTTTCTGTGAAATGTTGTAAGTTTGTGACCAATATGCAATAGTTTATTTGTATTTGACAGTTCACTATACTAATCAAGTTCTAAGTTTTTTGAATATTTTCAAGGATAACACCAGAGCTGAGAAAGATACTTTAAAAAAGTATCTAGATACAAGATACAGATACTTTCGTAAAAAGTATCTTAAGATACATTTAGAAAAAGATACTAAGTATTAAAAATATCTTAGATACAAGATACCTCTAAAAAGTATCTAAGATACTTTCGAAGAAAATATCTAAGATGGTTTTTGAAAAAGATACTTCTAAAAGTATCCAAGATACTTTTTAGTATCTTAGATAATTCTTAAAGTATCTAAAATACTTATACTTATAAGTTATCTGAGATATTTTTAGTAGCTAAGATACTTATGAAATATCTGCGACAGCCAATGCTGCAGATTTTCTTTGAAAATTGTGGTCATCAGTGAGATGCCACAACTAGAAAACTTCTTGTTTTGCTTACATCCTTAAGTTTAATATTGAGAATGCATATTGATTAAAGATGGTTTATTGCCGTTAAAAAAAGAAAAAGGTGCTCAACTTATTTTTAGTAAAAACGAGGGTCTTTTACCCGGACATTTCTCTATTTTTATATAAATCCGGTTCCTCTGCGACTTTTAAAAAGCGTGGCATTTGCATGACAAGCGTACAAGCAAGTCTGGCAACCCTAGTAAATAGATAGTACCTAGCTAATTCACAAAGAGATTTGTTCTTCTCCAAGTATACTGACAGCATGAAATCCTCTGTAATGCAACTCACCGATCAACGCATAATCGACAGATCTGAAGATGTGGCTAGACTTTGCGACCTTCGCGCAACCTTAAAACATCTACTTCACATAGTATCTTAATTACTTTTAAAACATATCTTAGATACTTTTAAAAAGTAACTTAGATACTTTTAAAAAGTAACTTAGATACTTTTAAAAAGTATCTTAGATACTTCATAAGTATCTTAGATACTTTTGAAGTATCTTAGATACTTAAAAATAGATACAAGATACTGATACTTTTAAAAAGAATCTTTAAATTTAGATACTTTTGCATCACATGAAAAAGTATCTAGATACAAGATAAAAGATACTATCTTGTATCTTAGATACTGAAAAGTATCTTTTTTTCTAAGATACTCCCAACTCTGGGTAATACTACAAAAGCTGAAAATTTTTTTGAGAACATTTTGTTGTTCTCTAAGTTTCACAAACAAAATCTTCCTTAAAATACCGAAGGATTTAGTTTAGTGAAATTTGCATAATATGTAAAGGAACAACAAATTATTATCAAAAAACAAAAAAAAAATTACCGTGGTTTTTGGAAAGCTTAGTTAACAGTATACATAAACAGAACTTTTGTAATCAACATTTGAGTTGTTTCTATAGGGTGAAGTCGATCCTTTATTTAAAAAGCACATTTCAACAACCAAAACGATTTTTATACATTTTTCGTAAACTTTTTAATAAACTTTACGTTGGCGTTTTGCATAATATATCATTCTTACGTTACTCTGGTAATTAATTAATTTTTTTAAATCCAATAGCTGCATGCACTGTTTTCAGATATACTATGTTTTGGACATCAGAAAGGTCTCCACAAGCTGGGTGCTGCGATTGGTCACATCGGAGCAAAAATTCATTCGTATGAACGTTTTATGCAATGCGTGTTGCAGTATTAGCCAGGGGCATAATTATTTGTGTGACACGGTCTTTGTTATTTTTTTTTTCATATTTTACGTTAAGGAACGCTGGCAAGAATGACAAAGATTGCGAAAACCTTTCAGACAAGGGACAGGGAAGGTCTCTAATAAAGACGAAGATAAGCTCGCCTTGAAATTCAATAGCTATAGCAAAAATAGTGTTATTAGTATTTCATTGAAATTTATATTATACTCCATCTATTTATTTATGTCTCTGCGTGTTCTACAAGCCAACCTGGGCAGAGCCCGGGCTATACACGACCTAGCACTTGCTGTAGCCAGAAGGGAAAAGGTAGATATACTTCTAACCAGTGAGCCAAATAAAAAATCTCTGAAAGTAAAAATTGGCTATGCGACATTCAACAAGACGCAGGCATCCTGCGTTTAAACAAAAATATCGGGATGAAAACCCACAAACAGAGGGATGCGTATACATCCAAATCGAAAAATGTTACATTTACAGCTGTTACATCTCTCCAAACCTAAGACCAGCAGTATTTAAGTCCAAATTAGACAAAATTATGGAGAAGAAATGGGGAGAAGCTATTGTGCTAGGCGACTGTAACGGAAAATCACCTATGTGGGGCTCGCCCTTAAATAACTTAACGTAGAGAAGAGGTGGTAGAACGGACAAATTCGCTAAACCTTAGATTAGTAAACCATGAAAACAACTTTCATCAGAGGAAATATTGTCTTCTTCATAGATATTTCACTAGCCACGGCGGGTATCGTGCCCAATATCTACCGATGGAGAGTGTCGAATGAGGAATGCTTACGCTTGCATAGGTAAATATTTTTCGAGCCTGAGACGGGAAAAGGCAGAAAAAAATTGCATACATCACGAGATTTACCAACTACCAGTAGCTGGAGAGGATACTAAACATCTATCTTATGACGAGGCGTGACCAAACCTTAAAGGAGATCACAGAAAAACTCAGAAGATCTTCATATAGACGAATATGCCTACTTAACACAATGAGCAAGGTGTATGAGACAATGGTTAGGGAGCGGAATGATTAAGAAGCTACATGACAAAAACACCTTCTCCGAGAAGCAATTCGGGTTCAGGAAAAGGAAATCCGCCATACATGCCATCAAATGGGCGACTGACTGGGTTAAACGGAACAGGAAAAAATGGTGCGTGATGGTCCTCCTGGATGTCAAAAACCGCACCGTGAAGGATAATAATAAAAAAATTTGGGAGTTAGGAGTGAGCTGATAATTAAAATTATTAAAAACTATTTTACTAGCAGAGAAATATATATCGGAAAGGAGGCAAAGATGCAAGTGAGCGGCGGTGTACCACATTGGCGTTCGCGGACGATCTCTTAATACTGGTCGAGGCTGACTGTAAGAAAGAACTACCAAGAGGTGGCGGAGTAGGCAGTATTGCAAATTGTAATTTGGATGAGGAGACGCGACTGCACCTTGCGCCAAGGAAGACCGAAGCTGTTTAAAAAAAAAAGAGAAATTGAGAGGGAATAGCTCTACGGGTAAGAAATAATATGGTTAAACCAAACTGAAGCGTCGAATATCTGGGTGTGTGGATAGACGACAAACTTATGTTTAACACACACATAAACAAGACAGTAGAAAAAGAAGAAAAACCTGTGGCAACACTGACCAGGAGCATAAAGGAGCCTGGCGACGCAAAAAGGCGGGTCTTGGGCGGGGTGGTACAATCCATCTTACTTTACGGAGCACCAATATGGGGCAAGGCTACGAGAGTATTTAGAGAAAAGCAAACCTGAAGATTTTGAGTGGATACAGAACTGTATCATTAAAAGCCTTCCAGGTACTGGCCGAGGTGCCCCCAATAGACCTTCTGGCTGAAGCACGACAAAGCTTGTTTCTGAATATAGCGGATCGAAATAGAAGAATAGACATCAGGGAGGAGACACTGGAAAAATTGCAGGTACGATGGAAAAACGGAAGGGAAGTGGCAGCGTGGACTAAAAAGCTCATACCAAGGATCGACCTTTGGTTGAAGTGCAAGCACAGAAGAGTAGACTACAATTCTTGCTTTAAAACCTTTACCTTTAGAATAGTCAAGTCACTAGATGGGTCCTAGATACCCCAGCCCACGCGAGTTTTATATGCGATAGATGGGTTGCAGATAGGCAACAACTGGAAGACAAACTAGCGGGACCGCTGTCGGGGGAGTCTATGATAGAAAACATGTTAAGCTGCGAAAAAAGTTGAAAAAATATAATGATTAGAAAGCAAAATGAAGAAAGGAGGAGGCAATAGATATAATAAAGACAGCTCTATAACCGGAGGAATGTCAACATGACGGTACCCGGCTATAAGTAGCTTAGTAGAAGAACAGGGACGTTTTAGTCGGAGTTGCGCCCGGCACTACCTGCTACATAGACTCAGCAGCAGGTGCCAAGCAGTTCCCCCTCCCCAAAATAACAAAAAAAAAATTATTTTATTGCGCAACACTTTCTAATCTTCTTGGCATAGGCAAAATTAAATGGCGCATTTTTCTGCTTGGGGTAGTATTCAAAAAAAGTGAAATATGAACGCAAGGGACAATCTAAAAGCAATGATTTTAAATTATCGCATAGCGTATTGTTTAAAACTAGAACAATGAAAAGGCTTTAAAAATGTTGCCTCGGTTTGAAAAAGCAACTAAACACTATGGCCTAAGGATTAACGAACAGGAAACCAAATAGATGGAAATTCTTCCCTGTTGCGCTTTTTTGCGCTTTTTTGCACTTTTTTGCGCTTTTTGTCTTTGCGTTTTATGCAAAGGATTTTCATAATAACTAAAGTATTTTTTAAATTGTGTTGTTGAATTTGTTTAAAACCAGATAGTGATACTAATTATAAATACAATTCTAATGCGTTAATTATTTTAGATGTACGTTTTTGATTGGATCTCCTACGATGTTTGACGATCTTGTAACAATCCAAAGATCAAAAAATTTACCTCTTTTGGTCGAAAAAATTATATCTGGGGCTTCTGTGTGTCCAGACAAACTGGTAAAAGACATTAAAGAAGTTTTAAATGTCAAAACAATAGGAGTAAGTAAAACAAGTTTTAGCTATTCTAACTTACCGATAACCTGTTTTAAAATATACTTAAATAGCGAAAAGTCACACTTTGCCGCTTGAGACAGAAAGTTGCAATATGTCGAAAGTGGCAACGAACTTTTCGCTTAAAATGCAAACAATATTTTTTCTACGATCATATTATTTTAAGAAATAGATATACAAACTGAAAATATCAAATAAATTTAATTAAGGAAAGGCTACTTTGCGCCTAAAAATTGCGAATTCAGTTTAAAAGCCTACTTTAGGTAGTGATCGTAGAAAAACAGTATTTATTATTTTTAGATTGCCTATGGATCCTCGGAAGCTCTTCTACTCACGTTTAACTGGTTGAACGAAAAAGAAAAAAACGCCTCAAGTATGCTAGGTGAATTTATAGAACACCTGGAAGCAAAAGTAGTTGATAGTAGTGATAACATCGTGCCCCTAGGTATAGTCGGACATTTATACGTAAAAGGTTATTCTGTAATCAAGAAATATATTAACAAAAACCTCTTATCTTCTGAAGATTTTGACGAAGATGGATGGTATAAAACTGGGTAAGTTAATAATGACTAAATTACTGGTTGCGAATTAAAAGGCATGTTAATTTTGATTATATGATTATTTTGTTATTATATCAGATATTTTGGAATACATTAAGATTATTTTATTTTTTCTGTTTCTTGTCTTTCTTTACTCCTTAAAGCAGCATTTTAAGCTAATTAGTACATATGTAGCTGATCATTCTAAGTATCATCATATCTTTGAAATAAATTGCTACTACTTCTACAGAGTGTCCCATAATGATATGTTTAAAATATTTAAAAGTTAGCCTATAGGGTGTTAAAGTTACACTTTTCTTTAATTATTTTAAAATAATTAATGTTAGTCACCCTATTTCAACGTCAGAAATATTAAAGTATTGTTATTTTTGGCCTAATTTATTGCTAAATAATAAAGGGGATGATTTATTTAGCTACAACTTTTTTTGTTAAACCTGGGTGAGTTTTGGATGAACTAGTTTCATGTTAACAAACTTTTTAATTATTAAAAGTATAAATTAAAATAATCCAAAGAGGTTGCTGTTTGCATGTAGCTAAAATTAAAAAAAAAAATATCAAAATAAAATAATTTTCAATCAATTAAAATTTAAAATGTCTACCCAATTTTAAATCAGCCAGGTGTACAAAATCCGAATAAATTCGAGTGACGCTAAAATGGTAGGTCCAACATTATCGAGACTGAGGCCCACAAGGGTAAACTCGTAGCGTAACAAAAACAAGAAATGATTTAACTTGGAACGAAAGACCGAAAGCCGATAGTAGTATTAGGACGTTGAGTTTTTTGGTTTGTGAAGCATTGGCATTAATTAGGTTAAACCATGTGATGATTTTTACAAGCCTTGATTTTTAAAACCATTTTATATAGCCTTTTAATTAGGGTTTACAAACTTGTTTGAGCAATTTATCCAATAATAATTGGCCCCTTTACCTCTTAAGCCTGCTCATGTAAAATATTTGGGCACCTTACTTCGCCTATTATTAATATATAATTGAAGGGCAGAAGAATGAGTATTGCAACTATGTTAAAAGAAATAAATTGACTTTCAGTTGAGAATTTTGTTCAGTACATTACTAATATTTATTTATAAAATAAAAAAGACATAGTACCATCGCATCAGATCTATTAGAAAAAATTCAATATAATTCGCAATATCACAACTATAATACAAGAAGCCAATCTGACTTTCATGTACGGCAAGCCATCACTAAAAGTTCCCAAAATACAATTTTTATTAAAGGTTAAAAAAATTTAATAGACTGCCTACAGAAATTAAAAAAAAAAGAAACAACTATGAATGTATTCAAAAGTAACCTCAAACAATACTTGATAAATAAACAGAACGGATATACTTTCTTGTGATAATACTCTTTAAACTTGCCCTTTTTAAGTATTTCCCTTAATTTATTGTTATTTTACCCCTCGTTTTACCAGCATTTATTATAAATTATTTCTGTTTTGAGATTAAAAAATTACTTGATATATTAATACTACTTACTATGTTTAAATTATTAATAATTTTGCGACGATAGGTTATTGCAAATTATAGCCACAAAACTATTTTTGTGTTACAATATAATTTACAAAGGCCTTCTTTCAACATACAAATAAATTACAACTTTATAAAAAACACAACATAATACCTTGGTACCAAGGTAAGAAGATTCATTTTTAAATTTTATTTATTAAGGAAATTTATGACTAGAAGTTCACTAATTGAAGGGCTCGGTGCAAAAACCGGTCAAGTCCACTTTTGTAAAATGTTCAGAAATTGATAAAAACTTTATCAGAAGAAGAAACACATGATTTAGTTTTGGGAGTCTTAGTTTTTAGATAGAAGAGGTCAGCAGCTAATATTTATTTAAGAAAATAAGGTGTTTTTTGAAAAAGGTGTTTCATGAAAAAAAAAACAAGATGGTGGAGATGTCCGTTTCTTGCACAGAAAAAAAAACAAAAAAAAACATTATTTAATTCAAAAGACAACCTGTTTATTAAAAGAAATACTATAATGTATGAATGTATGACAACATTTTTATCAAAAAACAAACAATGTAAGTGAGAAAACGTCAAAACATATTTGGTAAAAATTGCGAAAGCCTACTTAAAATATTTTAAAATATTTCGGTTTCAACTTCTTGATCGCTGTCGTCAGTGTTTTCTTGATTTGATTGCTGCGTACTATTAGCACTTCGTACTTGCTCATAATATCACATATGTACAGGTGGTACATATTTATCAGCAAGGGACATCACATTCTCTACTTTTTTAGGATTAATGCTCAAAGGAAAAGACTCGTAAAGTTTAGTTTTTGGCAATGCTAATACGGTATTGGGTTTTTTGATAGCAAATGACGAAAAAACTGCGAAACCAGCTGTCTCACTACACTCGATGACATTCTTCTTTTCGTATCTAAATAAACGGTATTTGGAAATACGAAATTTTTCATTTAACCGATTGCTTATTGTCTTTTTAAAGATTGGTTTGAATGTACCTGTAAAATTAAGAATCATATCTTGTTTCACTTCGATTACATGGAATTTTTTTGAGGTCTTCTTAACTAAATTTATCCAATCATATGGCAAGTAAACAATTTCTTTCTTCCTCTTTTCCTTTTCATAAGACCGAAGCAACGGTCGCACGGCAGAAAACTGTGACCCGGTTCTGGAAACTGATGCATAATCTGGCGAATACGTGAACCCGAAATGTTCATGAAAGTGTGCAAATATTGAACTAAAGTATGGTTTTTATTTTGTGCAAAACAGTTGTCCGAAAATAAGTAAAGCGTGGTTACATCTTCAGAAACATAATTAGTTATGTAATGATGTAAAAAACTGACGACTTCATTGCATCCTTTTTTCGCCGTCATTTCATCATACATGTAGAAAGTAGCTAGTATTGTTTTAGAGAAATGAATACAGAAGTTGTACTCCCACAACTGTCGTTTGTAAAATACGTCACCCTATGGAATATGGGGCAGAGGTAGATTCTGCTGATAGTCAAAACATAAAACGTCGACTCCTCCACCTTTCGCAAGTTCTATAGCTTCTTTCAACTTTTTGTAAAACACTTCTGCTTTTTGTACGTGCAAACGTTTGTCATCCTCCAGAATAACTTTTCTTTCTGCATCGTTTTCTGCAGCTATTATGTTAGTAAGATGGTCGCACTTCTGACAGGTATCAGATCTGGGGTGGCCAAAACTAAGGTTGTGATTAAGATTAAATTGCCGATTGTAGAAGTCGTATCTAACTTTCGGATTTATATCTTTGTATTCTTTACCATCTTCCAGTAGGTGATGTTGTTCTAACTCAAATTTTTCGAGGTAAAGTCTATACATTTTAAATATATTTAATTCTGAAGACAAAAAATATTTTTTCTGATTATCGTGTCTGCTATAGTGCGACTTTCTTCTCAGAAAACTTCCAATATGTTCATTTATTTGGTTAACTATTTCCTCGGGGATTCTATTTGGCCTATTTGAATGTTGTCCACGTTTATCTGATGGGGACATGATGTGGCCTTCAGCTAAACTTTTAGCTATTCTTGAAAATTGATGCTTTGTGATCGCATGTAACGAACAAAAAGCCTTTTTACATATTTTAGTTTCTTGAGCTCCGACACGTATCTAAAAAGAGATGCTTAATGTTACAAAAAAATAAAAAGCATTTTTCGCAGTTTATAAAAAATATATTTTTATTGTACGTAAAAGTTATGTTATTGTTACCTTATACTGATAGGAAACAGTTTTTTCTTTTCCTTCGCCTGTTGTTGGTCGCTTACGCTGCACGTCCAAAACTGTTATCAGACCACCTAAATATGTGTCTTGTCTATTTTTATCGCCCATATCGTAGAACTGTTTAAGTATACTCTGTTTTTTGGGATCACTTATTTTTGTGAAGCATTTCATTTTACAATTGCAGTTTGGTCCAGTGGTTTTCTTCGTAACCTTTTGTTTTACCCAGTTAATGTACTCCTCTCCCTTCGCTTTTTTTCTCTTAATGTTATTTATTTTCCAAAAACTTGGGTTTTTAACTCTTTTTTTACCTTTTTTAAATTTCAACACATTATCCTGGGCTATGCCCTGTTCATTTGCAGCAGTGTTTTCCTGGGCTATGCCCTGTTCATTTGCAGCAGTGTTTCTACGATTTTGGGTTTTGGCGGGAAACAATCTTTTACGTATCCGGCTAGGACCTGGGATATCAGGATCTGACGGTACATATTCACTACTGGAGTCAACAAATGGTTCTTCTTCACTTGAAATACTTGTATCACTCATTTTGTTTACCAATTTTTTTCACTACGGCAGTACAAAGTCACACGATCGAAACGAACGGCTAGAACGACAAGCATAGACTGGCAAATGAATCTGTATTGTATCTCCTGGAGGTAGCCGTTTCTTGCCCCGAAATTTCTCTCAGTCAACTCCTCAACGTATATATTTCAGTTACTATAGGTCGGATTTGACTGATTCTTATACCAATAGATGCGTAATTAGCGATTTTATGCATTAAAGCCAAAAACTAAAATTCTGCACAAATTGGAGTTGACCGGTTTTCGCACCGAGCCCTTCAATTACTATTTACAATTCGCTGGTTGAATATGTAATCGAAAATCGTATAATAAAAAATTTCTACAGAAAACCAGCAATATATCTTACCTCTCTTTTATATAATAAAAAAGTGCTTTGTATAAGAACATTATATTATCTGTCTTGCTGTACCTTTATTTATGGAAAGCCTGAATTGAAATACACTACAAATTATTTGCAATAAATATCAAAAGAAGTATACATTTTTAAATAATTTGACATTAAAGAGCCATTCACACATCACAGTTGACATCTTAATACTTGACAGGCACAGCCAAGCATTATTCTGATTTTTTCCAAATAAAATGGCCGGTTAATTATTATATAGGGTTGCGACAGAGAGCCCGTAAATTTGATAAAGATGTTTTTGTGGCTAGGGGCGAAAAAGTAGTACGCTTAAGTTAATACCACCATAAAAAAGTAATTTTTAAGAAACTGCTTATAATTTTTCATAAATTGGCAGGCTTGGCGACTTATTTCGAATAAAAATAGCCTTCAAATTGGCTATGGGTGCAAGTATGAAGGTCGAAACCCGCCTTAGAAATTTCACCTTTACTATCAACAGCTGTTGTTTGACAGGTCGTCAGAGAATGTTTGCAATTTATGGAATGCTAAGAATGTTAGGAATTTTGACGTTAGAAATATTTGGAATACCTAAGATTGTCACATTAGCAATGCATAGGCGGATTATAAGTAAACTGATATTAAAGTAGTTAGGATGAACCTCAGATAAATAAATAATAATAGATAACTGAATGTTAAAAATTTACATTGCGTTTGTTTGAAAGCAACATATACAAGCCAGTTGTTAGGAGGGGAAGAGCGGGGTTTGTTTACTTTTATTATCCAGTAGCGTATTAAATAAATGTCAATAGAAATGCTTTTATATTATTTTATTAGTTTTGAGATATTTCAACGGATCAATGTTTCTAATATGAGATGTTTATAGTAAACCGTCAAAAATGAATTTTTTAGTCTACCAATACATATATTTTTAAAAACATACATTATTTTTATACATAAATAATTTCAATAAACGTTGCAATGATAGGTTTTATAAATTCTAAATTTTTGTACTAATATTTTTTAATAATATCGATTCTTTTGTAAATTATTTTTATTGATTTATTATGAGTACCGCTTCTATAGGTAATAAAAAATAGAATAAAGTATCTGTTTATTGTTAGTCCCTTTTAAGTTAATTAAATTTTGTGCACTAAATATTTATGGTTTTTAATAATTGGGAAAGTAGGGTTAGAAAAACAATTTTTATAATAGGTAGGTACTAGAGGTGGGAAGTTCGAATCTTTTTACTGAATTAATTCATTTGATTCATTCACCTAAAAAGATTCGTTCTTAAAGATTCGTTCTCAAGTGATTTACTTTAGCGAACCACGAACGATGTTATTCCGCTGATCCGTCGAAGGAAATCAAACCGAACGTTTACGAATTTGAGAACTACCTATTTACTAGGTCGTCGAGTGGCGTTCAGTCTGTAATGCGTAAGAAAGAATGTAATGATTTGAGTGGTGAGATGCTTAAGTAAAATAATTAATACCGGTTTTATTTTAATTTGATATTTTAAAGTATAGCGAATTAATATTTCATAAAAAGAAGACAGATGGAAATTTAAATACTATAATAGTAGGTTCATCCTTGTCCGTTAAGATAAACAACAGTAACACAATTTTTTTTAATGCTAAATATAGCCAAAACTAACGAAAAATTATAGATATATGATTCGTCATTTATTGCTTTACTTATTTACTTTGATTTAAATTTATTTATCAGACAACGCGCATAAATTGTTTACCTAAGTTTAATACACCTCTGGTAAAGTGAGAAAAACATTACAGACACATACCGCCACCGCCTGTAAGTTCGAGTTCTTGTATTATGCTGTAGAACGTAGAACAAAAGCGACCGATTTGCCGATGCTGATTTAAAATACCGAATCTTCGAATCAGATCCGAATGAACGAAACAACCAAACTCGGAATTGGGCGTTCTTGATCGATCACAGAGCCGTCGAACAATTGACTCAAAAAAGATTCGAATCTTTTAAAAACAGGGAATTAATTCATTCGAGTCAGTGCACTGATTCGTTCTTTTTGAACGAATCGTTCGCGAACGACACACCTCTAGTAGGTACCTACCTATGTAATTCATTTTATTAAATAGTTGGGTTAGATCTGGAAAACAAAACAAAGACAAATGTTATAATAACAGTTTAGAATAAAGCGATACTTATATAATAAGTGATAAGTTCATAATTACCGTTTTAAAATATTGCCAAGGTTTTCTAATACACAATATTTTGAATAATAAACTCAAACATTTTGGCTTTTAAAACTTAATTTCAATGAATTCTTGTCAGTTAGAAATAGAATAACGTTAAGCAATTTTGTAGAGACGTTGTGTTATTGTACTCATTTGGTTTAATAACAATTAATAATGGATAATAGAGTGATTATAATAATTTAGTTGCCAACAATTTTCCTTTCACATAATTTATAAATCAAATAATTATGTGACAGGTACCTAGATAACTAAAACTAATATTCATTAACTACAGATAAATAAAACCCATTTTACTGGCAACAATTTTCCTACCACACAATTTACAAATTAAATTAATTATGAGACGTGATGATAATAAGTAAATATAATATACATTCATTTGGGAATGGGGTGTTAATACACTGCGACCTAAAAGATCTATTGTGCCCCCTTCTGTCGCTAATGCACCAAGGAAATGTCTCAATGCCTATAACGACCCTTCCAATCCTATCTTCTCAAGTAAGTGTAGGATTTGGAGTGGCTTCGTGTTAGGTAAATCTCTCTCTTTTCTAGTTGATATCCTCCTACTAGGTATACTGCCCTTGGATTCGGGAGTACTACACATTCAGTTAGAGTGTGAATGGAGGTTTCGTCCTCCTCCTCACAGAATCTGCACTCACTATTCTCTACTACTCTCAGTTTTGTATTATACCTACTGGTTATGCAACCAGCATAGCAGAGCTAATGGCCAGGGAGTGCAACGTCCACGTTTAACATAACCTCTTACTTTTATATCTGTATTTGTCGTATAATAAACTATAATAAAGAGCTTCATCTGAATATAAGTGTTTATTAACAAACCTACTTAAGATTAACATAAACATTACAGATACCTGTTACAATACGAAGCCTGTTCTTGCTCAGGTAGATGCAGGCTGTGATGTATGCCTTATACACTACTCAATAAAACAACACCTTGTAAGCTTTTGTTCTCTAGTATTCTGATAAACAGTAATTCAGTAATGGTCATAATACAAGACAAAACTCAAGATGAAATACGAACTTGTAATGCGAGACTATGCGCATCTGACTCTTATTTAGTACTTGTGGCGGCATCTACCATCTACGTACGATCTATAATCCTACGGGGTCACAGACTACAGGACTGTAATATAAGGAGATACACGTATCTGAAGCTGAAACATAGATGGCGTTACGGGTACTAACATTACTATTTATAAATGGGTATACAGATCTTACACAGGCTTCCGATCTTTTCTGGTTATATTCACCCAGAAGTATCTTAGCCTGTCTTAGCTTTAAGAGATTGATCCAATTATCGGTTCTTCTACTGCCCAATTCTTTTTTAATCTCGTCGTGGACGTTTGAACGAGAAAACAGTTTGAACGAGAAAAGTCAGTAAATGTGACCATCGCCTTTCAAGGGGATGCTTTAGACTGTACCTGTGGAAAAACGGATGACTTTGAAAGACTTAAAAGATCGTAAACAGAATCGAGACAAGTCTCCAAGAATACGAATTAGATATTTCCAGGATGATGCGATACTGGCAACCATTTTCCTACTACACAATTTACAAATTAAATTAATTATGTGACGTCTAACTATATAAGTAAATATAATATACATTCACTTAAGATAAATGAAACCTTCTTTAATTTAGACAATAAGAAAACATATCATAATAATTACATATATTATTGTAGTTATTAAAACAACATGAATAGGTAATTAAAAAATTACAAAATTTATTGGTTCCCGTACTAATAGAATATTCAAATTAATTAGACATAGACAAAAAAACATTTTCATTATTAATAGTTTTTGTTCAAATACTCACTTAGTTTCAGATGTAGAAGGTTTAGAATGTGACATAGTTTCCAGTTGATGAATAGCTTCAGGATGTGAGTAAAATAAGGGCATTACTCCTTTCATTAAAAAAAATTTTCCTCCTGGAGACTTAGCAAAGGTAGAATCCTCAAAATGTTTTGAACAAATTATACTGAATACACTCTTCATCCTCACATATACCCAAACTCTTCATCCACATATATCTAGTTTGAAGATATTTTGGACACCTAAATAGGTATAAATAGTGTTTTCTTATTCATATAGGTAGGTAGGATTTCATGTAATACAGAATGCAACATAGTATACTTTAAAATAACTATGGTGTTCTAACAATATATTTTGTCATTAAAATGAAGCAATACTAAGATTTTATAACTAAAGTGAATGCCACTAGAGCCTTCTTAAATGAACAGTGTGCATAACAATATAACTTTAATTTAAAGATAGCCTATTAATAAATTCAAAGTTATTAAACACAGGCACAATAAAATAATTCGAAATTCGACGTTGAATGTTATTTTAAACTTTAAAATAAATTGTTGTTGTTTAAACCTTACTTTGAATTATGATACCCCTCAAAAAAGTGTGATGCAACGGTAATGGTTTTTATTTACTTACCTATGAAACGTTATCTAACTGAACTTGATATACTTTCTCGAGCACACAATACAATTCACTGGCATTTTAAAGCAATTAAATGCACCAAAATAACTTAAACCACAAACATTTTTCAATTAAAGTACGATATAAACTCAAAATAAACCACAAAATAACTAACCTAACTAACGTATTCCTGTCAATTTTTTGCTAACCAATCAGGTGTGTAACCAAAATAGCGAATATCCAATCAAGTCGTGTAACCACTGCTATATAGTGAGAAAAGATGCTGGTTACAAATATTGCATGATAGCGCTGTATCTATTATTTATTTATTTATTTATCTGAGGGATGAACCGAACATTTTGAAAATCAATAGGATTTTAAGTTAGAAGTAATTATTCAAGAAAATCAAATTTGCAAGTCAATCAGAACTTTCGTTCTAGAGTTATCGTGCCGGCATACATACACACAGGCGACCAGACGAAAAAATTTTTAAAAAATGGAAACAAGAAAATGTTTTCGTCTGCACGAATGCAATACTGAGGCCCCATAGGAAGGGCCTCAATAATTTTGTTTGGATAGTATTCAGTACGATGATAACCAATTTTAGTGGATTGATTTTGGTTGACAATATACACCAATATAATTTTTTTGTGCAAGAAATACTAGTTTTTCATTGCTTATTAAAGTATACTATTTAAACTTGGTAAAAAATTAAAAAAAGTTAGGCGATTGAATTACTAGGTACCGCTTAAATAACGAGAAAAGCCTACAATTTGTTAAATATCAACATTTTCCCAAGAAAATAATTGTTAAATAGTCATATTTTCACTTCAGAATTGTTATGTAAAATTCATTGAAAGATTCTCTGCGTACATCAAAGATGCACTAAATAAACAAAACTAAAAAATGAAATTTTTTATTTTCGTAGAGATGCTATATATTTGGATGAAAATAAGAAAGCTCATATATCAGGAAGAATGAAAGAAATTATAAATAGAGGAGGTGAGAAAATTAGTCCAGCAGAAGTCGAGCAATGTTTAGAGGCTCATCCAGATATACTTGAAGTATGCGTAAGTATAAAAAATCACATTTTTTCTTTTTCTTTTTCTTTTTCTTTTTCTTTTTCTTTTTCTTTTTCTTTTTCTTTTTCTTTTTCTTTTTCTTTTTCTTTTTCTTTTTCTTTTTCTTTTTCTTTTTCTTTTTCTTTTTCTTTTTCTTTTTCTTTTTCTTTTTCTTTTTCTTTTTCTTTTTCTTTTTCTTTTTCTTTTTCTTTTTCTTTTTCTTTTTCTTTTTCTTTTTCTTTTTCTTTTTCTTTTTCTTTTTCTTTTTCTTTTTCTTTTTCTTTTTCTTTTTCTTTTTCTTTTTCTTTTTCTTTTTCTTTTTCTTTTTCTTTTTCTTTTTCTTTTTCTTTTTCTTTTTCTTTTTCTTTTTCTTTTTCTTTTTCTTTTTCTTTTTCTTTTTCTTTTTCTTTTTCTTTTTCTTTTTCTTTTTCTTTTTCTTTTTCTTTTTCTTTTTCTTTTTCTTTTTCTTTTTCTTTTTCTTTTTCTTTTTCTTTTTCTTTTTCTTTTTCTTTTTCTTTTTCTTTTTCTTTTTCTTTTTCTTTTTCTTTTTCTTTTTCTTTTTCTTTTTCTTTTTCTTTTTCTTTTTCTTTTTCTTTTTCTTTTTCTTTTTCTTTTTCTTTTTCTTTTTCTTTTTCTTTTTCTTTTTCTTTTTCTTTTTCTTTTTCTTTTTCTTTTTCTTTTTCTTTTTCTTTTTCTTTTTCTTTTTCTTTTTCTTTTTCTTTTTCTTTTTCTTTTTCTTTTTCTTTTTCTTTTTCTTTTTCTTTTTCTTTTTCTTTTTCTTTTTCTTTTTCTTTTTCTTTTTCTTTTTCTTTTTCTTTTTCTTTTTCTTTTTCTTTTTCTTTTTCTTTTTCTTTTTCTTTTTCTTTTTCTTTTTCTTTTTCTTTTTCTTTTTCTTTTTCTTTTTCTTTTTCTTTTTCTTTTTCTTTTTCTTTTTCTTTTTCTTTTTCTTTTTCTTTTTCTTTTTCTTTTTCTTTTTCTTTTTCTTTTTCTTTTTCTTTTTCTTTTTCTTTTTCTTTTTCTTTTTCTTTTTCTTTTTCTTTTTCTTTTTCTTTTTCTTTTTCTTTTTCTTTTTCTTTTTCTTTTTCTTTTTCTTTTTCTTTTTCTTTTTCTTTTTCTTTTTCTTTTTCTTTTTCTTTTTCTTTTTCTTTTTCTTTTTCTTTTTCTTTTTCTTTTTCTTTTTCTTTTTCTTTTTCTTTTTCTTTTTCTTTTTCTTTTTCTTTTTCTTTTTCTTTTTCTTTTTCTTTTTCTTTTTCTTTTTCTTTTTCTTTTTCTTTTTCTTTTTCTTTTTCTTTTTCTTTTTCTTTTTCTTTTTCTTTTTCTTTTTCTTTTTCTTTTTCTTTTTCTTTTTCTTTTTCTTTTTCTTTTTCTTTTTCTTTTTCTTTTTCTTTTTCTTTTTCTTTTTCTTTTTCTTTTTCTTTTTCTTTTTCTGAATTTATACAGTACTATTTTTTTTAATTATTAATAATTGTTTCAACAGATAGTGGGCACTTACCATGAAAGGCTAGGCGAAGAAGTCTGCGCATGTCTTAGAATAAAACCAGAATCAACCATCATCTTGGACGATATTAAAAGCTTCTGTAAAGGAAAATTATCCTATTACAAAATACCTTCAAAGATTTTATTCATTGACAATTTTCCGAAGACAAATTTGGGAAAGCTACAAAGGGTTAAGCTTTCGAAACAAATAAATAATAATTTATTTGCGAGAATTGGTATTATAAATGAATAAATATTGACAAAATATAATTATGTGGTTTAGCTAGTTTTGTATTTTTTTTTTAAATAAATATTTTAATAAAATATCAACGAATATTTAATTGTCGAGTTATTTTAGCGGTTTATTAGAAATGAAACAACTGTTCTAGCTGTACTATTTTCTATTAAGAGCGAC
The DNA here is from genome assembly GCA_927349885.1 of Psylliodes chrysocephalus. Taxonomy (NCBI): domain Eukaryota; kingdom Metazoa; phylum Arthropoda; class Insecta; order Coleoptera; family Chrysomelidae; genus Psylliodes; species Psylliodes chrysocephalus. The sequence goes on from OV651823.1 coordinate 35,898,298, forward strand.
TAGGACTTAACCTTAACCTAGCTGGTATAGTCGAACCAACGAGATAGACGGACCTGGGAGGTTTGTATAAGAGTTCTCCGGTAGATGTTGCTTGTGGTCGCGGTTTGATACAACAGAAGTCATATTAGTTGAGAAAATATGGACATTGAATACTGTTCGCTCTACTATTTGTGACCGATTCAAGTTTGACCCTACGTAAAAAATACTTTGTATATTATTGTGTGTTTGCAACATCGTTTTTAGGTAAGTTTTAAGGAAGTAGTTGTATATAAATTAAATTATTGGGTATATGTAGAATATTCTAACCTAACAATAAGTCTCCCATAATGTCGATTAGGAACGATTTTTAACTGTTTCATCTCCCCCGTTATTTTGGGATAGTTGATCTACATATTTTAGGGTGAGACGAACTATATACATTACCCAAAAATCAATTTTAATATTAATTTAGTACATAAACGCATGGGAATGGCGCAACAAGGGAAATGGACAGTGGAAAGCCTGCTTAGAGCAAAAAATTGTGGCAAAGGGCACAGTGGGCGTTAATGAAGCTGCCAGAGAGTTTGAAAATCCGAAAACTACTTTGTAGCGTAGATTAAAGTGTTCTAACAATAAGGAATCTAGTCGCCTTGGGCCACAGTCTCAACTAGGTGATGAAGCTAAAAACAAATTGTTGACTCACATCTTTAAGTTACTAAAACATGGGTTCGCTACAGATAAAGATGACGTTAGGAAAATGGCTTACGAGTTAGCAGAGGAGCTTTAAATTAGACAGACTTTAAATAATGATAAATGCAAGGCTGGATATGATTGGCTTAATTTATTTTTAATTCGCCACCCAATGATTTTAATCCGCAAAGTCGAGGCGGTCTATTATTCGCGAGCAACAGGCTTATGCAAGGAAAACGTGAAAGAAAATTTTTGTTTACTAGCTCATTTGATTTAAATGATTAACCAGGTCACATATTTAATGTAGACGAAACTGGTTTACAGTTAAATAATAAGCCTGGCAAGATACTAGCTAAGAAGGGATTAAAATGTATTGCAAACATTACCTTGGTATAAAAAATTGACAGACAAAACCAGAGGGATGCATGGAGATCCTACTGCGAAGAAATCAAAGATTTCCCGCATGTAGCGAGGCTTCAAGAAGCTGTCTCAAAAGATCCACACCGAAGTATTGGTGCGCTAATTAAAGAGGATGGCACGAAAACTGCCAACCTCGTAGATAGCATCAAACTTCTGCTGTCAACACACTTCCCTGACTCGGTCATTACAGACGTGGCCGACTGGGTAGAGAAAGAATACAATCCATCTGTCTATGATTGTCACCCCAGGCAGATCTACTGACTCAGCCCATCCAGTTGCTGGACGAAAAGAAAGATCCCTGGACAATAAGGAGTCCGCCTTGGATGATTTCATAGACATAGAAGGTGCTTTTAATAAAATTACCTTTCCAAACATCACTCACTAACCAACAGGAATATTCCACAAATGGTTATTGGATGGATACATAACATGCTCTCAAAGCGAGCAGTAAACATAAGTGTAGAAAATGTGAATATAAGAGGTTTGGTTGCGAGGGGATGTCCACAAGGAGGAGTTGAACATGGTCCTCGACACCCTTATCAGCCGCCTCAATAATGACAATTACTACATAATAGCAGATGCAAATTACCTGGTTATTTTGCAAACAGTGAATTTTAAGAACATACCATTCACTGTCTATCAATCCTAAGAAGACAAAAATGGTCCTTTTCACATGGTAAAGGATCATAGAACCCGTACTTAGAAAATAGAGTTAAAAGGGCATACATTGCTTATGAACAATGCCGCTGAACCGTGGGGTGTACCTGGGTTTTCTCCCCCAGAGTCCTCGCATGGACTTACACGGCTACCACAAGACCTATGCTAACATACGGCGCAGTTGTCTTAGTACGGAAAATCCAAAAATTAACAGCTGGCCGTAAACTAGAACAAATTCAATGAACAGCATGTCTCAACATAACAAGATCCATGATAACAACACCGACCAGAGCCATGGAAGTCATTCTTAGTCTCACTTAGCTTGATATTTACATCAAGGAGGTTGCTCTGACAATAATGACATGCCTCCGCACGGTTGGAATAGAACCTGATGTAGGATTTGGTGAGGAGAGACGTCGCTTTTGGCAGGAGGCGATCGATACGCTCCCACTGCTTCAAGCGGACATGGACTCTATCTCACCGAGATATATCTTCCATTAGTCATATAAAGTTATAATAGAACAAATAGAAGAGCCGAAGTGGCAAGTACGATTCATATTTACACCGACGGTTCTAAAAGAAAACAAGCCTCAGGATGTGGAATATACTCCAGATTTTTAAACGTAAACATAAAATGGGCTGTGAGCAATAGTGCTAATGTAGTTTAAGCAGAGCTAACTGGGATTCTCATAGCAGCAAAATAATAACCAGAAAAAATATCACTGGAAGGAATATGCTCATCTATGCAGATAGCAGACAAGCACTAGTCACCATGAACAGACCACGAATTTATTCAGGGTTAGTACTAGAATGTTACGAAGCTTTGGCCGAAGTATCCATTAACAATATGATCTCCTTAAGATGGATCAAAGGTCACGCCATATCGAAAGGAACCCGTCTTGCTGATTCACTAGCCAAGAAAGCAGCAAACCAAATACTTTTTGGACCTGGCCCTTCTATTGGCCTGACAAAATTGGTAGTGTCAAACCTATTTAAAGAACATTCCCTTGTGAAATTCAAGGAAAGATGGGATGAAACAAGAAACTGCAAAGTTGCCAGGAAGCTCTTAAGTTATTTTGACAACACTGCAGCAAACAAATATTTAACTATGACTAGACAGAATGTGCGCCTAGTCACAGGCATTCTGACTGGTCATTGCAAAGTACGAAAGCATCACCATATCATGGGGATGTTAGAATCCGCACTCTGCAGAGGGTGCGAACAAGATGATGAGACCATCGAGCATATCCTCTACGATTGCTCAACGCTCATATTTTAGGAGATTTGTGTTCGGATAGTATCGGCTAAAACCGGCCGATATAAAAGAAGCACCTCTTGGTGACGTTGTTAACTACATTAAATCTGTAGACTTTTGTTTGAACAATTTTTATAAAAAAATATTTTTTTACATTTTGTCAAATTTCTCGAATACGGACTATTTTAGGAAAATTTTGTATAGAACAAAAATTTTAGATAATAATGTAAGAAGTAACTTTTATTTGAGGAATTTTTTTCTTTAAATTTAAATAACAGATATATTCCATAAAATATAAAAATGACCACCTCTAAAGTACCCCCCAGATGTTCTGACTGTGCCCAAAATCTAATAAGATCATTGGACGCTGGAACAAAGCTTAAGTTTAAAATTTGGTGGTTTTCTGTGTATCAATTTTTTTCTTTAAACGTAAATAACAGATATATTCCATAAAATATAAAAATGACCACCTCTAAAGTACCCCCCAGATGTTCTGACTGTGCCCAAAATCTAATAAGATCATTGGACGCTGGAACAAAGCTTAAGTTTAAAATTTGGTGGTTTTCTGTGTATCAATTCATGAGTTATGCGACACACATACACAGACACACAGACACACAGACACACAGACACACAGACACACAGACACACAGACTCACAGACACACAGACACACAGACACACAGACACACAGACACACAGACACACAGACAAACAGACAAACAGACAAACAGACACACAGACACACAGACACACAGACACACAGACACACAGACACACAGACACACAGACACACAGACACACAGACACACAGACACACAGACACACAGACACACAGACACACAGACACACAGACACACAGACACACAGACACACAGACACACAGACACACAGACACACAGACACACAGACACACAGACACACAGACACACAGACACACAGACACACAGACACACAGACACACAGACACACAGACACACAGACACACAGACACACAGACACACAGATACACAGACACACAGACACACACAGACACACAGACATCATCGCGAAAATAGTCAAAACGGATTCAGGGGACCTCAAAACGTAAAAATCCGTCGAAAACTCGAAGTCGAAAAAAATAATGATTCCTATACTTTCCTTATATCTGTATACAGATAGGAAAGTAAAAACATTTTCCCATTTCAACGATATATTTAATGTGGGTTCAGTTTATTCATTTTAATTGTTATTTAGTAAAAACTCTGTTGTTTTCTAGTAGGCTTCTGTCATTTAGAATCTTTTTATTAGCTAACTTAAATTATATTACTTGTATCTTTGAAAAATAAAGTTGTAGACAAAATAGTACTATGAATAACAACATTTTTACTGATTTTTACCTATTTTCTTTTAAAATTTCAAAAATTATTTTAAATGCCCATTAATAGGTATTTATGTCATAAACTTCTAATATAACAATTGGGATAGTTCGAAAAACTAAATTAAAATTATTTTTTACCAGAAAATAAAATTTGTTCAGTAAAAGGAGTTTCTAATTAGGTCTAATGAAAACGCAGGATGATATAAAACCAAATCATTGCAATGTACAAAAAATTTATTTTATTGAATTTTAAGTTTTAATAATAATAGGAAAAACTTGACAATAAAAGAGTACACAACAAGTATATAGCTTAACACATTGACTGCCAAGCCAGAATCGTGACAATTTTCCCTCTAGTCAACCGTTTTTTCTGTTTACTGGCGTATTTATGTTCTTTTTGAACAATTTTGATGAACAAATTGTATTTTTTTTGTTTTTGGCCTTTTTTTAATTTGATACTGTCATACATATATGAATGACGCGGCGCCCCAGTGAAAAATATTGAAATATTTACTCAATCACGAAACGAAATAGTGGAGGAGGACATCGATGTAGCAGAAGAGCCTGTTGGTGGTCGTCGTACTCCAGTTTCAAAAAAGAAACGTCGTATGAAAGTTACAGAGAAACCGATAGCTGTGCTAGCATATAATAAAAGAAAAGCCGACTTTACGAAAAAGTGTAAAGTGGTTTAGGAAACTGGGTCTGGAACTATCATTGGGAATAGCTGTTGTAAACTTATATAACGTGTATAAACTTGCAACAAACTAAAAATTTAAAATTGCTGAGTTTCGCGAAAGTTTAGCAACTGACATATTGCAAATTCAATCCCTGAGAAGATTAACAAAACCAACCCAATACATTTTTATGGAAAGAAAAAAAGATGGTGATAAAAAACTTCGAAGGAAATGTGTATTTTGTTACTTCAAAATGCAGAACGAGGTGGGTCGTGAAGTAGCCAAGAAGAAAGCTAAAATGATGTATACTTTTTGTAAAAAATACTCGTAGCAGTTACAAATGTGCATGTCGTGTTTCAATTCCAAACATAAATAAATTTCAGTGTATTTTATGTGCTTATTGTAACTATTATTATTATTTTTTATTTTGATTAATTTAGGTTTTCAAGCTTTGAAAGTTGTAAGTTAGTTTAAGTTTAGTTTTTGAAGAATTTAAATTTTATTTTTTAACCGTAAAAGAATACATGCGATTCTTTACAGTATATGTTTTTCTTACTTCTGTATCCAAAATATTTCAATTTTTTTCAGGCCAAGTATGCCTGAACATCAGTCAGATGCCAGCGTACAAAAACCCTATTTATAAAGCATAGGCTATCATACATACGTGAACGACGCAGTTTGTAGTGAAATAGCGACCGTCATACATATATGAATGTTATATAAAAAATTCACACTCTATATTATTTAATAGTAAATTCTCTAGAGTTAAATAATGCTTAGTTGCAATTCCTAGAATGGTTATCATTGACCTTTAGGATTGTATTCAGCCAAGTTGCATTTTCTTGTAAATGCAACACTTTTGTCACATTACACCTTTTAGATACTTCTTTTGTTTTACCTAAGTTATAAATAAGGGTGACACAAACTTAAAAGTCAGTCAGTTATAACAACTCACCTACTACAAATACATTATACCTTTTAAGTAATAAAATATTTTTTAAAAAACTAATAGTGTTATTCAAGATATAACATGAATGACGAGTAACAGAAAGGTACCTGTCATACATATGTGTATGACGTGACAGTGAATGTGTTAAAAAGAACAATAATTTTTTAGTAAGAAGATTGAATTTGTTTGCTACTTGAAAGTTCAGTCTATTTAGGGTCATACTTTGTAGTTCCGATCATTAGGATTGATTTCAAATTTAATTTTCATCTGAAGAGGAATATTATCAAATAAAAAATATATTTTTCAGTTTTTGTTTCCCGAGGGCCGGATGTCGCTTACGGGACCCCTGTTCTAGAATATTTGATATGAACTCATCAATAATTATTATCCTGATTACATAACATTTAAATTTTAATAGATCGATTTTATTAAAATTTATGGTTTATTTGCAAATTCTGGTATGTTCCTGCGCATTTTAGCTCTATTCCTGTCATATGATAAGACGTCACGTGGCATAAAAATCCGACGCATCCACTTAGAAAAATATAAGTAACATTACTTCATTGTTAAAGGTTGTGGTTTTTATGAATTAAAAGTAGAGAAGTTACTGCATGAGTACAAATATTGCACAAATTTTATGAACATTTAGTTAATTTCAAAGACATTACAACATATAGACAAAATGTTTCATTCATAAAGCCCATACAATTGCGGACTGTTATTGTTTTAAAATTGTTAGTGAGTAGAAGAGAAAAAGACAGATCTCTTATGACCAGCTGGCAACGTTGTAAACAGTGTCCATAATATGCTCGCCAGTGGCGTAGAGTTTTAAACTTACCAGTATTGTAAGAGTAGTAAGTTAAAAAAATACGTAAATATGTAGGTATATTTTTTTAGTAATATAATTATGATGATTTTTTCATGTAGGTAGATTAGATTATGAGTTGGACGTTATTTGTCCTTGTCCACCGCGACCTTTTCAGATCTATTGTGGGACTCCTGTTTGTTTTAGAGTATGTCGTCTAGCCTGGTCTTTTTTATTAGTCTTAGTAGCTTTGACAGTGGCTCCCGCATGTAGTTGCAAGCAATTGGCTTTTCTTCGCCCAATGTTAGAAACCTCGTTCCAGCCAGGCATTCACATTGGCACAGGACGTGGAATATTGTTTCCTCTTCTTCTTCACAGAACCTGCACAAAGTTGCTTCTTCTGCTGGATTTATGACACTCATGTGCCTTTTGAGGCCTTTTAGCCCTTTTAGCCCTTTTCTTCTCATTAACCCCTTGGTTAAAGACAGGGAGGGTTAACAGTGTAGGTCCTTTACTATTTCTTAAATTACCCTGCTAATTTATAGGTTACAATCAAATAAACAAATTTGTACTGAGAAGAGTTCTTTCAGGAATATATTTTAATTAGACAAAGTATCTGTAGTTATGTTGGACAATATCAAGATTATCAAATGGTATAACATTCAATTAGTATTCAATCGATTACCCAAGGTTAGTACTAACTGTGGTTTACAGTAATGAATACTGCATATAAATATTACTCAAATAATAAATTATAATTTGTTTACAGTATGTTTTTACTTCTCCAATTGATTCCTTTAATTGGTTTAATGGGTACCACCGACAGGATGCTTGAAAACTAAACTAATCTTACTTGTTATGAAGAGGAACATTTCGAGTTTTCTAGATGGTTCTAAATTAAACTGGTAAGTAACTTTACCATCTTCAGGCACTTTAGCAGCCTATAGAATGCATATATGTTATTTTACCGGGACCAGGAAGCGAGTAGGGGTAGCTGTATTCTAATAGCTACTCTTTAGCTATCTACTTAGCTCGAAGCAGCGGGAGATATAGCTTAGATTGCTAGGTAAGCAAAAGCTGAGGGAGGTATTCTAAAAAGGCCTAAAATATAATTAGGTACAGTTAGCTTGGGTAAAAAAAAGCATTTATACTAAATATTACTAATGCATTTATTTTAAACATGTATTTCTGTCTATAACTTACCACTGTTGGAGTTGGGCCTCATAAGTTTATTTTAAAATTATTTAGGAAAATATAATCCACAAAAGTGTGTATATATCTTCTTAGATATATAAGTAACTAATCCTAATAATAATTTATTCTTTTCAGACTAATTAAATCCGGAAAATTCGGAGTTGCACCACGTGCACGTCTCTAGGTTAGCCAGGAAAAGAAGCAGGAACAAGAGAGAGAAAACAAGAGAGAGAGAGATAAACACTCTAGAGAAATTATGGAAGAAATATAGACCCATATCCTAGCAGTTAAGCAGCCACTTAAATGAAGGGCTTAGCAGCATTAAAGGCAGTACTGGTAAATGGTAAAAGAAGAATATTCAAGTGATCTGTGCCCTATACATTAAAACTATTTATGTAAACATAACCATACTTAGAATGTTTTTATTATTATTAAATGACGTCTGAGGATTAAACTATTTTATTTATGTTTTAAATGAACTGCTAAGAAAATTAATTTGGATTATTCATCACATCTTGATAGTCGTAAGTACATTTGTTCTTTTAAAAATCTCGTCTTTTACTACAAATCGTTATTTTAATAAATCAAATCTTATTATGCAATAAACCCGTAACACAGTGTCCAGTAAGAAGGCCTACTGTTATCCTAACGATTTGACGCTTTTGATCCAGTAGGTCTTTCGTGAACTTGCCCGATGGTTCCTTGATGAACTGTTTGGCCTGTCTCAGTCTTGGATAGTTGTTCCACCATTCCTGAGACTCTGTTTGCATCCATTGTTTAATGGATACCTTGCACAATGCCTTAGCAACTCCACAGAAGGGTCCGGGGCCTGTCATGGCCTTATCTGAGCCTCCTCGCGCTAATTCGTCGGCCTTTTCGTTGCCCTGATATCCCTCATGGCCTGAAACCCAGGCTAAGGTCACCTTATTTTAACTACTTAGCTCTGTCAGGTCTTCTAGACAGTCTTTCACCAGTCGTGATTTGATTTCTGGTGAGAGAATTGCCTTCAGAGTATATGACAATAGTTTTGCATGATACTTGCTGATTTTTCATGTAGGTAAATTCAAGTACAAGTAAGTTCAAATACAAGCAAATTCAAGTTACCTTTCGATTTTTAATATTTATTGGTTTATAGTTTATTGGCATTTACTATATATTTGCCTGGTTTGATGTTAACCAAAATTATTTAAAATTTTAAAATAACATTAAATGGTAGGGGTATCTAAATAAAACACTGTCCTAAAAATATATAATTTTTTATTTATAATTACAAAAAAACATGGTATGGCAAAAAATAACGTAAAAAAACTATAAAAATTTTTAAAATAATGTTTTAAATATATAAAATACGTTAATTTTATTAACTAAAATTTCATTTAATTTTTTTATGCTTAGTTATTAATGTTATAACTTACTGCAACGTTTCTTTTTGCAGCAGGTGGTGTTCCAAAAACAGTTGAATCAGAACTAAAAACCCATACATTAGATATACATACATATAGGTAATAAATAATGTTTAGAGGTAAACAAAAAATTAATATTTCGTATTTTTACCTGTTGGATAAGTCATCCAAAAATAGAAAGCCCTCACACCGTCTGGAGTTTGCGTCTTTTCTAATATATCTAGTACCATTTGCACGTACCAAAACATTTTCAGGAAAACAGTGTTCTAAACACAACTCTTGATTTTTACAAAGGGGCTGATTTTCAAGGATTCCTATTAGAGAAAACCAAAGTTTTCTTTTCTCAGGATCTTGCGGAAACCTAAATAGAGTCATAAAAAAATATGTATAGGTGCTCAATAGGTAAATCATTTTTAAGGTACCTATTCTACATTTTACGTTAAATTTTCTTTGCCACTATTCAATAATTATTTATTGGTATAATTTACTCATTTATAAAAGGAATATCACTTTAAAAACTGTTTTAAGACTGTTTTAGACTACACAAGTTTTTGATACAATTTCTGGTACAATTTAAATTGTATATTATCAAATCTGCAGTAAATTGTCTGAAAAATTAGATTGGATAATCATTTTTCAAACAATTTACTATGTGATCCTATATAATTTAAATTCTATAAGAAATTGTATCAAATCTTGTACAAGCCCTACTCCACTGGTTCAAATGAAAACAACATATCTTAACCTAAATGTACTTACCGATGAAACCATACATTTCGACTTAAATGATCTACCTTTTTGAACACTACACATGCATGTACCATAATTCTTTATATTTCTCACAAAAGTTCACAAAAATAGTATTTTATAAATGAATAAATCAATAAGTTACACAGAAACTCTCAGATACTGTCAGAAATACAAAATAGCTGTTAGACCTGATTGGCAACGTTGCGGCTGGTAACGGTACTACATTTTATTCATAAAAATTGTAAATTCGTAAAATAAGATATTCAGCGTTGCCGTATTTACGGAGTTCTTCGAAACCCTAATATTTTGTTTAGATTAATATTGATTTTTTAATAAAAAATTTAGCTTATATTAAAACTTCAAAGAATAATTTGATTAAAAACAAATTTTTATTTATATAATATAAAATTATAGTTACAGGACACATCATATTTTATTTTTCGAAAGTAATTTCTTCAAATAATTTTGACACACTGATAAAATCGCCAAAGACGCAATAAACGAGAATCTGGTGGGAATAATGATTTTCCACATAAAAATGTAAAGAATTTGGTCTCTTAGTTGTAATGTCTTTGGTTAATTTATTATTGCAACTAAAACAAGAATAAGATATGTGATAAAGTTCAATCAGCAAAGACATTTTATTTTAAATAAATGTATCTTACATAAGTTTATAATAAAAAACGTCAAATAATGCACAATTTGAACGAATAAGATTTGAGTAAAACCACAGCACAAGGTAGGGTGTTTAATTAAGGACTGTTATAGTCTAATTGAATAACGAAAAAAAGCCCCTTCGAGCTTACATTAATTTGTAATTGGATGAAACAAAAAGGACCTTGTGTATTTTGATGTGATCTTTTCGAAAAAAAGAAAAAAAAGGTGTAGCAGTTTTTCAATTTTTTTTAAATTAGGAAAAACCGGGTTTTCCAGAATTTTCCATTGTAAAAATGCTAATTATCTGGGCAAGTATCATTCCGATAGTGAAAATAAATGCACCATTCGAAAGAGGAGGCAAAAATAGTTCGGAAATTCATTGCCCAGGTAGTTTTAATGGCGAATTTCTCGCCGCCAGAAGTGCTTTTACCAAAAAGTCGTTTTTTCGTTTTTTTGATCAGAACTATGGACATGAAATTTGCGATGAATTTGTGGCGAAATTATAAATGTTAGACATATGTGCCCATGAGAGAAGTTGCGTATTTTTTTGTTGGCTCTCAAATAAAATAAGTCCCGCGGCACAAAACTCAAGAAACGTCTTATAACAAGTCAGTAAAACACAATTTAATAAATTTTAAGCATAATAAATTTAGATATGTAAGAAAATTAAAACTGGAAAACGCAAAAAAATCAAATTACAGTAATGTAGTGTATACACGAGTTTTGGATCCCACGGAGCGCGCGTAATGGGACTTTTGTCGGGAGAATTTTACAACTTAGAAGTAACATACACACTTTAAACTTTGTATACACATTAAGAAGACATGAAATTTGGGTTTGTTTAATTTTCAGACAAAAAAACTAAAAATTGTCAATTTTAGGCAACTTTTCTCAAAAACCGTGTTTTTTGATCGTCACTCAATGAACAGTGGTCAAAAAATTAGATAAAATATATTCGTAGAATTTTCCGTAATGTCATCGTATTCTAGATACAATAGAGTAGTCAAAAAAAAAAGTTTTGAGCCATTTTTGGCATTTCTGTGCCACTTCAAACTTTCGAAAAAAAAATTTTTTTTTAAGGAAAAAAAAATTATTTAATTGTTTGATATCTTAGCCAATTATGGTCCGATGTCGGTGAAATTCACACACACATAAGATTTCACATTTTAGAGTAACCTTTGGCATTAAAAAAATTCAAATAGTTTGGCCGTTATAGGCAAACAATGAAATTAGGACCGCGGTGCATTTTGCCCTTCCGCCATATGCCCAATTTTGGGATTTCTCTTGCCCCCTTCTGGGAATCACTAGTCACATCCCTTAAGTTCAAAACGAATTTTTGTTTTTTCAAATATCTTAATTTTTATCAATGTTATAAAGAATTTAGTGTTTGAACATTTAACAAATTCAATTTTTCGACCTTCGTCGCCTCAAAATACTAAACAAATTTCAATCGTCCATACCGCGAGAACGGTGCATCGGATCAAAATTTCTCAGTAGACATAAAAATTAGCATTTTTCCTAAGCTTTCAAATGTCGTAAACTGCGTTTTAAAAATATTGATTTATTTCCGACATGCGCCTGCGCAAAATTGAAAAATTGACAAAATCCAAAATTTCGGCACTTTCGAAAAACTGCTACATTTTGTTTTGCCTTTTTTCGAAAAGATCACCTCAAAATACATAGAATCCATTTTGTTTCATCTAATTACAATTTAATGTAAGCTCAAAACCCGTAATTTAATTCGATTATTAGCAACTATTCATTTTTGGGGAGAATTTTTTTGAAAAACTGCAAATACTGATGTCATGATCCAAGTACCAGTTTTTTTAGGGGCATTCGGGAGAAGGCTTCAATTGCTTTTAAAATTCCAATTGCTTTATCCCGCTGTCTTCTTTTATTTGATCGCAGATTACGTTCTTCACATTGCCTTTTCTGGATTGCTGCGGTAAAGTCCGATTTAAAATAATCTCTTATTGTATTTTTATCGGTGACCATATCAATAACCGGATTGAAAACCTCAAAATATATAAATTCCTAACTATTTAAAAAGTAATTAATCTCTATATTTATCTTGACGATAAGCCTTTAAATGAACATTCAGAGGCGTAGTTATCTTTGGAGCTATTTAATCTAATATAATTAAAACAAATATTGTGTAAAGGAAAACAGTAAAAGGGATCGCAAGCCTTCAAAAAGTAAAAAAAATATTCTAAAAAGTCATTAAAAAATGCAGTATCAGTCAATAAACTGTGTTGAATAACTAGACACAGCATCAATTTGACATTTTAACACGACGTAGTCCTAAGTTGAAGAATTAAAAAAAAATTAAAAAATATTCTACAAATACATTTAAAAATAAGACCTATGTGAACAAATTTGATAAAAATACTTCCTTATCGTCGCCTTAGTAAGAAAACCGCGTATCTTCACTTTTAGGTCAAATTGACCTTTTAATGCCATCTAATAGAAAAATATCAAACCTTACTAGTCTGAAACCCACGTAACTGCCAGAACAATATTTCCCGCCTAAAAATTTGGTCAAGCAAATCACGTATTTCCATGTGTCAAATTTAGGTAAAGAAATTCGCTTAACTCCTAGTTTGCCTAATATTTCAACAGTGTGTGCATGTGCTCGCAAGAATTCAATAAGTTAGTGAAGAAGTATATTCATTTTTGAGCAAAAAACTTATTTATCTTCAAGGTAAGGTCATTGTAGTATTTTCAAAAGTTCGATTAATCAAAGAAATATATTATATTGGTCTATTTTGTGACTTTTTTACCGGTTATGGACATACGCTCTTTTCCAACTTTACTTAAATATGTTTATTGTGTAGTTACGCGTTTTTCCATTTATCTAAAATTGATAAATAAAAAATGTAGATACATTTTTTTGCTTAATTTTAATGGTTATAATTTATTATAGACAAATAACATAGTTAATTTCCAATTTTATAATGTCATTTCGAACAAAACTCATGGATATGGTTAACCAACAAGCAAGCGATTCTTGTGTGGATACCGTCGAATACATAATTGGAGAAGACGGAACTTTGTCTCCGATTTACACACAATTGCCTAGTAGTGTAAATGAACCTATATTAAATATTATTATTAATGAGGCTCCACAACCGAATAATTCTAACAATTTTAAACATATAGAATTGCCAACAGACTTTAACGATGCTAAAAGCATAAACAGTGAACCAGAAACTATAATAATATTAAATAATAATCTTGAGGCTCCACCATCGAATATTCCGACTAGTTTTGACCATTTAAATTTGCCGACAGACATAAACGATGTTTTTAGCATAAACAATGAACTGGAAAACCCAGAGAATCCAGAAAACGAACGTTGTAATAGCTCTGCAGATGAAGATGATAACAGCGGAAAAAACGAGTCTGATATCAGCCTGAATAATACAAAAATTCGAAAGAAGAGAAAATATTCTGAAGGATGGAATTATAATATAAATAAATATAAACGATTAAAAGGTCAGCCTTACCAAGGCAATAAGGAAATTGCAGGTTGTTGGAACTACAACATAAACAAACCAGGTAAAAACTTAATATTATTATTTTGTAAAAAAACAAAAGATTTATTTTTTAGGTAAATTTTTGTCAAATCCGTGCAACTGTTCCCTCGGTAAAAAAAGTGTTGCTATCCAATGTCAAAAAATGACGGAAGAAAAACGTTTAAAAATGTTTCAAACATTTTGGAATACAATGATTGGAGTGAGAGGAAACTACATGTACATCCTCTGGTGCAATGTGAGAATGTTAAAAGAAGAAGAATATTTTTTATAATTGGATTTGGAAAGAATAAGGGTTTGCAAGCGTATGTTCGGAAGTACATTAGGGTTAAAAGAAACAATGGTACTGACTTGGATAAAAGAATTTAATCTCGAAGCGTTACCAAAAATGGAAAGCCATTATTGTAGGTCTTCTTCGAAAAAATTGTATCTTGAGCCACTTTGGCGTTCAACTGCCGCCCTGTATAATTTTTTTAAAAAAGAATATTGCAACGAACGTAATTTGGAACCTCCATCCATATTCACGTTCATGAAGATATTTGAAAAGCTGAATTTGTCACTTTACCTACCAAAAAAGGATCTGTGCGACGTGTGCGAGGCATACAATACAAAAAACTTATCTGAGGAAGACTATAATATTCATCAAACTTTAAAATTAGAGGCACGTCACGAAAAAGAAAAAGACAAAACTACTACCGACGAAACAGTTAATGTTTATGCAATGGACTTACAAAGCGTGTTATTGAGTCCTAAATCAACAGTATCTGCAATGTACTATAAAACAAAACTGGTAGTTTATAACTAAACCATTTATAATCTTAAATCCAAAGAAGGATTTTGTTTCCTGTGGAATGAAAGTGAAGGAGGCCTGACTGCAAACGAATTTTCCACCATAATTTCCTTTTTTATTGAACAAGAAATAAAAAAGAGTGACGGAAACTTACGTGAAATTATATTTTTTAGTGATGGCTGCACGGGTCAAAACCGCAATTCAACACTGGCTAACGCGTTTGTAAACTTAGCTGCCCAGCATAAAATCGTTTTAACTCGGAAGTATTTATTCAAAGGACACACCCAGATAAAGGTGGACTCAATGCATGCAACAATTGAACGACAGATTAGAAATAGCAAAATAAATCTTCCCGCTGACTATGCTTATTACTGCCAAAAGGCAAGATCAAGTCCATCTCCATATAACGTCAAGTATATCAATCATTTATTCTTTAAAAAATTTGATGGTATAAAATTTTATACTTCAATACGAACAGTCACTGGCGACCCCGTTGTCACTGACATACCCTAAGGTATTTACTAAACTGTGAAATCCAATTCAAAATGAGACATACCGATGATTGGTGCACATTAAACCAAAGAATAAATAAAAAAACGGTTCCATGCAAGTATGACGATTTGCCATCTTTGTATACAGAACGCAGAAAAATAAAAAAGGAGAAATATGATCACCTTCAAATTCTAAAATTAGGACTAGAAGATTATCATCAATTTTACGATGACCTTCCTTATTATGAATAAAATTATTCTTTTGTAAACTTACTTTTATGTTCGTTATGAATTTCATTACTGTATGTAAAATACGTATTTTGTTTAAAATAAAATAGGTTTTGTTTAGCTTCCTTGTATATATTATTTATAAAAACCACGTATCTCCAATTATTATTTAGATTTTTTATAAGAAAATGGCGTAACTTCTTTTTCAATTACAAGAATTACATAATTTTATTATTTTTACCAAAAATGTTAAATCTGAAGTATTTTTCTCTATTTATGAAAGATTTAAAAATGTTATCACCAATAGGGCGGTTACAAAACGTTTTTCTTTTCTCCTGTAAATTTTACTAAAATAGAGTTACGTGGGTTTCTTACTAAGGCGACGATATATAGATTCTTATAACTATCAAGTTCCTATTTTGACTCGACAGTTTAATAATAAACAAAATCAATTTAAGGTAAGCCATCAAAGAGTAAAAAAACTATATTAAAAATAATTTAAAAATGTATGTGTGTGTGTGTGTGTGTGTGTGTGTGTGTGTGTGTGTGTGTGTGTGTGTGTGTGTGTGTGTGTGTGTGTGTGTGTGTTGATGCGCTCATCCTTAGGAGGACATGCATCGACCTATAGCTAACCTTGTACGGACGTTCATGAATTGTGGGGACATTTCCGTGTCCGCCTAAGGTTTTTTCTATTACAATCGACTCGTCTCGTCTCGCTGATTCGAACTGTACCTAGTTTATCGTAAAGTCCCCATAGAACCGGAAATCGTAAGTGTTAAATTAGGTATTAAAGAACCGTTCTCTTAGAATCACTAGGAGGCCACTATCTCCCTTTGCTTAGTGCTGCCATGTATAACGCTACGTCGTATATTTTTAAACCACCTTCTGGGGACATATACTTCAAAATATTAAATCATTCTATAAATAGCTTTGCTTTAGACAAGGTCAAAAACTTTGTTCATAAGGTTTTTAAGAAAATGGATTAAATAAATTGAGTTCGATTAGTTAGTTGCATTTGTATAGTAATATCATTTTCAAGTGGCCTCCGTATTGTATAGGACATGACTGTTCACTGCATCCAAGACGTTTCGCGGGTTGGTGACAGTTAAGCGGAATCCTCCCAAGGTGCTTTAGGGCTAAATATTTCGATAGGGATATTTTTTTAATAAAGTGACAAAGTTGGTTTCTTTAAGATCTAAGAAAAAAAAATATATATAGACCAATAGAAAAAGTATTTAACTATATCTTAAGAAACAGACACCATATACCGTGTGCCACAGCTGGATGGTACACCCGACTATGTTCCACATTTTTTAAAATAGAATTTTCAAATTCGGGACATTACAGTAAATACCAATTTTTCATGTAAAAACTAATTTTTTTCAACTTCCAGTTTTACCAGAAATGTCATCAGCCTTTGAGTTTTAAATGGGACACCATGTATAATATAACATTTTTGAAATCTTCTCGACGAGCGGATTACAGTGATGTATCACACTTGATGTCCATTATGCACAGGAAAGACAGCCACCTAAAAATAACATTTTTGTAATATTGGATTGCTGAAGTAGCCCAACGGTTGAGAATCGAGTAAAGGGTTTACATGTCTCTATCCTAAATTTTTGAGATGTATACAGTGGCATATAAATTATTCGATACAGGGTGATGAATAATTTCGTTTTTTTTATCACCCTGTATTAAATATGTTTATATGCTACTGTATACCTCTCAACAAGTTAGGATCGAGACATGTAAGCCGTTTTTCTCGATTCTCAACCGTTTGGCTACTGCAGCAATCCAAATTCAGAATAATGTGATTTTTAAGTGGCTGTAGATTATTTACTGGACATAATAGACATAAAGCGTGATACATAATTGAAATCCGTTCATCGAGAATATTTCTAAAATGTAATATTATACAGGGTGTCCCATATAGAAATCATGGGCTGATGTCATTCCGGTAAAACGGAAAGTTGAAAAAAATTAGTTTTAACGTGAAAAATTAGTATTTACTGTGTACAATTGACGTTCCGAATTTTAAAATTCTATTTCAAAAAATGTGGAAAAAAGTGGGGTGTACCATCAAGCTGTGGCACATGATACTTTGCAAGAGAATTAAATGTTTACCAAAACAATATTCACACGTTACGTTAATTTTCTAATTTATGGAAATAATGTATTGCAATATTTTAAAAAGTTGGTTATGAATTTATATTTTTATGTGCTTCAACATCAGCAAAAAATATTGTAATGTGGTTTGTTACAGCTTGATAAAGACCGTCGAAACGTCTTTTTATTATAAGGAGTTTTATTTTGTCCTAAACCCAAAAACTTTCCACCACTTTATTCAAATATATCGAGGGATAAGAGTGAAAATCCGATAAGTAAGAAAAGCTAGTTATTGGTATATCGACGTATAAAAATTTTGGTAGTTTTTAAGATCACACAGAAATTTGACTGGATCAATCAAAAGAGCACCAAAAATAGTATTGCCTGATATAAAAAAATCTGGTTGTATTTAACCGAGCACTAAAGTAATATTGATATGATCTCCAAATATTTGTCGTATGCCATCAAAAATCTTACTTGAACATTAAATATTTAAGAACCAAAATAAACCAGAATCGGCATCACAATAATACATTTGAATCCCAAGAACACAGGCATAAAAAATTATACAATCAAGCACTGAAACTAAAACAAGAAGACAACTTCTATTACATTCTGGGAGGGTGTCATGTCGTACACAGGTTGACAACCTGGTCTATTTTTTTGGTGCTCACATATTATTCCCGATCATTATTTTGGGATTTGTATAGTATATTTGGTGTGAACTGATAATTCTTAGGAAACATTGTTTAATTTGGGTTTTCATTTAATTTAACTTTCAGCTCATAGACTTTTATTGGATATCATACATTCATTTTGGAGATTATTTAATATTTTTGGTGTTAATGTATTACTTTAGGTACGGCTTTATTATTTATGCCAACTTTGTTAACATTTCAGGAGCTCATAAATTCTATTTCTGTTTGAGGTTTTTTGGTGCTCATTAATTACTCTTGGTGGCCAAATAATATTTTGAAGACATTGTACAGAACTTGGTCACTTAATGTTGTGGCTCAATAATTATGTTGGTGCTCATTTAAAATATACCCAAAAAAATAGTTTTTTATCATACCTCTCTGAAAACACTATCTTTACACGTCAATTTGGCGTACCGAAAATGGGCTTTTCCCATGCGGTAAATGACGTCATTATTTACTTTTGGTAGCAACACTGAACAATATTTGTATCACTCCTTAGCATCGCGTTAGCAACACTAAACAACGCCTATATTATTATGACAGTTTTCAGTCTCTTAAATTCTAGTTAATACATTAATATATCAGCAAGAAATACTTGTTTTTGCTTTCAGATAATGAAAAGTATCGTTTATTACACGTTCATAAATACGTTTTCCGTGCTTGCATGACTTTCCACGATCGGCTTCGCCTCGCACGGGAAATTGTCATGCCCGCACGAGAAACGCACATTTTCTGGAGTCGCAGTCGTAATGAAATCAAGAGCGTAATTTCAGCTTTTAAACTGGGGTGGCAAGGTCTGCCGGGGGCTCCGGAATACCTTCAGGTAAAAGGTGGGTCCACCCCCGTAATTTTTTTAAATTTTGGCGATAAAATGATGCATTTTTAAAACTTTTTTACATAATATACCAGCATATAAATGTTAAATAATTTATACTCATTGTTCTGTTTATTATTGATGTGCCTTGTTATGTTACAATGTTTTATTTTAAACGCATTGCATTACATATTACAGGGTTTCTGAGACAAGTTTAATAAAGAATCAAGATTGTGACATGTTTATAAACTGTAATTTTTTACTTGATTGCAAATAACTGATATGTTTACTGCCGATTTTTTGGGTGGTAAAAAGAGGGTTTTGGGAATTCTGGGATGGCAACTGCCACCCCTTGCCACATCGTAATTACGCTACTGAATGAAATATACTATTTAAATTTTGACCGACTTATCGGGCTTTCACTCTTACCCCTCAATATACCTATATGCTTCCTAATTTTATTTATGAGAGGGCTATTATTATCTTATATTGTCTTGAATATGCTAACAATAGAAAGAGTCATAACTCCCTTTGGAGATTAAGGATTCCCTTAATTACCTCTAGTTTTTAAATACAATTTCATTAAAATCTTCTATCAAAATGATTCTCTTTGTCAGCCTCTTCAACAAATTGTTACTAAGTTCAGTCGGAAATAAAATTATTTATGGACCACGGGAATTATTGAGTCTCAAAAATCTCGAGCAATTGCAAATAAACTTTTCCCTTGGACACTTATAATTCCCTTGATGCATAAATAACTATTACACACCTAGTCTAACTATTACACATCTAATGTGGACATAAAATAGGAATCCGTGTGTTCTGTAAACAAAATCCGACCTACCTTATGAAGACAAAAAGCGCACATCTAATAGAAAGAGTAAGTAGATAAGCAATAGAGAGTAAAACAAAAGACGTTACTGATTTTTAATTTTTAATGATGATTGTGTCTATTAATCCTCAGTATAAGCTATTAAATGAACAAATAAATCTTGGAAGTTCCCACTTCTGAAATGTCTTCTAAATAAAAAAAAAATATTGTGAACTTTCTTTTATGAAATATCTAGTAGCTATATTTAAAATAGTCTAATTTAAAGTAATCAATACTAACGCTACCAACATTTCAAAAAGAAAGGGCCTTTATTTAGCTTTACATCAAGTTATTTACAATGTCACTCCTGAAGATACAAACCTTGATTTGCAAAACAATTATCGAGTTTTTGAGTGTTTTTATAGATAAGAATTTGTCTAAATACAGTGAAATTTTTACATTTTACTTTAGAATTTTATTTAATTATTAAAACTGTGTATACATGTAAGAATATAAAAGGTAGGTATATGTCTACAAAATGATAGTTTATGAAAAATATTTCATTACAATGCTTTGGGCAGACAGAGACCGCCTAAGGAGACTAGTAATGAAGTGTATAAAAGTCTAAAAATAGAATAAGTGTATGTCCCCGTAAGGATTGTTACAGAAAAAAATAGCGATACACCGCATTGTATGGACTAATAGAATAAGTGTATGTCCCCGTGAGGATGGTTACAGAAAAAAATAGCGATACACCCCATTGTATGGACTGTCCGCATAATTTTCAATGCTTTAAAAATATATGAAGATGCGAGTGTATCGAAACTTTAGTTATATTCTCTAATTGAGCGAAACAAACTGAAAAGGGTTTAATCCCCAGCAAAATTGACCCCCTAATTCACACAAGAGTCATATGTCCTCTTAAGGATTGCGGGACCGGTGTGTGTGTGTGTGTGTGTGTGTGTGTGTGTGTGTGTGTGTGTGTGTGTGTGTGTGTGTGTGTGTGTGTGTGTGTGTGTGTGTGTGTGTGTGTGTGTGTGTGTGTGTGTGTGTGTGTGTGTGTGTGTGTGTGTGTGTGTGTGTGTGTGTGTGTGTGTGTGTGTGTGTGTGTGTGTGTGTGTGTGTGTGTGTGTGTGTGTGTGTGTGTGTGTGTGTGTGTGTGTGTGTGTGTGTGTGTGTGTGTGTGTGTGTGTGTGTGTGTGTGTGTGTGTGTGTGTGTGTGTGTGTGTGTGTGTGTGTGTGTGTGTGTGTGTGTGTGTGTGTGTGTGTGTGTGTGTGTGTGTGTGTGTGTGTGTGTGTGTGTGTGTGTGTGTGTGTGTGTGTGTGTGTGTGTGTGTGTGTGTGTGTGTGTGTGTGTGTGTGTGTGTGTGTGTGTGTGTGTGTGTGTGTGTGTGTGTGTGTGTGTGTGTGTGTGTGTGTGTGTGTGTGTGTGTGTGTGTGTGTGTGTGTGTGTGTGTGTGTGTGTGTGTGTGTGTGTGTGTGTGTGTGTGTGTGTGTGTGTGTGTGTGTGTGTGTGTGTGTGTGTGTGTGAGAGTGCGTGCGTGGGTGCGTGCGTGCGTGCGTGCGTGCGTGCGTGGGTGCGTGCGTGCGTGCGTGCGTGCGTGCGTGCGTGCGTGCGTGCGTGCGTGCGTGCGTGCGTGCGTGCGTGCGTGCGTGCGTGCGTGCGTGCGTGCGTGCGTGCGTGCGTGCGTGCGTGCGTGCGTGCGTGCGTGCGTGCGTGCGTGTGTGTGTGTGTGTGTGTGTGTGTGTGTGTGTGTGTGTGTGTGTGTGTGTGTGTGTGTGTGTGTGTGTGTGTGTGTGTGTCTGTATCCTCGATAACACATGAACGGATACAAAGAAAAACACCAAATTCTAAACTTAAGCTTTATTCCTGCATGTATTAAACTGATTTTGGGCAGAGTTGGAACATCTGGGGGGATACTTTATACAGGCTCATTTTTATATTTGATCAAATATATCTGTTATTTTTGTTTGGAGAAGAAAATTTGTCAAATAAAAGTTACTTATATTATTATTTTATATAATTTTTGTTGTATACAAAATTTTCCTTAAATGGCCCGAATTCGAGAAATGACATCTTAAAAATATTCAATGTAAATTATACGTACCTATGCAAAAATATCAAAATTCGATTTTCATGTAGTAAGTGTATACAGGAGGCGAATGTAATTTTGAACGCCTGTTAAATTATTTTTTTTTATTTTGATGACATTAGTTTGTAATTTAAAAATAAACTTGATTTTTATATTTTTTATACGTAGAATTTCCATTGAATATTTTGAAGTTGTCATTTCAAATGGCTATATCGTCTAAACTAAACTTTTTACAAACAAATACCAGGAAACAGAAAAGTTTCCAAATGGATGTTGCATTCCAGTGGTGTTTTATTCGTAATTAAACTTTATACTACAAAAAAGTTGAGTAGAGAAAAGAGCGGTGAACCCCTCCAAAAACCTATAAAAATCAAGAAAAAAATATTGCCTCTTCCTCGGTATTATTAGTCATGGTATTCTAACACGTTATATAAAATTTCATGAAAAAAAATGTCGAACGGTTTAAGAGCAACGTTAAAAAAGTTCATTTAAATTTTTATCTTATACACCCTGTAAATATTTTTGGGTGCACTTTTGTATGTAGGTAAGTACGATTTAATCGACCTATTTTTGACCCAAGAATATGTTGTATAATTTATAACCAATCTTTTTGAAACACCCTGTATATTACAAAAATATGAATAAAAACATATTCATTAAGAAAAATAAATTACCATTTTAACATTTCTTTAAGAATGCAAAAACCCAATAGTCTCTTAAAACTTTGTTGAAAAAGTAACTAACCTATTTACTTATAAAATGAATATACGAAGTAAGCGCCAATAATACCCGGCCTGACATAGTTGCATATATTTTATAAGGATAAAAGTTTAACATTTTATAACTACAAACCTTAGTAGGCTGTGGTAACAAAATAAGCGATTACGTCAAATAGTTTTTAATTGTCAGCATTTTGAACTAAAGTATCTCCAAAAATGTTTCAGGTGACGAAAATTGAGTACAGAGCAGTTATTAAATTTTTAACAAAAGAAGGGCTTACACCTAAAATTGTTAAAGAAAGATTCGATGGCGTATATGGCCAAAGTTCCCCTTCCTATTCGGTAGTGAAGGAATGGGCAAAACGTTTTCGCATGGGTCAGGAATCCTTTGAAGATGACGAAAGACCTGGACGGCCAGTGGAGGTGGTAACGGAGGATAAACTAAAACAGGTGGTGGCACCTTGATATTTAAAATATTAATTTTCTGGCCACATAATTAAGAGTTGGTTAGGTAATTTTGATGTACGAACATTCTGCACCATAATTTTTGTTCTTGTGTAGTTTACCACATTTATAAGTAGTGTTAATATATTAAGGTTAATTTTTTGATATTGAGTTTTACTGAATCTAATTGCAACGAAGGTTATTAAGGGAATCCGTAAACTACTTTCACCTTCAGGAAAAGCAGACTTCTTAAGTCGTTATTGTGTATATCTTATTTGGCTTATCATTAAACCCTAAGTGTTTGATGGCCACTAATGTTCCACTAATAAAGTCTGGTTCAAAATCTCTTGATAAAACTCGAAATAAACTTAAATCTCCATAAACTTTTTTAGATATAACTTGAAATAAACTTCTTTTGATATAACTCGAAATAAACTTAAATCTCCATAAACTGGTTTAGACATAATTCGAAATAAACTTCTTAATAAAAATCCCCATAAACTGTTTTAGATATATCTTGAAATAAACCGTCTAGATATAGCCACGCTAAAAGGAAAAGGTAAAAATGTTAAGAAAGAAAATAGGAAATTTGCACAGGACCCAGATAAAATGCCTTTAACTAATAATAAAATTATTATGAAAAGGAAAAATCTTATTTAACATATTTAAACATAGAAAAGCATAATATCTTACTCCAAAAAAATATTATATAAAATTATATAAAACGTACATGTGTTATTCACGTGTTGAGGTTATGTTTAAAATTTTACATTTCATTTAAGAAATTCTTGTAGAAAATATATATTTTCAACAATATATCGGTATTAAAGCTTACGTTATTAAATCAGACGGCCAATAAGAATATTAGAACCCAATTAGTACATCGGATGGCCAAAATATATTAAAATTCAAATCAATGTGATTCGTTGACAGATTCAAATGAAAATGAAATTGGAACTTTCGAGACAAGGCATAAACGACAAATGACATTTGAGTAGAGATGTTTGTGTCAAAATAACGAAAACGGTTCCAATAGTACAGGATCCGAAGTAATGTCGACCTTCACCCATTTTTTTTTTAAAACATTGCACTTGTTTGTTTAATAGAAATTGTACATACCAATCGAAAGTACGACGCTTATAGAATATGCAAACGTTAGGTTGACTATTTTTTTCCTGTCATAACTATTGGGTAGGCAGGTATAAACAGGTGAGTCGATACTAATAATTTGCATTCGTCTGTTTAATAAATAAAACTTATGTAAAAATAAAGATAATTTCATTACGAACACGGTGATATAAGGTTGTCTACGAAAAATCTGTCCTGAATTCCGGTTTTAAAAAGCGAAATATTGCTGCTAATGAATATGTGCGACAGAGAGATCCTAGCGTTGTATCCCAATGAGCACACGTACTTAAAAAACCGTCAAAAACTGGTTAATATCCAAACGTATAAATCGTATTAAAATAGTTCAAATATCGGGGAAAATAACATTATTTGCAACCAAACGATATAAAAGACGTATTATTTTATAAAATTTTCAATAATCTGTTGAAAATCGCTAGAGAAATACGTTAGAAAATCGTATTTTATATACGTAAAACTTGTCCAGTTGTGTCATTTGTCACGGCTCTATCAGTTAAACTTTCACATACATTAATTAAACTTATACAAGTATAGTATAAAAAATTCTTATGAATTAACAGAAAAATTAAAAAATATTAAATTACCTAGTAACACAAAATTAGTATCGTTCGATGTAACAAACTTATTTCCTAGTATACCTCCTAAAGAAACAGTTAAGCTAGTAGAAAACTTATTAGATCGTAATCAAGTCAATATTATAATCAAAGAAGAAATCCTAAATTTGTTAAAAATTTGCCTAAAACAAAATAACAAAATTATTTTCAATTTCAAAATAACATGTACTCAGCAAATGAAGGTCTTATTATGGGGAACCCATTAAGCCCGTTGCTTGCAGAAATATTTATGGATAATCTTAATATATATATATATATATATATATATATATATATATATATATATATATATATATATATATATATATATATATATATATATATATATATATATATATATATAAAATGCTAGCGTAGAATATGTGTGTGACCGGTTTTCTTTATCACCACCAACTCCAACAACATCACCATTGGGGTGGTAAACACCCCTTGGGTCCTAGAAGGAAGTAAGGGAGTTTGGGCGCGGTGGGTGGAAATGGAGATATATATCTGTCCTTTTCTAACTCATTAGAACTTCGGGAAAGTTCTGAAAATTTCTAGAATGATCTAGAAAGTTCCGAAATTAATATTATCCGTTATTATCAGTCTGGAACGTTCCAGAAAATTCTAAAAATTTCTGGAATGATCTAGAAAGTTTCGAAATTAATCTGGAACGTTCCAGAAAATTCTAAAAATTTCTGGAATGATTTAGAAAGTTCCGAAATTAATAATATTGGTTATTATCATTCTGAAACGATCCAGAAAATTCTAAAAATTTCTGGAATGATCTAGAAAGTTCAAAAATGTGTAAAATCGGTTATTATCATTCTGAAACGTTCCAGAAAGTTCATAAAAATTCTATATTGATCAAGAAAGGTCCGAAATGTGTATGAGTATTATGATAATTGATCTAAAACAGCTAAATGTAAGTGATGTGCATCTAAATATTCTATTAAATAGAAATTTCTATTGATTATCATTCTGGAACGTTCCAGAAAATTCTAAAAATTTCTGGAATGATCTAGAAAGTTCCAAAATTAATAATATTGGTTATTATTATTCTGGAACGTTCCAGAAAATTCTAAAAATTTCTGGAATGATCTAGAAAGTTCCGAAATTAATAATATTGGTTATTATTATTCTGGAACGTTCCAGAAAATTCTAAAAATTTCTGGAATGATCTAGAAAGTTCCGAAATTAATAATATTGGTTATTATTATTCTGGAACGTTCCAGAAAATTCTAAAAATTTCTGGAATGATCTAGAAAGTTCCGAAATTATTAATATTGGTTATTATCATTCTGAAACGTTCCAGAAAATTCTAAAAATTTCTGGAATGATCTAGAAAGTTCAAAAATGTGTAAAATCGGTTATTATCATTCTGGAACGTTCCAGAAAGTTCATAAAAATTCTATAATGATCGAGAAAAGTCCGAAATGAGTATGAGTATTATGATAATCGATCTAAAAGAGCTAAATGTAAGTGATGTGCATCTAAATATTCTATTAAATAGAAATTTCTATTAATTATCATTCTGGAACGTTCCAGAAAATTCTGAAAAATTTCTGGAATGATCTAGAAAATTCCGAAATTAATAATATTGGTTATTATCATTCTGGAACGTTCCAGAAAATTCTAAAAATTTCTGGAATGATCTAGAAAGTTCCGAAATTAATAATATTG
Source organism: Psylliodes chrysocephalus (assembly GCA_927349885.1). Lineage (NCBI taxonomy): Eukaryota > Metazoa > Arthropoda > Insecta > Coleoptera > Chrysomelidae > Psylliodes > Psylliodes chrysocephalus. The sequence continues at coordinate 35,925,242 of OV651823.1, forward strand.
GTTATTATCATTCTGGAACGTTCCAGAAAATTCTAAAAATTTCTGGAATGATCTAGAAAGTTCCGAAATTAATAATATTGGTTATTATTATTCTGGAACGTTCCAGAAAATTCTAAAAATTTCTGGAATGATCTAGAAAGTTCCGAAATTAATAATATTGGTTATTATCATTCTGAAACGATCCAGAAAATTCCAAACATTTCTGGAATGATCTAGAAAGTTTCGAAATTAATAATATCAGTTATTATTATTCTGAAACGATCCAGAAAATTCTAAAAATTTCTCGAATGATCTAGAAAGTTCCGAAATTAATAATATCGGTTATTATCATTCTGAAAGGATCCAGAAAATTCTAAAAATTTCTGGAATAATCTAGAAAGTTCAAAAATGTGTAAAATCGGTTATTATCATTCTGGAATGTTCCAGAAAGTTCATAAAAATTCTATAATGATCGAGAAAGGTCCGAAATGTGTATGAGTATTATGAAAATCGATCTAAAAGAGCTAAATGTAAGTGATGTGCATCTAAATTAAATAGATATCGTTGTACTGCAAAGACGTATTAAAAGTGCTCCTATAAAAACGTTAATTTAACAGTGAACTAGTGCACATATTTTCCTGGAACTTTCCATGTGAGTCAATGAATATATAATATACTTGTTTTAAGTTGTATGAAGCTTCAATATATATTCTAACAATAGATATTTGAATCTTTATATTATTTTGGGTCGGTAACAAGGCAAATATTCTCATTTATCGTCAAGAGTTTTTGTTAGATGGTAACATTTCAAATTAAAGATGGGCGACTCCGGCGATTTAAGTAACTGTGATTTATTTAAGAAACTTTTGGATGTTATTCAGTCAGAAAATAACAAATTGTCTCAGCAAATAAAAGAGGAAAACAAAAATATTATTGATCGGTTGGATGAAAACACAAATAAATTAAAAAATCTTGAAATTAAACAACAAGCCGTAGAAACCAGATGCATAACTTTGGAAAGACTGTCTAGGCGTAATAATATTATTATTCACGGTATACAAGTGCCAGAATCTGAAAATCTACTACAATTTATTCTATTAAAGCTAGAAGATTTACTTAAAGTTAAAGTATCACTTACAGATATTGACAACATTTTTAAAATTCCGAGTAAAACAAGTTTTCTTGTCAAAGTTGAATTTACAAACTATCTTATAAAGCAAGAAATACTTCGCAATTGTGTAAAACTCAAAGGAAAAAATATTTTTATTAATCAAGATCTCTGTAAAGAAGATAGGGAAACACAAACATTTCTTCTCAAGCACCTTAAAGCAGCTAGAGGCCAAAAAAAATCTGCTAGAATTAAAAATTGGTCTTTGTTTGTTGATGGAGTGGTATACACCATTAATAATTTAAAGGAACTTGAACAGAACATTCAGGTAAACACTGAAGAACCTGTCACCCCGCAAAACTTAGCACCAGCTCTGGAAACAACAAACAAAAGAGCTAGAACTTCACCAGCTGATCCTGAGCTCGAAAAAATTAAGCTTCACAGGTCCAATTCAGTGTCAAGTGATAAAAGTGACAAACAAACAAGAAGTGGTATAAGTTACTAGTAATTTCTCGTGAAACCAAAGTTATCCCATCTCTATACGCGAATTTTTTTTTTAGTCTAATTATCTATTTATAAGTAAAACAGGTGTTAGATTTAGTGGAATAAACTAAATTATAAATTACTGTTTATTTAAATTAATGTTTTCATTTTCTATTTGTCATATCAATTCTAGATCTGTGTTGGCTGATTTCTTTAAGTTTAAACGTATTGTTTGTGATATTTACGATATAATTACCGTCTCTGAAACATGGCTTTCACCCCAAATTGATGATGATTTTGTACTTCTACCTGGGTATAAATTATTCCGACGCGATCGATTGACAAAAAGAGGAGGCGGTGTAGCCATTTATATTAGAAATTGTTTTGCTGGCTCTGTATTATCAAGTTTAAACCGAACTGAGTCTGAACAATTATGGATTTCAGTTATACATAATAATAATAAGTACGCTATTTGCTCAACTTACAGACCTAGCGACTTCTCTTTTGCACAGTTCTCAAACGAACTTGATGAATGTCTTAACTGGGTGGCAACAAGACATAATTATATTATAATTGCTGGGGATTTAAATATAAATTTTCTAGACCTTAATAATAAATGGTGCACTATGTTTTACTCAGTTATAAACTCATATAATCTAATACAAGTTGTAGACCAACCAACTAGAGGTCCTAATTTACTAGATGTTATTATTTGTTCAGAAATACTTTCTCCTAATGACATAAAAGTTTCCAGTTCTACCGTTTCAGACCATTCAATACCCTCATGTAACGTTGGATACGTTAAAAATAAATTAAAACCTTTTTTACACAAGTACCGCGATTTTAAAAGATTAAACGTAAATGAATTCAATCATGATTTGAATATGTGTGATTTTTCAGAAATCTACACAACAAACGACATTGACAAAAAAATTAAGATTCTAAATAACAATATATTGTATTTATTTTAGAAACATGCCCCTGTACGGCAAATAAAAATAACAAAAAATAAGGCACCTTGGCTTACAGACACAATAAAAATAATGATTAAATATAAAAACAGGGCATTAGAGAGATTCAATAAAACAAAAGTTCCTAATCATTGGGAGTATTACAAAACTCTAAAAAATCAAGTTAATTACGCAATTAAGAGAGAGAAAAAAGCATTCCTGGAATTTAAGTTAAGACAAAAAAGTAACATATGGAAAGAATTAAATAATCTGAACATAACAAAAAATAAAAAATCTACTATTCCCAATGAACTAAAAAATCCTGAAATAATAAATAATTATTTTATTCACGGTATTGGTGGCCTAGATAACCCAGACATACACATTTTAAATCATTATGAGTCTCATGTCCAAGAGAATCTGCAAGATTTTAAGTTTACCGAAGTTAATGAATTAAAAGTATATGAAAAATTACTCTCCATTATATCCCATGCTACTGGTCCAGATGAAATAAATATTGTAATGCTGTTACATACTTGCCCTACAATTCTACCCTACGTGACACATATAGTCAATCATTGTATCAATAATTCCACCTTCCCATCCTTATGGAAACAATCAAAAGTATTGCCGCTTCCCAAAAAACAGAACATAACTGAATATTCTGATCTGAGGCCAATTAGTATACTTTGTACTCTGTCAAAGGCTTTTGAGAAAATTTTAGACGAACAAATTCGCTTTCATATTTCACAATTTGATCTTCTACCTAAACATCAATCGGGCTTCCGTCCAAAATACAGTTGCACTACAGCGTTACTTAAAGTATTAGACGATATTTACTCGTATATAGATGCTAAAAAATTATGTATACTAATTCTCTTAGATTACTCAAAAGCCTTTGACAAAATAAATCACTCTTTACTGTTAGCTTTATGTCATTTTATGGCATTTAACACAGCCTCAGTAAATTTATTGAGCTCTTACCTAAATGGAAGATATCAAAGAGTTCAAATATAAGAAAAAACATCCAATTTAATACATATTACACGTGGAGTACCGCAGGGATCTATTTTAGGTCCTCTCTTATTTTCAATTTATACCTCTCAATTTTTTAAATATCTGAAACACATGAATTCTCATTTCTACGCTGATGACACTCAACTCTACCTTGACTTTAAAGAATCCGAATCGAATGGCGCTATCACAAAAATCAACGAAGATCTGCAAACTATCTCGGAGATATCTAACAAATTTTGCTTAACAATTAACGCTACAAAATCCAAAGCTATGCTTTTCGGCCGTAAACAAGTTAAAAATAGAATTAAAAATATAAGGGTAAGTATTAACAATGAATTTTTAACATTCTCAGTTTGTGAGAAAAATCTGGGCATATACATTGATGAAGATTTATCCTTTGCGCAACATATCTCTTCTATAATAAAAAAATCTTTCTGTAATCTAAAGTTAATTTATTCTAATCGGGAATTTCTCAACAGAAATACCAAAAAGTTGCTTTGCGAAAGCTTAGTGCTGTCTCAGTTTAATTACGGTGACATTGTATATGGGCCTGCACTTACACAATTTCATAAAAACCGTTTACAACGAACTCAAAATGCGTGTGTTAGATTTATTTGCGGGGTTCGTCGTCGTACCCGTACATCTCAACATCTGGCTAGTTTGGGATGGCTTAATCTAAATAATAGGAGATTGTTACATGCCTATGTCCTGATCCATAAATTATTGTTATCAAAAAAACCTGATTATTTGTATGAAAAAATAAAAAGGAGATCTGAAGTCCATAATGTTAATGTAAGATTTAAAAATTTCCTAACACTTCCGAAACACACTACAACCTTATTCCGATCTTGCTTTTCGTATTTCACAGCCAAATTATTTAACCTTGCCCCTAAAATATTTAATATCACATCACTCTCAAGTTTTAGAAAAGTAGTCAAAAACCTTTTATTTAACGGAGATATTACTTACAATTTTTAATTTATATTGTTAATTAAATTTAGTTTAACAATAATATTTCATGTTATTTCTATTTTTTACTCGTCACTATTGATTAATAACTACAATAACAACACAGATCTAGGATTTATAAAATTTGACCTTTGTTTTTATTATTTCTAAGTTTCCATATTAATTGTTTGTTTGCTTTCTTATTGAAAGCTAGAATTTCACTTTTTTTCATAGAAAATCTGTATGCATTACTTAATTATTTATATTTTTCTGGGTTGCGTGGAAGAGCGCTGCTTATTTGCTAGCTCAATCTTTGAGCTCGCCAGTAAGTGCGAACGTCGCCTTTTGTCTTTCAGTATTTTTTTTTATGTATATTTATATAATTTTGTATAATAATTTGTATGTATTGAAAGCAATAAAGTCATTATTATTATTATTATTATTAAATATTCTAGAGTGTTCCAATACTAGAAAGTTCTATATGTAATGGTATATAAACCCGAATTCAGTGGCTTTTCGTTAGTTCAATCGTGTCTGCAGTCGAGTGAAGATCAGTGGCAATTAAAAGTGACCAGTGCTTAAACCATGCTTTGCACATGGCCAACTATATGTTGTCGCATGCTCACGAGTTGGATCATCTCAACATTTGTTTATTTACAGTCCAAACAATAGAACTATAAATGTAGTGTATAAGCAAATATAAAGATAAATTTAAAACAAAAAATAAAACTAAAATAACAAATGTAAATATGTAATAGTATTAATGTATAATGTTTTATGTAATCTGTATATGAATGATATGATGTATGGACAATTATATAAATAAAACGAAAAATTTTATATTTTCTAAATTCTTTCTTGACATTATTTCAATTCACTAATTATTAGTCTATAAGACATACTCTATATACCGTAAGTTTAATGGTCGAATAAGTTTTAATATCTAAGATAGGAATCTATAATATCTACATTAAAAATGTGTCTTCATGTATTTTTTATACCATTAAACATGCGGTGTATATTTTAACACGTGCAACGCCGGGTTTCGCAGCTAGTATAGAAAATAAAATTCATAGCAATAATTTAAGTAAACATTGTCTGTATTGGCATAGATATGTTGACGATATATTGACTGCTTTTACTGGTACTAGTAGACAGTTAAGTTCTTTATTAGTTTTTATCAATACTGTACACCCTAATATTAAATTTACTATGGAAATAGAGAAGGATAATTCAATTAATTTTTTAGACTTAAATATTATTAAAAATAATAAAGGCCATAGTTTTGGGATATTTCATAAGCCATGACATACTGATATTACAATAAATAATAATTCATCTCATCCATACAAACAAAAGCTGGCAGCATACAACAGTATGATCCATAGATTAGTTAATATTCCCCTTACCAAAGAGAACTTCACAAAAGAATTAAATATCATTAAACAAATCGCAGTAAATAATAATTTTAATTCAAAGTTAGTAGACAACATTTTAGAGAAAAAACTTTTTAAACAGGCTATTCAACAAGTTTATCCCATAATTAAAGATCAAAATTGCAGATATAAGAGTCTTACATATATAGGAGCTCCTAGTGAAAAGGTATCATCATATTTAAAAAACCAAAATATTAACGTAGCTTTTAAAACCAATAATACGCTTGGGAAGTATATTAAAAAAAATAAGGGTAAAATTAATCCTAATAATAAATCGGGGGTATATAAATTAAATTGTGGTAGTTGTCCAAAATTGTATATTGGTCAAACAGGCCGACTTTCAAAAAACGCTATTCCGAACATTATAATAGCTATACAAAAAACAAAAATAATTCTACTTACTCAAATCATATTTTAGCTGAAAATTCCACACCTGTAATTTTGAACCAATCAAAATACGTGTTTTTGACAGATCACCATGGCAACGGAGGTATTTTAGTGGAAATTTTTTTCTCGTGAGGTACCCAACAGCGAATTATACTGGAAATTTTTTGACGTTTACAATAACAGACCATTTTTGACAGACTGGTTTTTATTTGTTCACATAATAGGTTTAGTTTTGATACATTTTAGTTACAATGCTAAGGTGTTTTCTATATTCTTCGGCCACTTCTTTTCTTCTTAATGGCGAAAATGCAGGACTTTGGATGCTTTGAATTATGTGTCTATGTCTAATAAAATATATATATAATATTTAGACACTAATTTATTCACCTTTTTCCCATTCAGCACTTTGAATTTTGCGTAGTTTAGGTGCAAATATTCGTGGACAATTCGGAACAAATTTTCGTTTTTCAAGTTGGAGCCACAATCCTCTATTAATCCGAGTAAGTAAGTCATGGTGCAATGATTGATCATTACATCAGACAATTTCACGCATATTTTGCATAGCGTGTGATTTTCAAATCGATTAATTTTTAAACAAATAGGTAAATTTTTTTGGTTTTACTTGCTGTGCAATATTCTTTATCGCAACAAAACGCGAGTTATTTAATGTTTTGAACTGTCAAAATACAATGATCACAGCCTCCTACGATTGATGCTTGCTGACGCTGGTTATGAATTTCATACCATTTTAAAGCGCTCATAAAGCATTTTAATAAAAACGCAGAAAAACAATTTTCTACCACTTGTAGTTAATTAAAACTTACGTAAAATTAAAGAATATACTATTTTCTATTTTCAAATGGTATTCCCATGCAACTACAATGAGTAGAAATAAGCAATTTGAAGGCCTAAATAATTGCAGCGAAACATTTTTTTACGTCGGGCCGCTTGACAACTTCAAAACTGAAATTATATTCGAGGTTAGGGTCTCACTTAGTTACCATGACAACTCAACAATCAAGGCGACAACACCTTTTATGTTTCACTGGTGACTTGGAGAAAATAATTTGCATTGTTGAGAAACGAAAAATAAATTTTAAAAATATTTAATTTTCAACCATAATTCGGCGTGGAATTTTCTTACCGAATACTACGCGAGGTCAAATTAATATCAGGAAATTTTTTGACCTCTAGTGGTATTACTAGTGAAAATAACATTATTTGCAACCAAACGATATAAAAGACGTATAATTTTATAAAATTTTCAATAATCTGTTGAAAATCGCTAGAAAAATACGTTAGAAAATCGTATTTTATATACGTTAAACTTGTCAACTAAAATCTAAACGTTAAATGTTCAACCAATAACGGTTTTTTATACCATACAACGTTAAATGTATGTTGAAAAAACGAGTGTTTGCTCCTTGGGATACAAAATTTTTATTATAATAAAATATATGTAAATACAGAATTTAATTTTTTTTTCTAATAATAAACGTTATTCGGGATCTGATTTATCGGAAGAAGAATTTTGATCTTCAACTTTGGAAGATTCTTCGTCATGGCTTTCTTTTTCTGTTGTTTCTATATTATCTTCTATTGATAAAGGTGTTTAATCCCCAATAAACCATGTTGGTTTTAATTAATCATCTAAAAACCAACTGCAGTCTTCAGGCTGAAGTTTTATGCAATCAGGGTCTGTAGCATTAAGCCACATGGAATTTACAAAAATAGTTCGTAAAATTTTTAGTTGAAGTGATATCCAGCATGATGGTATAGTGTTCGAGTGACAACTTTTTATTTTCTGTAAAAACAGTTCGCTGTCTTCTTTTGCAGAGTAATTTTTCAAAAAAAATACGATCAGGCCCATGACACTCCCTGGGCGGGAAAAAGACGCGCAGCTTTTACTGCGCTGACGTTTTCGGGATATAACCTATCACTTGTCATAAATCCGGTTAAAAACTCCCTACCATGCGCAGGCAACCCATATTTCATACACAAATATAAACTTTTCTTTACATTTTATCGAAGTAGTCAATTTAATACATTCACAGCTTAAAAACGGAAAATTTGTTATTTTGATAGTGGATTTAGATCAAAAATACCCCAAATACACTTCAGTGTGTGTTTTATCCTTATTATTGCTCGTTTTATTTGAGGACATTGGAATAAATAGAGTACTAAAAGTAATCAAGCTAAAAATGTGTGTTATAAAAAGAAAATACATTGTCTTCGACTGATTTATGTTTAATATGTTTTCGTGAAGTATTTCCAACATGCTAGTTGCTTGAATGTTTGTAAATTGTACGTGTATAAGTGATAAAAACATCTAGTGCTTTGTGCTTCCTTTTTTTTGTTGGTGTCCCAGCCTAGCATTCTTAGCCAGCAGTAGTAGCAAAAACATTAACATTGTCTACATTCAACCCATTTATATGTACATGATTTATCAGCTAAAAGCAGAATACAATATTTCTATGCAAAATGTAAACAACGCTACAAGGAAAATTGCTCATGTATAAATTCAACAATTAAATCAAAATATATTATTTTTAAAGATGTTAATTATAAATATTATAAGTATTTGTAACAAAATAATAGTTGTGTATTAATAAACCTGTTGCTATTCCAAAAAATATATTATTTTTTGATTATCAGGTATCAAAAATATGTGTACCTATAGAAATTTGTTGAAATGTTCTATTGCTCTTAATTTTTTTAATGGGTTCTTATTATAGTTGTAAATAAAAATCAACACTTTTTATCCGTCTATTTAACACTTACAAACGTATGCATATTTTAAGTTGTAAGGATCCATAGCCTCTTAATGTTTTACATTAGAAATAAGACCTGTGATGTCACATTAAATCGTGAATATGAGTTAAAGGATTTGGGAGTTGTCTTTCAGTCTAATTTGAAGTTCAATAACAATTTTTTACACATAACTAAAAAAGCAATAAAAGCATTAGGTTTTTAAATCAGAAATACAAAAAAATTTAGGATTACCACCAAAATCAGATTATTTAATGCCTTAGTAAGACTCCATCTTGAGTATGTTTCACAAATATGAATGCCCTTGGAAGCCACACAAATTGATCATATTGAAAAAGTACAAAAAATATTTTTACGGTACCTCGATGTCATAAAAAATACTTGTACCCTTATACCTAAGATCTCGTATAAAACTATGCTCAATAGTTTTAAGATTAAATCTCTTTTACAAAGAAGAAAGCAACAGGCTGTGATATATTTTGTACTCTATTTTAAGTACAAAGATTGTGAATTGATTGACTATATAAATGTTAATGCGGCAAAGATTAATCTAAGAAACCCAAGTAACAAAAATTATTTGATTTAGATCCAAGTAGTATATCTCCTTTTAACAAGATGATGGCTGTTACCAATGAGTTTCTTAGCGAGATCCAAATAGATATCTTTAATGTTAGCCCAAGAAAGTTGAATTTTTTATAGTATCCAATAAATAAATTATACCTTATGGCTGCTTTTAAACAATTCTATGTGTAGTCACTTAGTTTAAAGTCAATTTTAAATTAGTGGTTTTACAAGAATGTCAAATAGTAATATGTATTGTGTCTATGAATTTGCTGTGTGTAGTAAATGGCCAATATACATAACTTTGATATTTTTATCACAAGTGTAAAAACTACGAAAACCATATACATAAAGTTCACATTTTAAAATAAATTCAAATTAATTCATAATAAAAAATAACGATTTTAGTCTGCCATACTTGAACTCATTCACAAAAACAAGTCACTGAGTATATATTTGTAAAAAAACTACACTAAATATGTCTCCGTTACAAATTTTTAAATTTAAAACTACATACTTTCCTATAGATTTTGCAGTACCTAAATAACGTATAGAATAAATTTTTACAATATACTAGAAAAGTTTTAGATTAGAGTAATTCTTAAGAAATAAAGCAATACCTCTATTTTGTTACTTTAACCTTGTGTGTTATATATTTCCCTTGACAAACTAACGTTATATTTTGAACTAAAAGTAACTAAACTTTTCACCAAAAAGTAATATTTCACATATATAAAAAAAATTAAGACGGTTCTGTCCTTCTTACATTTGCGAAGACTGCCCTGATATCTAATCTATTTTCTTTTTCAAAGTAATTAAGTTGTTCAACCGTTGTCTATAAAGGTATCTCACATCTCCCTCATACACACGAATTTGAAAAGCAGCAGAACAAAAATTCAACTAATCAGGTATACCAAGTCCGTGTAAAGAAAACTTTTCATATCCCGAAAACGTCAAGTGTCAACTAAAATTTCTACTTTTAAAGATCAAACGTGCCGCCTCAGAGTGCCAATACTGATTGGTATATATACTGGGCTACAACCTTTACAAATGTTGCTTTTGAAGTTAGGTTATTAAACGTTTGTAAATAAATCTAACTCACTTTTTTGTATATATAATATGCATTCACAATCAAACTATTTTTTATTCATATCTTTTTTGGCTTCCACAGACGTGATTTATGTGCTTGACGAAACAGGTTTTTTCAAAAATGTCACTAATTTTCAGGAATATGTGGTCGTTAATCGTGTAAATAACACACTGATTGCGTTGAATTATTAAATGACTGCTGCGCCACCTAGCAGGTACGCGTGCAATACCAAGTCGGGGGCGGAATTTTTGAATTTTAAGTTGTATCCACGGACATGACGATTACTTGGTAACAGCAATGAAAGTTGTAAGATATTTTTGTGCATGCTCAGGGCAATTTTTAACGTAAATGTAAGTTTTGTAAATCTAAGGGACATTGAACTTTCATAAATTTATTGGAACAGTCCACGGACGTGATATGTCATGTTCTGTGGACAAGAAAACAAAAAGAACTTTTTTGTTTTAATTTTATTTTTCGTTTGTTTTAACTAAAGTGTAATAAAAATAAATATTAAGGTATGTGCAGTAAATATGCCCATATTAGGCAGAATCCTTGATAAAAATTAGAAACGACAAACCTTTCAATTCGATTTTTTATAGAAAGCGTACCTTTAAACTCAAAGAAGTAATGTTTGGACAGAAATCGATGATTTTTTCTTTGAGATTTTTTTTATATCGTTTTTTTAAAAACGCGTCATACTGGGCGTATTACTAACCCTGTCGTTAATATGCCCATAGGGTGATCCTAATATGCCCATGTCATGTTCCTAATATACCCATTATTTTATTTTAACAAAAGCATACAACCTTCGTCGGTTAAGTATATTTTTTCGGAAAAACAATGCATAAGGATAACAAACTAATAAACAAACCCAAAATTAAAATATTTCTGAAAAACTAAACATTACTTTACACTGGTAAGTAGACAGTAAAATTTCTGACAACCTTAGCCACAGTCTGAACAAACAAAAACTGTCTTATCACCTTTGGTGAGCCCGACGCACTCTTCGTGAAAGTAAACTAAACACATCGAGCACAATCGCATATCTTTTTTATGTCTTCTTGACAAGCTTTGCAGTACCACGATTCTTTGGATTTTATTTTTTCTCCTTTATCTTCGTCTTTTAGAACGATTTTTTTTTCTTTGGTAAGTTTTTTTGTGGTTTTGGTGGGAAAAACTGCCTTTTTCACAATAAGCGCTTTGCTGTTAATAGCTTTTTTCTTTCTAGTTGTTTTTGGGACATCTTTATATGGTGTCTCCAACATTTCAGTAAAACTCACGTTCAAAACCTTTTCTTCTGCATCGTTTCTTGTCTTTGTGTTATTTTCTTCCTCTTTAGGCGGGTCCTTTGATTTTTGGTCCTCATCTTCTCTCTGGATGTTTTTGATTGACTTCTGGTTTTCTGCGTCCATTTTTAAATTCTTTAACGCCCTTTGTTCTCTGATGTTCGGCCTTTTAGCCTCTTCGTCATCCAATGTTGCCGATTCGTCATCAAGTTTTGCCTCGTCTTCCGAAGAGAACGTTTCTGTTAAGGTCTCGCTGTATAAAGACATATTATCATCTGTTGATGAGGAGCTACTTGATGATGACCGTTTTCTCTTACTCTGGCGTTTTTGTCCAAAATATTCAGGATAATTGGAGATCTTTGACGGATGAGTTTTTTCTATGGTGCTTCGGTCATTCCTTTGTTGACATCCAGAGGGTCCAGGTTGGGGTGTGGTTTCCCTTCTAAGCTCTTGTCTTTCTTCTAGTCTGTTAATTTCTTCCATGTTATTATCTCGTTCCGTTAAAATGCTAGGAGCAAAAGCTACTTCGGGAATAGCATCTGGATTGTACGGATAGATACCCGTAGCAGAGAAACCTGATGTTATATTTTGGAGTGTTACTGACTTGTCCCAAACGATAGAGAAGAGCTCCCCAAACCTTTGTTTGGTTATAGCTCGGTCATTGTGGCGAGTCCAGTATAAAAGTACCTGTTCATCCCAATGATGTTCGAAAGATTTAAATACAGCCTTGTCCATTTGCTGCAGTTCATGTGTCGTATTACTTGGGAGACATAAAAAGGTGATGCCATAAGAGTCTGCAGTTTCAGCAATAGAAGGATCTAAATGGCAAGATGCGCCATCAAAGATTAAAAGGCAGTTGCCTGGAAGTTTATATTTGCCAAAGTGCTTTAGCCATTCGTTAAATGATTCAATTGTCATGCTTGCTTTCTTCGTCAAGAGGACTAGAGTTCCGGGTGGCAAGTTGTCACTCCATTCGCTTTTCATCCTTATGCCTTTGAATAAAATGGCTGGGGGAATTCTTCCTCCACTGGCGTTACCGCAAGCAACGACAGTAACATTTTCCGCGTGTTCTGGTGCCACTAGGTAAACCCTTTTTATGCCATTTTTAGCTAGAATAGTCTGCTGATGATGTAATGTTAACCTGCACCCCTTTTCATCCATATTATAAATTCTTTCAGGTTTATCTATTAAGTCCAGTTCGAGAAGCACTGTTTTAAGCTTGTCAAAGTAATCGGAAACAATATATTTGTTGAGCTTTTGTGCTCTCGCCGGGTTCATGTTCTGGGCCCGTCTAGGAGAAATCTCTGGGTGTCTATTTAAAAATACTTTTAACCAGTGACGGCCAGCTAGACGCTTTTCTTGTGAGAACATGTTAGGTAAACCGTTTTGCTCACAATAATGATACACAGATCTTCGAAGCATTCGTTTTGTAAGTGGGTAACCCACCTGCGCCAGCCTGATAATTCGGGCCGCTAATTCTGTTTCTTGGTCTTTATTCAGAACACTTTTTCTACCAAGTGGCTGTTTTACGTTAGCCTTTTTGTCAATATAACGCTTAAGAGTCCTTCGCGGTATTTTATATTGCTTAGATGCTGAGTTTTTCGACTCTCCGTTTTCTACCGCTCTAAGGGCGCGTTTAAGGTCTTCCTCCGTCCACTGAGACCGAATTCCTTTTGTTTTATAAGGTGACATCTGTAAAACAAAAATTTAAACTAATAATAAACGTTCCACTACGAACCGAAGGTAATATGCCCATATGGGCATATTTGCTTCCGATGACGATGGGCGTATTAGCAACAGAGAAAGGTTATGTATTTTTTTAGGTTTTGAAGGTTAATTTCAAAGTATTTTTATTAAAATTATATACTAATAAAATGGTAAATAGACGTACTTTAAAATGCTTTACTTACAATTTTTGTAAACAAACACACACGAAGTTTACACTCTTTTTAAACACGTGTTATTGTTATACTCGACAGCGCTCAAAACGGGTGATTCATTTTCAGCCACTGGGCAAAGACTAGCAGAGACTGATTTGACTTGTACCGCTGTAAGTGCAAAATCTTAACGCGTTGGTCGCCCTCTATTAGCATATAAGCTAAACTTTTTAAAATGGCAGCGGGTGTGCATATTACCTGCATGGGCATATTCACCGCACCTACCTTATATGAAAAATCCAGTCTCTTTTTTTCCCATAAATATTTTCCTGTAACCTGGTTTTTGCCACTTTTTGAAGAATGACCCAAATACAGAAATATTATTTCAACATATTTCATTAAGCTGGGAGTGACGCCACTGGTCATTCAGCATTTTGGCCGCCAAATTTGGTTTCCTTAGTTCAGATTGGTAGGTTGGTTATAAAAATGAAATTTCAGCAATATATCTAATATTCAATAAGAATATAGAAACTCGTTTTTTATTGAATAAGAATATCCTTTATTTCTCACAGAGTTGTTTATTTAGTGACCGGTTTTGAAGTAGTTACTTAATCTTCAGGCACACTTAAATTGATACCTAATTTAAATGCAGTAAAATTCAATTCCTACTACACACATAAGACCCTCATCTTTACTAATTTTTGACTTTATGAAGGATGAACACATTAAAACCAATAAGAGGCTTTTAAATTTACCAACCAACCTTAAAATTCTAAATATAGCATATGTATACTCATAGTTTATGTAAATAATAAAAAGATACTTGAACAAAATATATATTGTTTAATAAATGTCGTTTTAAGATATAAGGTCAAACTTTAATTTGTCAAAAGGTTATATTATTGTTTATATTTATTGTAATATTGTTCTACATAGTAATCGTAGTTAATGTTGTATTTTCAGAAACAGAGTTGACATTGCCGTAGAATGTTCAAGAAACTAACGTGGTTCTGTCTTAAATTCTAAGAAGGTAAAAAATAATTATTTTATCACAATTAGTCATAGAAATTAATTAGTGCTCACCTTTTTGACTGTGGGAAACAGAAAAATATCAAAAAAGAGCAAATCAGGCGAATAAAAAGGATAAGGTAATAGTTTTATGTCTAGATAAAAAAATCGACTCTTTTTGCAGACGTGCGTGGAAAAAATACAATTAGATACCATTCTGAATTGATTTTTTATTGATTTCATAGCGCCTTATTAGTAGGATCCACTTTTAGAAATAGATTGTAACTAATAATTATTAAATATACCCTAGAATATTTTTACGTACGCCTATGGTTACCTTATTACTTCCCTTTAAGATGAAAAATTACTGAAATAAATTATAACAGATTAGAATATTTGTGTTCCTGCCTAAATTTTAAATAACATAAATATACTTTCAGTCTCGTAATAGATTTTACAAATAAGTTAACATCATGGATCAAGGATTAAGTTACTTAAAGGGTCCAACTGATGTTCCACTACGTCCTATTACTGTAGGAGGATTTGTCGAAGAATTGAAAGATGAATTTGAAGACGTTATCATTATTTCTTCTATTGAACAAAAGAAAACGTTAACAACACAGGAATTTTTTGAAGAAACCGATAATTTTGCTGCTGCTTTGTATGATAGTGGATTAAAACGAGGCGACAAAATTGGTATAATCGTTAATAATTCTGTTGAAGCATTGGTCGCTAATTATGGTTGTATTAAAGGTGGATTTGTATTGGTAAGTTTATTATTTATTATTATTATTAGATAATAATATTATTACTGTTAATTAAAACAAAAATATATACATTTTTAATATGTTTGTCTTGCTTTTATATTTTAGTTAATTTACATCACTAATTCAAATTGTTTAGTCCTTTTGGGTATTTTCGTTAGCTATTGCCCCAAGTGCAAAAGTTTTTAAAAAGTTGTTATAAATTATTAAAACGTTGCAAAAGTAAACGACACGTTAAATAACATAATTTTTTAACCTATAATGACTTTGAATCATGTAGAAATTAATAGGGCATTGTTTTTGTTAGACTTCGTTGAGTAGGATTGAACCTCATTAGTGCGAGTAAATACAATGTTTCTCTTATACTCCCTCATCTAACTGCAAGAAAGTGGCACGTCGTGTTTTTTGCTTGCTATTTGTACAAGAGAGGGAGATAAACAACATGTACTATGTCCGCGGTGATGGGAGCATTCGTAGATGGGTACAAGGGAGGAGGATAAACAACATGTACATTGTATGTATATTTTTACGTTTTGGGGTCCCCTGAATCCGTTTTAACTATTTTCGGAATGATGTCTGTGTGTGTGTGTGTCTGTGTGTCAGTGTGTGTGTCTGTATCCACCATAACTCATGAACCGATACAAAGAAAAACATCAAATTTTAAACTTAAGCTTTATTCCAGTCTGCGGTGAACTGATTAGATTTTGGGCAGAGTCGGAATATTTGTGGGGGTACTTTATAAGTGGTCATTTTTATATTTTATGAAATATATCCGTTATTTACGTTTGGAGAAGAAAATTCTTCAAATAAAAGTTACTTATAATATTATTATCTATAATTTTTATCCCATACATAATTTCTCTAAAATGGACCGTATTCGAGATATTTGAAAAGATGTATAAATTTCGAATTTTGAAGAAAACTCAAAAACGGATGAAGAAAAAACATTAAATTTTAAACTTAAGTTTTATTTCGGCCTGAGGTGAAATTATTAGATTTTGGACAAAGGCGAAACATTTGGGGAGGTACTTTATGGGAGGCCGTTTTTATATTTTATGGAATATATCTGTTATTTATGTTTGGAGAAGAAAATTGTTCAAATAAAAATTACTTACAATATTATTATCTATAATTTTGGTTCCATATATTTTTTTTTAAATGGTCCGTATTCGAGAAATTGGACAAAATGAAATAAAATTCAAATTTTTAGGAAAATTGTTTAAATAAAAGTTATTTGTGATATCGATCTCTATAATTTTTGTTTTTATATGTTTTTTTTTTAAATGGACCGTATTGAAGGAAAAGTGCTAAATTTAAATTTTTCAGTATTTTCGTTTTCAATAAATATCTATAGAAAAATGTTTCGAGTTAGATGTATGTGGAAAATGTATATATTTAGTTTATCCTCTAAATATTTATAGAGGTGCTACAATAGGTTGTACAAAATAATCGGAAAAATTCTATAATAACTAGATAGGAAAGTCATGTGCTGGACACATCAGATTTTTTATTTTGGCATAAAAAGTAGTGAATATTTAACCCTGGAATGCTACACTTATTGCAGAACACGCATCTGCTACACAGGGGTACCAGCGTACCCCAAATAAAATATGTCGTATATTTGACAAACAAAAAATTTATTCACTTATAGGATAATAACAACTTAAACTAAGTCTCTAGAAACACTTTTAACGCGAACACATTATGAATTAGTCATTCGGCACAAACCGAGCAAATTTTTTTTTGATGTTGTAAACAAATGAACTTTTTGCACACTGCACAGCTTACTCTTGATTTTCGATCTTCGCTTCTGGGACAAAAAGCACACCTACCCACTGTTGCTGGTGGCTTAGTAGGTACTTCTTCAGGAGCAGTTATCTTGAGGACCCTGCATATGGTTTCGCGGAGTTCGCGTCTCAAAGTTGGAGTTTCCAAACGACTCATCAAGTGCGGTCTGACCAGTTCAAGGGCGAGCTTCTTCAGGTATTCTCTCCTGTTGGTAATAATTTCTTTATCTGCTTCGCCAGAGCCACGCAAAAGAATCATTGAATTATATCCCAGAATATCCAACAAATTATAGAACAGACATAATGGCCAGCGACGTGTCTTTCTACCAGTAGAATAAGTATGACACAGTTGGTCTAAAGTATCGACTCCTCCTTTAGTAGAATTATAAAATTGAATAATTTCTGGTAACTTGGTAGTATTATGACTCATCACCTTTTTCGTGCATTGTCGAAAGCATAATTACAGTTTTTTTCTTAGTCTTCTTAGGTGGGCAGTATGATAACAGTGTTAGGTGTCCACTGTAGCAAAACATAGCAGAATTTATTTCCCTCTCATTGAGTTTTAAAAACGACTCTGGAATTTCTTTTTTATTTTTCCGCATAGTACCCACAACGGTAATTTTTTTCTCCAGAAGTTGTTTTGCAGTCTCAACAGAAGTAAACCAGTTATCCATGGTCAAGTTCCTATTTGTTCCTTGAAAAGAACTGGTTAGTTTATTACAATAATACTGAGCGACAGGAACATCGGTTGGTGTGGAACCTTTTCCTATATAAATTTCAGCATCAAGTGCAAAAGCGGTTTTGGTATCACAGGACATCACAATTTTGATTCCATACTTATTGGGCTTTGAAGGGATGTACATTTTGAAAGGGCATCTGCCTCTAAAACCAACCAATTGTTCATCAATTGTTATATATTCTGAGGGAACATATAGCTCCTTCATTTTGTTGATTGACCTCTCAAATACCTCTCGAAAAGCTGCAAGCTTGTCGGTTTCTTTTCGCTGAGCTCTGGTTTCTTTATCGTCAAAGCGGAGGCAGTTTATCAAAAACCTGAAACGTGCCTCGGGCATGGTAGCACGAAATATAGGTATTCCTGTGTCTTTATCAAATAGTTCCTTCGTAAATACTCCAGACATTTTCATAACACCGGCATAATAAAATAGTCCAAAAAGTGCTTGAAGTTCAACACTGTTTGTATCCTTGGTCCAAGAGGGTCTCTTACCTACCGTATTGTCATCTCCGTCAGCATCTCTGTCATGGTTTCTATTTCCATATTTCAATCGTTGAACTTGCACTTCGTTATTAGTATATTGTGTGATTTTATCTAGATTTTCTTTTGTGAAACATAATTTCCAATCCTCAGCTTCCGATTTTATATGTTTTGCCTCGTTTTTGTTTCCAGGTAAATGCAAGACGAGATTTCTTTTTGGTGTACGATGAATTGAGCCTTTCTTCCCTGACCACATAAACCCATTTTTACCCCTTAGTTTGGTAGGAACTGGTAAAATTTTTACCATATCTATGTTAGTCGCCTGTATTTCTGCCAATGGTACGTTGTCATCTTCCGAATCCGCATCAGATGGCGAGGTATCCTGGGTTTGACCTGGTGTGGTAGAAGGTGTAGGATTAGCATGAATTACACGTACTCGTATATCATCCTCTTCGGGTTCCTCTCTAAAATCAGGTATAACGGCATCATTCTCGTCGCTGTCATCCGAAGAACTCTCTGATTCAGACTCGTAGAGAATGCGATGAATTTCATCTATGTCTTCAGATTTTGTAAGGTCAAAGAACTTCTTCTGACCAGCCATTATTCCGGTAGCCTAAGAAAAAAAATCTATATAGGTACTATAAAAAAATAAACTATAATAGTTTCAAAGTAATAAAAAACAAACAAAGAAACAGATACTCACTCTTATTAAATTATCTCACTCTAACACGTATTACAAAAACAAGAAACACTGCGTATATCTCGATTGTCGCATGCGAACTGACTTGCCGCGTACTGAAACTAATGAGACACTGGCGTTCGTTGCCCTGCCCACTTCCGTTTAGCGCCAGATTTCAAAAGTGTTGGGGTACAAGTGTACCCCAAGTAGCATTCCAGGGTTAAATAGTTTATTTGTTTCCCCCTTCTTTTTGAATTTGTATAAGTTTACCATTATAAAAAACTTTCTATTATTACGATATATTTCTTACCACCAGTTTGTAAATATTAGTTGTGTTCAAATAAAAACACTTAAAATAAACTTTGTGAATATCTCCTTTTCGAAATTTTGTGACCTTCATCGTTATTCCCCTGGACCCTTCATTTTACTTTAACAATTTATTTAGTAATTTTTCACATTTTTGCTATAAATTGTCATTACAGTATTAAACAAAAAAAAATAATATAAGACGCAAAATTTTATGATCAAATCAATGGCAAAAAATATGCAAGGCGTCATTTAAAAACATTGACATATAAGCTGTCTCGGTGTAAAGGAACACCCTGTATATTTCACAGTTTTTTAAAATATATTACAAAGGAAATCCTATAACTATTTTAAAACATTTTCGACACGGCCATTACTGAATGTAATTCTTTCGAAACCACTTATAATAACAGAAATAAAACATTTTCTATCTTAAGGGTAAAAGGAAATTCTGAAACATTTACCCCTTATATATTTGACATGTATTTAATTCTAACTCTAGAGACAAAATATTCATTATGTAATAGCTACTGGCCAATGGCCGTGAATACCACGCCCGCATCGTAAATAGTAATGAATTTCATGACTGGCAGTTTTACTCGACGTATTGTTATTTTGTTTGAATTTGCCTAAAGAAAGAAATTAAATTCAAAAATTGGTGAATATAATTTTTCTTAAATGGAAATTCATAATATTCGGTGTATTGGTTGAATATGTATATTATTATATCCTTAAAACATAAATAAACTTATATTTCTGAGGTTCGTAATAGAAATACTTTATACATTTAAAAAAATGTAATTTTTCATGTATTCGAAAAAGTCTCATTAACCAAGAAGTGGTGGTTGAAAAACTGGTTAAACTTGACGATATGAACAAAATAAATAATATTGAATTCAGCAATTCTTTTATATTTTGGCAAAACGTCTAACACAAATCCATAGTGTACAAAACCATTTGTTGTTTTCAATATAAAAGAAATAATGTTTCTATTAATAACTTCCAAGATAAGATCGATTAAGAAATAACCGATAAGAAGAAGAAAATATTTGCGACAACATTGAAATTCCCATGAAATTTAGAGAACAATTAAAAGTATGGGCAATAACAAATAAACTATGATAATAGATTACTTTTTTACTTTCCTATCTGTATACAGATAAGGAAAGTATAGGAATCATGATTTTTTTCGACCTCCAGTTTTCGACAGATTTTTACGTTTTGGGGTCCCCTGAATCCGTTTTGACTATTTTCGGAATGATGTCTGTGTGTGTGTCTGTGTGTCAGTGTGTGTGTCTGTATCCACCATAACTCATGAACCAATACAAAGAAAAACACCAAATTTTAAACTTAAGCTTTATTCCAGCCTGCGGTGATCTGATTAGATTTTGGGCAGAGTCGGAACATTTGGGGGGTACTTTATTGGTGGTCATTTTTATATTTTATGAAATATATCCGTTATTTACGTTTAGAGAAGAAAATTCTTCAAATAAAAGTTACTTCTAATATTATTATCTATAATTTTTGTTTAATGTCAAAATTTCCTGAAATGGTCCGTATTCGAGAAATTTGACAAAATGTAAAAAAATTATTTTTTTATAAAAATTGTTCAGATAAAAGTTGTTTGTAATATAATTCTCTATAATTTTTATCCCATACATAATTTCTTTAAAATAGACCGTATTCGAGATATTTGAGAAAATGTATAAATTTCGAATTTTGAAGAAAACTCAAAAACGGATAAAGGAAAAAACATTAAATTATTAAATTTTGGACAAAGGCGGAACATTTGGGGGGGTACTTTATGGGAGGCCGTTTTTATATTTTATGGAATATATCTGGTATCTATGTTTGGACAAGAAAATTGTTCAGATAAAAATTACTTACAATAGTATTATCTATAATTTTGGTTCTATACAATTTTTTTTAAATGGTCCGTATTCGAGAAATTTGACAAAATGTAATAAAATTCAAATTTTTAGGAAAATTGTTTAAATAAAAGTTATTTGTGATATCGATCTCTATAATTTTTGTTTTTTATACGATTTTTCTAAAATGGACCGTATTGAAGGAAAAGCGCTAAATTTAAATTTTTCAGTATTTTCGTTTTCAACGAATATCTATAGAAAAATGTTTCGAGTTGGATGTATGTGGAAAATGTATATATTTAGTTTATCCTCTAAACATTTATAGAGGTGCTGCAATAGGTTGTACAAAATAATCGGAAAAAGCCTATAATAACTAGATAGGAAAGTCATGTATTGGACACATCAGATTTTTCAACTGGGAGCATATTTTTTTAAATAGAAAATGGAAATATACAACTCTCTCCATTGATCGACACCAGTGGACAAAAAACATAAATAAATGTTTTTCTTTGTTAACTTTGAACACTCATAACTTTTTGCTAAGGACATTAGGAAATCAATTTTTTTGTTTCATTCTGTATTCGATTTACATTCTTTTAATATATATTTTACTAGAAAAATATTGACAACTATACCAAGAAATAGTAATATTAAAAAAAGAGACAACAAATTGACAATATTTTTTTAAACCTTCCTTGTCATAACTTTCTTATGTAAACAGCTATTTAATTTTTTTTTAAACAGCGAAATCTAGTAAACTGCATTTAGTTTTTATTTCAATAATAAAACCAGTAGCGGCTTTTGAACATCGGAGCTCGTGCCTCAGTGTCGGGCTAGACTACGGGGGTCGGATTCCATGTAAATAGTTGGTAACAAGTTTGCTTGACCTTGACAGTAGCGCGCTTAGCGCTTACGGTTGAACTACACCTGTCAGCTTCAGTAGATAAAGCAGGACACTACCAAGTAAAGCGATTAGTGGGCTTTATAAATTAGATATTTGAAGCAAATTGAAGTAACATTTTCCTATTTGATAACTTTTACTTACAACTACTAAACAAACAATAAGATTAGTGAATTTTTATTGTAGGTAAATGTTGAAAAATGGAAAATGTCACATGTTTTAACTAACTAAAAAAAAAAAAAATAAGTTGAAAAATAAACACATTTTTAACAAGTTTAATTTATTTAGAATAACCATGTAATTACATGTGTCTCATTATCTTCTAACTGCATATTCTGAACAAGCACTATATCACACACTAAATTACTCAAAAACAAAAATATAATATGATAACCAACATAGCACATAATAATGATTTTGTTTTTAAAAAACCTGATAATATAGTTTTTATAAAAAGTCAAATTAATTAATTTACAAACAATTGTTTTAAATATCCTTATAGTCTATTTTTATGTATGAAAGAGTATTAAAATAATAAAGCGTTCGTAATTCATAGGCGTATCACTTCTTTTAGTAGACAGTTAAAATATTTTTGAAGTTATTCCTCGAGTATAAACTTATATTTTCACCTAATTAACCTGCTTATAACTTCTAAACAGCTAAAGGTAAAAAAGTGCAATTTTTTCTAAAATGTTTTATTTTTCCACAACGTATGTTAAGAACATTGTGTCAAACGGGTTATGTAGGTATAAGGGTTTAAACTTTGACTTTATAACAACGTTACGTTCATAAATAATAATTTTAATATAAAAACTACTTCTTACCTACAAATCCAAATCAGAATCGAAATCAGAAGATGAACTGTCGCAACCAATATTTACAATGGGTGGCTCGATCATTTCATCAGTAATATTGTCCAACTTCCACATTTTATCTTCTTCTATAATCGTATGATTTACTGCCTTTTCCCAGATTTCAGGCTTCACATTATTTACAACCTCCAAAAACAACTGTTTAAAAACACTCATTTTAAAATAATTATTTTTTCTTGAAACGTCTTCCTTTATCTGTGTCCATATCAGTTCAATCGGGTTTACTTCGCAATGATATGGTGGTGATATAACCACCGTCATCCAACAATTTTTTGCAATTTCATCAATTTCATATTTTTTAAATTTCTCTTTATAAAAGGAACACAAATGATACAGTTCTTTTCTCACAGAACCGGGATGGAACTTAATATTCTTTGAATTTAGCCAATTCTGTAAATCTTTTTTTAACCACTTGGTTGTGGGCATTTTTTCTATAAGTCTCGAGTGATAACTTGCATTATCCATTACTATTATACAGTTCTGAGGAAGAAGATCTATAATTTGTTCGAACCACTCTTTAAAGACATCAGCATTCATGTCCTCATGGTAGTCACCGGTACGAGTAGATTCAAAAGTCAATAAACCACCTTTAACAAAACCGTTTGAACTACCGATGTGTACTATTATTAGTCCGCGCCCCTTTCCTGATGGTGGATTTAAACCAGTAGATAAATTATTTAAAAAAGCCTGTCTTCGACTTGTAACAGTTTCATCTTGCCAAAATTTATTTGGTTTATGTCCCTCGTTGATCCATGTTTCATCTAAATAAAATATATTTCTTCTTTGGTTTCTCACTTCTTTTATAGTCCTTAGGTAATTTCTTCTCCATACTACAATATCGCTTCTTTCTATTAAAATAGACTTTCTGGAATGCTTTTTCCATAGAAAACCTATTTCTTTTAAAAGTTTCCATAGTGTGCTTCGACTCATTTCAGGATAATCCTTATCATCTCGAACCGTGGCAAGAACTTCGAAGTCTTTCTTTCAAAAGATTTTCTAATTTAAATTTTGGTTTTCCTGGAGCTTTACGTGCTGTTTGAAACTCGCCACATTTCTCTTCTTTAACAACTCTGTAAATCGTAGATTTCCCAACACCAAGCGTACTACTAACTAATTCCACTGTGTCATCAACATTTTTACATAAATGTTTGTCTGTAAATGATTTAAAACAATTAAATATTAATGTTTTTTCATTAACTGTTAAAGAACCGATTTTTTGTCGTTTACGCGGCCCTTCCAAATTTTCCATGATCAAACTAGAATTCACACTGCACCTTGCAAGTTGCAACTAAACGACATTTAGTAAACTGTCAAGAATACACAACTTGGTCCTCCTTACTAAATGGAAAACCTATAATCGCATTTTCGGTGAAATTTGTTAGGAAGGTATTTATCTACTTATAATTCGATTACTGCAAGAAATTCTTGGAATTAAAATAAAACAAAATTGGCAAATAGGTACTTTTTGAAAATATTCTTAAGATACGGCTATGTAATCTTTAATACACAGGGCTTTTGGCCTGTCCAAACCTTTTTCTATTGTTCTGTACAGCTTATGTTTATAAAGGACCAATAAAAGACCCAAAACTTGTAATAGCTCAGGTACATTTATTACAATTTTAGGAAATATTTAGATTATTCTGTAAAAATATTTAAAATGACCGTACTAAGTTTTGCATTAGAATTGCTGTTTTATTACTCTCTCATTCATAAAAATAGACTATAATAATTAATTCTAATTTTAATATTCTTATACTTATTCTCCCCTTTAAGGCCTATACCCATCTATTCCAATCTATAGTAAATGTAATGCCTATTTCGAGTACAATAAGTCTCCAGCTTCAATACAGGTGGGCTTTGAAACAAAAATAAAAGTGCAGTGTGTATCTTAAAATTAAAAATAAACAGTCATAATCTATTTAAATTCTTACATATTTTGTTGCAATAAAAGGTATAAAAATTTCAATAAAAATAGAAAACATCTGATTTATGATCTTATTAGGTAAACTATGCAAAAATTAAGAAGTTAATATAATTATCATATTAGTTTTTAAACATATTTGGGTATTCTTTAATAAATATAAAAATGAATATCACCCAAAAAATTGAAAAATAAATTTTTGAGTACACATCATTCGCCTTTTTTATCATTGTCTTTATGAGTAAAACTATGATGAGGTTCTATCTCGGGATCTACAATATCGGTTTGTAAATTGGTTTCACACATTTCGCTTACTACTCCTTTAATTTTTTTGACCACATATATTTAAAATGTGGATCCATTTATCTTTAAGAGTAATAATAATAGCAGGAAAAATATAAAATTTCTTGTTAGTTTTGTGAGAAAAATATTTATTTCTGCAATTAAAATTTAAATGAATCAGAAGTTAATGAGATTCTTAAGAACCTCCCTATAGCAAAATTAGTTAAATCTAACTTACACTAAACTAATACAATTTACTCACCTATATTTAAAAAAAATATCAACTACATTTGAAATATGAAAGTCTTCATAATTTGAAAATAAAAATAATATCAGCCTGACATATTTATGGTAACATAACCTAATTTATTTTCAACACCAGATAATATTTAAATTTAGCTTTAACTTTACATTTATTAACGATTGTACCTGTATTTGATAACATTATATTAAAGTGAAATTTAAAGGGGCAAATCAGTAAAATTATTGAATTCTATGTCATTATTTTTGATAACATATTTTTCTATGGGTGTAAAACGGGTTTGAATTTAGTTATAGCAGCGCACTAAGTGCTTACGGTTGAATTACCAACAAGGAAACAAGTCCCGCCATTTATTAAAAATTTTTTTTATTTTTCTATAGGCTATAGTCTATTTTTATGTATGAGAGAGTAACAAAACAGCATTTCTAATGCAAAACTTAGTACGGTCATTTTAAATATTTTTACAGAATAATCTAAATATTTCCTAAGATTGTAATAAATGTACCTGAGCTATTACAAGTTTTGGGTCTTTTATTGGTCCTTTATAAACATAAGCTGTACAGAACAATAGAAAAAGGTTTGGACAGGCTAAAAGCCCTGTGTATTAAAGATTACATACCCGTATCTTAAGATTATTTTCAATAAGTACCTATTTGCCAATTTTGTTTTATTTCACCGAAAATGCGATTATAGGTTTTCCATTTAGTAAGGAGGTCCAAGTTGTGTATTCTTGACAGTTTACTAAATGTCGTTTAGTTGCAACTTGCAAGGTGCAGTGTGAATTCTAGTGTGATCATGGAAAATTTGGAAGGGCCGCGTAAACAACAAAAAATCGGTCCTTTAACAGTTAATAAAAAAACATTAATATTTAATTGTTTTAAATCATTTACAGACAAACATTTATGTAAAAGTGTTGATGACACAGTGGAATTAGTAGTACGCTTGGTGTTGGGAAATCTACGATTTACATAGTTGTTAAAGAAGAGAAATGTGGCGAGTTTCAAACAGCACGTAAAGCTCCAGGAAAGCCAAAATTTCAATTAGAAAATCTTTTGAAAGAAAGAGTTCGAAGAAAAGTGCATACATTCTTATTTAGAAAAGAATTTCCGACAGTAGACAAAGTTCTTGCCACGGTTAGAGATGATAAGGATTACCCTGAAATGAGTCGAAGCACACTATGGAAACTTTTAAAAGAAATAGGTTTTCTATGGAAAAAGCATTCCAGAAAGTCTATTTTAATAGAAAAAAGCGATATTGTAGTATGGAGAAGAAATTACCTAAGGACTATAAAAGAAATGAGAAACCAAAGAAGAAATATATTTTATTTAGATGAAACATGGATCAACGAGGGACATAAACCAAATAAATTTTGGCAAGATGAAACTGTTACAAGTCGAAGACAGGCTTTTTTAAATAATTTATCTACTGGTTTAAATCCACCATCAGGAAAGGGGCGCAGACTAATAATAGTACACATCGGTAGTTCAAACGGTTTTGTTAAAGGTGGTTTATTGACTTTTGAATCTACTCGTACCGGTGACTACCATGAGGACATATGAATGCTGATGTCTTTAAAGAGTGTTTCGAACAAATTATAGATCTTCTTCCTCAGAACTGTATAATAGTAATGGATAATGCAAGTTATCACTCGAGAAAAAATGCCCACAACCAAGTGGTTAAAAAAAGATTTACAGGATTGGCTAAATTCAAAGAATATTAAGCTCCATCACGGTTCTGTGAGAAAAAAAACTGTATCATTTATGTTCCCATCATAAAGAGAAATTCAAAAAATATGAAATTAATGAAATTGCAAAAAATCGTGGGATGACGGTGGTTAGATCACCACCATATCATTACGAAGTAAACCCGATTGAACTGATATGGGCACAGATAAAGGGAGAAGTTTCAAAAGAAAATAATTCTTTTAAAATGAGTGATGTTAAACAGTTGTTTTTGGAGGCTGTAAATAATGTGAAGCCTGAAAACTGGGAAAAGGCAGTAAATCATACGATTAAAGAAGAAGAGAAAATGTGGAAGTTGAACAATATTACTGATGAAATGATCGAGCCACTCATTGTAAATATTGGTTGCGACAGCTCATCTTCTGATTTGGATTTGTAGGTAAGAAGTAGTTTTTATATTAAAATTATTATTTATGAACGTAACGTTGTTTAAAAGTCAAAGTTTAAACCCTTATACCTACATAACTCGTTTGACACAATGTTCTTAACATACCTTGTGGAAAAATAAAACATTTTAGAAAAAATTGTACTCTTTTACCTTCAGCTGTTTAGAAGTTATAAGCAGGTTAATTAGGTGAAAATATAAGTGTATACTCGAGGAATAACTTCAAAAAATATTTTAACTGTCTACTAAAAGAAGTGATACGCCTATGAATTACGAACGCTTAATTATTTTAATACTTTCTCATACATAAAAATAGACTATAGACTGAGGTTCTTTCCATTGTTATCGACGTTCCTCTTTCCTCTTATTGTTGACTAAGCTATACGACATACTCTAAACTAAACTCTAAACAACAGCGATCTAAAAAGGTCGCAGTGAACAAGGATAATGTCCAACTCGTTTTAAATCTAATCTAATATATTTCGTACTAACAATAAATAATGCAAAAGTATCAATAATTGTCATGGAGTAACTATTATAAAAATGCATTAAAACAATATTTGTTTATAAATAATCTCGTGTTTTTAAGAAAAATGAAATACTGTACATGTCTTTGAGCATTGTTTAATGATGAATTAGATGGTAGGTATATATCTCTATGGCTATACTATCACCTCCTGCGTTAGCATTTATATCACGAAAGTATTAATAAAATAAATAATCTTTACATGCCCATATACAAAGCCTGACTTTAATTATTAAAAGAAAACTAATTTTTCTTAACAATCACCATGCAAGTTTCGTTGATGCTTACTGTTCGTACATACTAAAGAACATAACATATTTTTTACATTTTCTAAATAAGTGGCCTGCGACTTATCCAGATATAAGTCCCCTTAAGTTTATACAGGGTGTATCAACGATGCGTGGGGTGAACGATAGCTGCTTCCCTATATGAGATAGGAAAAAATGCTTCAAATAAAAGTTGTAGAGGGCATTGAAAGCTACGTTCCAAAAATAACTACCAATATACAGGGTGTCCGATAAATGTATGAGTTATCGAAGTAATGTTTTTTTAAAGGAAACACCCTATATATTTTTACTCGATTAAATTTCTTTGGAAAAGTGTTTCTCAAAATTATAGGGTTGTATGGGTTTATACTGGGTGGTTAGGAATTTATGGTGGGATTTAGGTAACAAAATGGGTTTATTCAACATCAAATATCTCTAAATCAATAATTTGGAATAAATTTTTTTATGCCGAATATTCTCGAAAATAGTGTATTTTCATTTCCTATTCATAATTTTACCGAATGGTGCTTTTCCCATACAGGGGCAACCAAAACTCGGGACTACTTTTTTCTCAGTTTTTTCAAATGGAACACCCTGTAAATGAGGCCATACCAGGATAGCCCATACCATGAGCTTTCAGAAAATGTAGGGTTTGCCTACTTGATTTTTATCGGAAATGTATCTAATTCTTAAGGAAAGTATAAAAAAGTTATAAAAGCAATAACTATTTATTTATTTCATTCGAAAAAGCATAAATTCACATCAAATGTTCGAATAATCTCTCATTTTGAGCTATGCACAAATTAAGTCTATCTACATTTGCTCTTCTAACTTCAATTAAAGTTGATTTTGTAATAGAGTGAAAAACTTCTCTAATTCTATTCTTTATGTCTTCTGGAGTCGTTGGTTTTTCGCGTTAGACCTCTCCTTTAACATATCCCCAGAAATAGAAATCTAGAGGCGTGAGGTCTGGAGACCTTGCTGGCCACTGAATGGGTCCGTTTCTTCCTATCCATTTATTACTGCGCCATCTGTTTAAAAACCATCTTACCTGATTTTGATTGTGGGGAGGCGCGCCATCATGTTGGTAATATAACCTGAGTCTGGTGTCATAGGTACATCCTCCAACAAAATTGGTAAATGATCTCGAAGGAAATCTCTGTAAATTTCCCCATTCAGTGGACCATCAAAGAAATGTGGTCCTACGACCTGATCCCCAATTATGCTCCCCCAAACATTTTTCGACCATCTATTTTGGTAATCAATTTCTCTAACCTAATTTGGATTCTCTGTTGAGTAGTAGTGGCAATTGTGTCTATTTACTATTCCATTACTTTTAAATGTTGACTCGTCACTAAACAAAATGTATTTTAGAAAATTTGGTTCCTCGCAAATGAAATTTAATATATTTTCGCAATAGCGAACTCTGGTGTCATAATCCCTTTCATAAAGTTCTTGATGTAATTCAATTCGGTATGGATAAAGTTTATTTTTTATCAATATTCTGTTCACGGAAGTGTGACTTATATCCAGCTCTCTTGCAATTTCCCTCGTACTAACATGAGGATTCTCTACTGTTGAAAGGATCACTGCTAATTCATTTTCTTCATTTGTTGCAATTTTGTTTACTACTTGCCTTTTTTCGTGCTTGACATTGCCTGTTTCGTCAAATCTTTCTTTAATCCTCCGAAAAGTCTCTGGTCGTATAGACCTTGAATCAGGTTATCGAACTGCATACATTCTACTGGCTAATAAACAATTTCTATCACACTCGCCCAAAATGTAGATCATATTTATCATTTCTTCGGTGGATAATTTCATTTTGAAGCGAAAAATTATTAAATTTCAACTATAAATTATTCTCCTCCTCGATAATTAAATGTCAAATTCCTATAACGTTCAAATTTTTCAAGGGTGATTTGATTTTTCGCTGTATTACAAGATCAACTTTAATGAAAGTTCGAAGAGCAATTGTAGATATGATTAATTCGGGCATAGCTTAAAATGTGAGATTGTTTAAACATTTGCTGTGAATATACGCTTTTTTAAATAATTGTTCGTTTATAATAAATAAATAGTTATTGCTTTTATAACTTTTTTATACTTTCCTTAAGAATTAGATACATTTCCGATAAAAATCAAGTAGGCAAACCCTACATTTTCTGAAAGCTCATAGCATGGGCTATCTTGGTATGGCCTCATTTACAGGGTGTTCCATTTGAAAAAACTGAGAAAAAAGTGGTCCCGAGTTTTGGTTGCCCCTGTATGGGAAAAGCGCCATTAGGTAAAATTATTAATAGGAAATGAACATACACTATTTTCGAGAATAGTCAACAGAAAAAAAAAATTATTCCAAATTATTGATTTAGAGATATTTGATGTTGAATAAACCCATTTTGTTACCTAAATCCCACCATAAATTCTTAACCACCCAGTATAAACCCATACAACTCTATATTTTTGAGAAACACTCTTCCAAAGAAATTTAATCGAGTAAAAATTTATAGGGTGTTTCCTTTAAAAAAACATTACTTCGATAACTCATACATTTATCGGACACCCTGGATATTGGTAGTTATTTTTGGAACGTAGCTTTCAATGCCCTCTACAACTTTTATTTGAAGCATTTTTTCCTATCTCATATAGGGAAGCAGCTATCGTTCACCCACGCATCGTTGATACACCCTGTATACTATTACATACAAGAGCACGCATTTCAAGCAAATTAATTAAAAGTTTTACCTTGTCTAAAAATTGACTAAAAACAGTAACCAATATTTTAATTTTTAATTTTTCTTTATGTAGGTAAATCTAAATCCAGCGCTGCAACCCAGGGAACTTGAATACTATATGAAGACGTTACAAATTAGTTGCATAGTATGCGTGGATAAATACAAAAGTTTTAATATTTTGGACACAATAAAGAAAATTGTACCTGAACTTGGAGAATCTAGTTCTGAAGTAGTCGACTCCAAAAGTGTGCCTTCGTTGAAGCTTGTAATTGTGATATCTGATGAGCAATATAGGTAAGTATCACTTATTTTAATTATTATCTCAAACTTTTTAATTGGAACATGTACATTTTTCTCCTTGTACCGCCCTGTGTTGTGTCATTATAATATCAATTCTATTAAACTTCATATCATTACTAACAGTAATCCAAGGTGTTTTTAGCCTACCTCTCTTAATTCTTCCATGCAATGATACTACCTTTCGAGTTTTCTTTCTACTTCCTCTCTGGATATTTCACCTGTATTCTTAACCTCTAGACTACCACCTTTGTGAATCTGTTTGTCCATTGTAGAATCATGATCTTGGCAATGCGTATTTTCTGCTCGTAGTTCTTATTTATTGCGATACATTGTTTCTAACTATTATTTACCATCCAAATCGTTGCCATTTAACTCTTGTCTAGTGAAACTCCTACCTTTTCGCGAATACCTTTGGTTCCAAACATCTAAGTTTGTAACATTCATTTATATGTTTACCCATTTTTTTTTCTTTTTAATTACTACTTTCCACCTCCTGCTTATAATTTTGACTGTTACATCATGACATTGTTCTTCTAGGATTTAAATACTTTAAGTTGATTTTAGAAAAAAAAAACTATAGAAACGATCTTAAGTTCTGAAATATATTGCAAAACATTAGATCCAGTAAGAGTTGTGTTTCTAAATTGTATCTTATTCCCTAAAAAAAGAGCGAAGACTTTTTATAGTGAGCTCATCTCATTTTAGTGAATTCAGATAAAATTGTTTTTTAAGTCTTTGAAGGTCTCGGCTGTTGATTCTCCAACTTATGTTATTAATCATAAATGCGAGTAACAGATTTTAGTCAATTTTATTTTTAATTATTTATATTATTCAGTTTTTACCCCAACTGTGTTTATTTTTAAGCATTTAAATGCTTTCAATATTTTATTAGTTTTACTAATCTTAAATTGCCCATTTATTTTTTAAATAAATTTAAAGGCATAATACTTACCTCGGTTCCGGTATCTAATTTGACCTTACACGTTTTGTTTTCGAATTTAATAAGCTCTTCCCAAATACCTTTACCTTTTTCAAATTCTACATTTTTAATATAAGTGATATTTACTACATATATTTCATTATTACTTGAACAGCTAATCTGACCATCATATATTTCATCGAGATTTTTAACATTTTTTCTTTTCTTTATTTTATTTATTTCATTGTGGTTTTCACTTTCGGTTTGTAATTGCATTTCTTGATTTTGTATTTTACTTTTTCACTTGTTAGGCATATAGTAATAAAGTTGGTTTTTCTATTCTTAAGGACGGGTTATCCCTGTGTATTAAAATTGTATGTGTAGACCAAAAGTTAAATCGACAGTTTTTCGAATATGTAAGTTTAAAAATCTAATTTTTGGCAAAATTAAAAATAAAGGTCTAACTTAGGTCACCTTACTATTGAAAATTAATAAATTTATTATTTTCAATAAAAACCAATCATGTAAAATAACCCCCTTTTATTTCATCTCAAAGGTGCCGTGTAGAATTATTTTAACCTCGATGTCAAACAAATAATAAAAAAAAAATGTAATACGACCTAAGTTCAACCTTTACTTGGAATTTGGTACACTCAGAATATTTAAATATTGTATATTTTTCAAAACGTGTAGATTTAAAATTTATAAGTCACTTCCTTTGAAAAAACATGTCAAAACGAATTTGGACCAAAAATGGCGTCTAATTTAACTCTAAATAAACCCCGAAAAATCAATAATTACTTCATGTAATGTAATAAAGATGGTGCTCCGATCGATAATATTTTGACTAGTATTTGATTATTTCCGTTTATATTATGTGTGTTTACGGGGGATATACGAGATTATAATACTGCCTCTAATACTGTTTATATGATACAATTGGAAACGACCTTTTTTCATCGGCACTCTTTTTTCTGACCTTTTGACACGCGCCTATTTGTTATATGATGTATGATTATCGGTTATTTATCAACTAAAAGAATAGGAAATTAGTACATTGTGAATGATAATATCATTTTAATGCTATTTTTGAAACTAGTTCAAAAGTTGCATTTAACGATAGGTACTCAATGTTTCATTTTACCGTCAGTTTTAGTTTGACATATCCGGCATTTTATGTTTACAAAGCTCAGTTTCTATTCGAAAGTAAGAGAAACAGTCAATATAAAATGCGAAAAACACTTTTTATCAATTTCGTTTATGTCAACTGAAAGCGACAATTGCTGAAGACGTAACAAATAAATTAGGTCGAGAAATAAAAAAATCTATACTATAAGTAACATACCATATATTATGCCTGTTAAAATAAATCAAAAATAAGAGATCATATCGTTGACGTATATACTTTTCCATCTGTATTTAGTGATTACCAATTGCAAATTACGTATGAACATGCTTCTGCGCAAAAAAAACCAATATTTCAAGTACTTGTATCATTAAAGTCCATTAAATTATTATTTTTATAAATTTGCTAATCTTTGCACTTTAAGTTTCATTATATGGGGTATCCAGACATTTTAATCCTCGTCCTCTTCTATTTAAAATTATCTCAGGTGCCATATATTCCGAGTAAAATTTTTCTAATTTTTCAACCATATTTTAAAAAAAAAAATGGGTTGAAAATGAATTTTTTCAACAAATAGTGAATTTTCATCTCCAGTATATACTACAAAGTAGCACAATTTTCTTTGAGCTATACCTAGCTGTCCTTGAATCTAAAAGTATATAAAATCATTATTAGAAAATCAAACATAAAAATAATATTAATATTGTAGTATCATTTCTAGCACATTTCTTAAAAATCATGAATTATTTTAACATATTGAAATTTTTCACTTGGTAAAAGTAGTTATGGTTTTCTTTTAAATTAATGTCACCATCTTCTATTTTTAAGCATGGAAATGGGTTTGAATATTAGGTAATGTGCGCCAATAATGTCAAATTATGACAATTCGCAGAAAACGTCAACTTTTTATTTAGATTTTAATGTGCAAAAGCCTTACTTTGGATATTGATCGTAGAAAAAATATATTTAGAATAATGAAACATTATTATTAAATAACAAGTTTTTTTATTGTCAAATTTAATACGTAATATTATTTTTTAATTGCAAATATTTGAATGTTAAAATTATAGCGTTTAATTTTTTTATTCAACGACGAACTCAAGAGTGATAGAAAAAAAATACTACCTACCTTTAATGCAGGAAGTCGATGTCAATTTATCCAAAAATAAAACTGATTAAAATGTACAATGAAACTCACTAGGACACTTGGCACAAATAAATCAATTTTCTATTAAAGAAAATAGCGCTTATTAAAAACAAACAGCACAATAAAACTAAATACCCGTAAGCTTGTTTGTAAATTTATAGACTCTTAACTCCTTCCCCCAGCCTTCATTAAGTATATTAAAAGTCGTGACGTCATATTGGCACAGATATACGGTAATGTGTTATTGACAATCAGGGAAATGTTTCTAGGTAATAACTACCTAAGATAAGATAAATGAATGTTAAATACCTACTCATAATATCTATTGTAGGGTTTTTGTACTTTAATAGGATAAATATTTATGCGGGCCTGGAAATTCCAGGAAATGACCGTCAAAATTACCCAAAAACATTAGGTTAGTACCAACATCAGATAACAGATAACTTCGGTATTTAACCAATTAATATTCTTGAACATTCAAATGACAAAAACTTCCATCTTTAACCAATGAGAATATAGTTTTCATTCGATACTTCAAAATCACAATTTATTAATTAGGTAGAATAGTTTTAAAATATATTGCGAATTGCGACACGTCAAGCGTCCCACTCCGACTCAATGTGACGCAATTATTGTGGCAATATATTTTGAAACGACTCTATATTCGTGACTTGAAATTATAAACATCCCTCGTATTACTACTCGTATATAATCCAAATTATTTGTTTTAGGAAATATTTATATTTAATGTGAGTCAAGATATCGTTTTTTTTGTTAACCATCGCATACCTACCTACATTCTTTACTTTGGTCCAGGAAACAAAGTCAATTTTCGATAAAAATAAAATGTAATAGGTAGGTAATACTTTATGAAACAGTACAATAAAAGTATTGAAATAAAGTATGCTCATACTCCAAAATGAGTCCTAGAGTTAACATTTTTATAATATTATAAATGGCATATAAAACGATTGGACCGTTTTAACAATTGCGAAATATTTTTTTTTATTTGGTAAAATCCCGGCAATTATTGAAAAATAGATTTTATGTTCAGGACTATTATTAGGATCCTTCGAACTCAGTCTACTAAAAACCGGTTTATAATACAATATTATACAATATCCCCTAATATCTAGTCGGTCGATATTTATAGTTACTTAAAGATTTCTGTAATAATTTGCACTAATTCAATCTCTAGTCGGTAGGTAACAGCACCTCCTTGATTGAATCTAAATTGACATAATTTTATTCAGAAATTTCTAGGAGACGCTGTCCCTTAACATTGCTTCACGTGCAGTTGGAGCTTTTATCCCCATAATGATTTGGTCTCTCAACGCTTTATTTTCGTGTGATTCGTTTGGATTGATATTGTAGTTACACGATTTTATCAGCTGCCACCATTCTGTTAGGAAATGTTCAAATGGCTCGCCTTCTTTTTGTATTCTTCTTAAGAAGTTATATCGTTCATACACTTCGTTCTCTCTGAAATTAACGTTTCAATGTTTTGTGTCATTGCTTGAAAAATGTTTCTATCCTGCTCAGGGATATTTACTGTTGTCATTACTCTGGCGGATTCAACGCCGATTATATTTCTTAATATTGACAACTTAACCCGGTCTCCTGCTTCATGCTCTCCCGTTGCTATAAGATAGTCATTAAATGTTGACTTCCAAAATTTCCAATCTTGTGCGACATTTTGGCTTTGTATCAAAATCTGAAGGCAATTTTCACTGCCAAACTAGCCATTATGGCTTATGTCGTCTATATAATACTTTTCTTCCAACCAAATTTATAGTTTCAACATCAATGCCATGTTTAATATAATTTTATATTTCTTGGAAGATTTTAAACAATTAAATACTTGTATTATTTAATAAAGTAATGATGAATACACTTTTAAAAGGAAATATCAATAACATTGATGTGGATTAATACATATATATAAGGCTCGAATCAGACCGTTAAAGTCTATGGCCTGGTTAGTTTCTTCCATTCGTCCCTATTCTTGGCTTTTTGTTTCCAGTTGATGATCTTTTTTTCCTTAATATTTTCTATAATCGCTTCCCTCCATTTTCTTCTAGGCCTTCCTCTCTTTTTTTTTTCCTTCTGGTGTTGTCCAAGCTACTCTTTTAACTGTCCTTGAGTCCTCCATCCTTTCTAAGTGCCCCAACCATTGTAACCTTTTTGACTGAATTATTTCGTATATGTTGGGTTCGTTAAATATTTCGTAAATTTCTTTGTTTGTTCGTCTTTCCCATCCTTCTTCTGTCTTTTTGCCTCCATATATTCTTCTTAGTATCTTCCGTTCCCATATTTCAATTTTGGTTTGTTCTTTCTTATTTAGTGTCCATGTCTCACTACCATATAGCATTGTAGGTCTGATTATTGTTTTGTACACACATTTCTTTAATTCCCATGACATTTCTTTAGATTTAAGTAAATTATGTAATGCTCCTGCGCATCTATTGGTCTTTGCTAGACGGAGATCTATTTCAGCTTGTTCTTCGCATCTATTTGTAATGAGAACACCGAGGTACATGTAACTGTCTGTCTCGTCTATTGTTATTTTTCCTATGGTTTTAGTTTGTTATTCTAGTTTTCCAGGATTTTTTCTTAAATGTTTGTTTTTCAGTTGCATGTACTGACTCTTTTTTTCATTTATTTTTAGCCCCATTGTTCCTGCCGCGTCTAAAAACTGTTCTGTTATGTTTTTAAGTTCTTTTTGGCTTCTCGCTAACAGTACAACATCATCGGCGTATGCTAATGCTTAGTGGGATCTGTTGATCAGGGTTCAATATCTGTTTATTTTACTGTTTCTGATGACTATTTCAAGGGTTAAGTTAAAAAGAAGGTGGATAATGGGTCTCCCTGCCTAAGCCCGTTTTGGACTTCAAATTCTTCAGTTTCCTCACCCCTCCTACTCTTATTGCACACCTTGTATTTTCCAGGGCCATGTTCGTCAGTTTTACAAGTTTAGGAGGTATTTTTAGTTCCTTCAATGCATTTACCAATTTTCGTCGATTTACTGTATCATATGCGCTTTTAAAATCAATAAACATGATATGTGTCGGTATTTCGTATTCGTAGCAACATGTGAGTACCTGTTTTAAAATAAAGATTTGGTCAGTCGTTGACCTGCCTTTTTTAAAGCCACATTGGTATTCTCCGATAATTTTTTCTCCTTCTACTTTTATTCTGCTTTTTATTAACGTGGCTAGTACCTTATATGTAACGTCCAGCAAAGCTATACCTCGATAGTTTCCACAGTCTGCTGGGTCCCCCTTTCTTATATATTGGCAGTATTACTGCTTTCCTCCAATTTATTGGCATTTCTTCCGCTTTCCATATTTCTTTGATTAGTTGTATTATTTATGTTATAAGTTGTTCTCCTCCATATTTTAGGTTCTCTGCGGTAATTTTGTTTGATCCGGGGCTTTTATTGTTCTTCATATTTGAAACAATTTCCATGATCCCTCCTCTTCTGTGGGTTCCTAAGCGGTGTACCCAGGGATTTCATTTGCTTCTTCTTCTTCTTCTTCTTCTTCTTCTTCTTCTTCTTCTTCTTCTTCTTCTCTTCTTCTTCTTCTTCTTCTTCTTCTTCTTCTTCTTCTTCTTCTTCTTCTTCTTCTTCTTCTTCTTCTTCTTCTTCTCTTCTTCTTCTTCTTCTTCTTCTTCTTCTTCTTCTTCTTCTTCTTCTTCTTCTTCTTCTTCTTCTTCTTCTTCTTCTTCTTCTTCTTCTTCTTCTTCTTCTTCTTCTTCTTCTTCTTCTTCTTCTTCTTCTTCTTCTTCTTCTTCTTCTTCTTCTTCTTCTTCTTCTTCTTCTTCTTCTTCTTCTTCTTTTCTTCTTCTTCTTCTTCTTCTTCTTCTTCTTCTTCTTCTTCTTCTTCTTCTTCTTCTTCTTCTTCTTCTTCTTCTTCTTCTTCTTCTTCTTCTTCTTCTTCTTCTTCTACTTTCTGCCTTTCAGGTTCATCGTTCAGTAGGTTTTGGAAGTATTATTTCCATCTTTGCATTTGCTCGCTTTTTCCTCCTATTAAATTTCCCTCCTTATCCTTGATGTAAATATTTTTTTGCAAGTGTTTTTTTTGTATACCTTTTACATCTTTATAGAAGTGTTTAATTTAATTTTTTTTTGTAATTTTCTTGTATTTCTGCGACTTTTTTTTCTTGGTGGCGCCTTTTCTTATTTCTGCACATTTTTTTTAACAGCCTTTCTTTTGTTCTATATATTTTTTTCCCGTCTGTATCGTTCCCTGTTTGTAAGGTATTTTTCTCT
This sequence comes from Psylliodes chrysocephalus, assembly GCA_927349885.1. NCBI lineage: Eukaryota > Metazoa > Arthropoda > Insecta > Coleoptera > Chrysomelidae > Psylliodes > Psylliodes chrysocephalus. The sequence continues at coordinate 35,964,412 of OV651823.1, forward strand.
CAGATTAGTGTTTTTTTTTAATTTCTTCATCACATTCGTTATCTAACCATTCTTTTTCTTTTCTGCGATTTTTTCTTATTAATATTTTTCTCAGTTGATGTTTTTATGGCATTCTCTATGTTATTCCATTTCTTTTCTACTATGCTGGCCATGTTTAAAACTGGTGTATTGTCTAGACTTCTTTCTATGTCTGCTTTATATCTCCTTGATACCTCGTTTACTTGTAATTCTTCCATGTTATATTTTGTGTTTTTATTTCTATGGTTTTTTTTTTTCACCTTTTTTCGTTCTGTTAGAATTATGTTAGCAATAAACTAGAAACTGATCGGAGTTTGCATCTGCCCCTCTGTATGATCTAACATTTTTTACTTAGTTTGCGTTCCGTTCTTCAATGAGAAAGTGGTCTATTTGATTTGTCTTTGTGGTACCTAGTATGATCCATGTTCCTTTGTGAATATCTTTCCTTTTGAAATGTGTGCTCATGATTTTCATATCTTTTTCTATAGCTAAATTTATTAATCTTAGACCGTTATTATTGCTTATATCGTGTTTGCTTTCACCTCCCGTTATATTTTTGTAAATTTCTTCTTTGCCTACTTTTGCATTTGCATCTCCTAGAATTATTTTCAGATGACTTTTGGGCATTTCATCATATACTCTCTCTAGTTCTTCGTAGAATTCATCTTTTGTTTCCTCATCCTTTTTCTTCTGTTGTTAACTATTGTTATATTTTGTATTCCGCTTTTTATTTGTATTTTACATAATTTTTCTGTTACGGCTTTATAATTTACTACTGATGCCTTTATATTTCTGTGTACTAAGAAACCCATTCCAAATCTACGGCTTTGATTTCCACTTGTGAACATTATATAATCTTGTATCTCCGATGTATTGTTCCCGGTTAGATGGGTTTCTTGCATTGCTAGGATATCTATCTGATATTTCTTTGTTTCTCTTGCTAGATTTTTTATTGCTCCTTCCTCGTAAATTCCCTGCAAGTTCCATGTTCCTATTTTCATAATATGAGTGTCTAAATTATTGACCTTGCTCTGTGTTGCCGTTTTGTACGGTTTTATTTGCTTGAAGTAAAATAAAATATGTTTTTTTTTCTGTAATTCGTTGCCTTGATCATCATGTTTTTTGTTTTTTTACTGCACCGTTATTTATTTTCTGCTCATTTCCTTGTCCATCGCCGTTTCCGTCATCGTTTTTTTTAATCTCATCTTTATTTATTGGTTTTTTTGTGTTAGATCGTGTTATTTTCCTTACTTGTTCATCAAATCTGTTTTGCTCCGGCGATCTTTCGTTTATAGTCCTCTTTTGACTGCTGCTTCCTTCGCCTCCTTCTCTTTTTCCTTCCTGGTTTTGATCGGTGTCTTTCTCCCTGTACAACTCGTCGTTTATTATTAGTTTATTATATCTTAATTGTGCTTTGTGACCTTTATTTCTAGCTTCCTTCATTTTTATTATTAGCTTCCTCCTTTCCTCTTGGACTTCTTTTGGGTAGTCTTCATCAATCCATATATTTGTGCCCTTCAGGCTTCTGTTTTTTTGCAAAATCATTGTTCTTGTGCTTTCCCTGTTTAGTTTCACAATTATTGGTCTTTTCCTTTCAATGTTTGTACTTGCCCATCCTTCGTACTTCATCTATATCTTCTTTTACTGCGATTTTTACTCCCATCTCTTGTAAAATTATGCATATTTTATCCTTTGTTTTCTTCTCATTTTCCTGTTCTTCATCTTCTATTCCTTTTATGATAATATTTTTTCTCCTTATTTCCCTCTCTAGATTGCTTATTCTTTCTTCCTGATATGTCACTTTTTCTTTTAGTTTTCTGTTTTCCTCTCGCATTTGCTTGTTGTCTGCTACTACCATATCTAATTTTCCATTAATTTCCTTCATATTTTCTTCTATCAGTTGGAACATCTTTTCTATTTTTCCTATGTCACTCATCTTGGTGCCTGCTGTTGATTGCGCAAAAAGATATACCCCAGTCTTCCCGTCGGAAGTACACCTTTTATCAATCTTCAGCGTTTGTGTAATTTCTTGCTCTTTTTTTTAAATCTGGCAACACCGCTGTGCAATCTAGCGCAGCTCTGTTCTTAGCGACTGCCTTTTCGTTTGGATTTGACCTTTGAAATCACTCACATTTATTATTTATATTGGTCTTTATCGCTATTTCTATGTTTTTAAATCCGATTTTTCACTTCACGTTGGGTTAAACACTTTAACTTCACTGTAGGTTGTTTAAATGTAATTAATTTTCTCTGTATCGCCCAATTTTTTGAGTTAGATGCAGGAGAAAAATCAAATACGTATTTACAACTTAACACAACGTTGCCGTCTCCGATGTGGATTAATATTTGGCATAAATAATATACACCTATAGAACAATTTAAAGATATATTAAAAATTTTCAAAATCTAGATCCGGCTTGACAAAAATTACTAAAATTTGATCCACCCGAAAACAACACCCTATACATAAAATTTTTACAAATTGAATTTCAAGTTTGGTAAGAGCATAAAAAACTAAACATATTTATCATTTTTTTTTATTTTTCCGCATGCCGTTTTGCTACCAAAATTTTAACGTTAAAATGTACATTATGAGAAATTTAGTCTATGCAAAATGTAGTTGAAGTGGTTTTTATTATTTTTTATTCATTAAAATTTATTTTACTTCATTTTTTCATGAAAACTCCTAAAACATTAAGTGTAAAGGTTAAAGAAAAGGTCCTTTATTTCTCACAAGTCAATTTATTGGCGACCGGTTTCGAAGTTGTCACTTCATCACCAGGCACACCTAAATGGAATGTCAAGGAGTCAGTTGTAATAAAAACAATTATAAAAGCATGAACGGACTTTAACATATACAAAATAACAGAAGAAACACAAAAGAAAGTTAAACAATAACCTTGACTCACCTTGACTAATTCCATAAAGGAAGCGCTACAAAAAGTTTAACAGAACGAGTTAAAAAAGTCATGTGTAATAAGAATAAGTATTTTTTAAAAAAAAATTTTTAATGTAGGTTAGGTTAAACCACCAGATGTCTTTTTGAATAAAATAATTAATTAAAACACATTTGACAATTATTTAACTAAACAACACAAAATAGTTTTACAAGCACAAACAGTTTAAAAATTTTTAAGGAAATAATGTTAATTACTGAAAGTAAAAAGTAAAAAAGTAAAAATTATCAGACTGTCAAGACATCTATCTAGATTTTTAACGAATCAATGCAGTAAACTGTAAATTTTAAATTAGCGGATAAATAGTGTACTAACGGAGGTGTTATTTACTGAAAGTGAGTATAGGTGGCGATGACAAAATTTATTGAAAGTAAAAATATATTATATAAACACCATACATAGTAACATCAAATTTACATTAGAGATAGAAAACAACAAATCTATCAACTTCCTTGATTTAACTATATCCCATTGTACAGATCTTAAGTTGGAATTTAACACATTTAGAAAACCTACTCACACAGGGGTTGTTATTGATAATTTATCCAATCACCCAGTTACACATAAGTTAGCAGCTTTTAATTGTTACTCGGAACGTCTTCTGAAGAGTACCACTATCAGTAGATAACTTTAATAAAGAACTCAATGTTATCAAACAAATTGCTAATAGTCACAATTATGATCAGAACTTAATAGATAAAATGCTTCATAGAAAACAGAATAAACGTAATCAGAACAATAGTTACATAATTGACCCCCTTCCCAATATTGAAGCAGATAATCGTAAGTATGTTTCACTTACTTTTATTGGAAAATTCTCATATCGTATAGCCAACTTGTTCAAAGATTCCTTCAGAATTAGCTTTAGAACGTCCAACTCGATCAGTAGCCTGTTTTTTAGGAATAAGGATAAGATTGATCCTATGGATCAGTCTGGTGTTTACAAACTAACTTGTTTGAACTGTCCATGCTCATATGTGGGAAGGACCTTTCGTAATTTTAAAATACGCCTGAAAGAGCACACACGCTGTCTTAACACTAACACTACTGGTTTTTCTCGCTTTGCTGCTCATTTGTTAGACACTGGTCACGATTTTGATTCTAGCATTGGCTTCGACATTTTGCATATGACTTCTAATAAATTCCTTCTGAATAACTTTGAGAACCTGGAAATTTTAAAAAATATTAAATCTGGCCCCTCCTGCTCTCTGAATGCACAAATTCAATTTATTAGTACCCCAACGTTCTCTGCGCTTATTTAAATTATTTTCAGACTTTTACCCCCACTCATTTGATCTTCAGTCAGTTACTTACCACAATTAACTATCCCAATTTAGATTTTCTTTCCATTAATTTTTGCCCATTCGCATCTTATTAAAAATTTTTTTAGCTTATTCAAATTCTCCCACGTGGTTGTCATACGCCAAAATTTGACTTTTCTTTTTTGACATTCGTACTGTCAACCTATTTTCCGTTTCCTGTAACAGTAATTTTCTTTTTGATTATCTGCTTCAAATTTCCCTTTTTACATATGAATTTTCATATTTTCTTGTTTATTGTTCTAATTTTCTTGTTAGTATAAAAATTTTTTTTTTTGCTTCCTCATTCTCAGTTTAATATATTTTACTTTCAATAAATTTTGCTTTCAGTAAATAACACCTCCGTTAGTACACTATTTATCCGCTAATTTAAAATTTACAGTTTACTGCATTGATTCGTTAAAAATCTAGATAGATGTCTTGACAGTCTGATAATTTTTACTTTTTTACTTTTTACTTTCAGTAATTAACATTATTTCCTTAAAAAAAAATTTTTAAACTGTTTGTGCTTTTAAAACTATTTTGTGTTGTTTAGTTAATAATAATTGTCTTAAATGTGTTTTAATTAATTATTTTATTCAAAAAGACATCTGGTGGTTTAACCTAACCTACATTAAAAATTTTTTTTAAAAAATACTTATTACACATGACTTTTTTAACTCGTTCTGTTAAACTTTTTGTAGCGCTTCCTTTATGGAATTAGTCAAGGTGAGACAAGGTTATTGTTTAACTTTCTTTTGTGTTTTTTCTGTTATTTTGTATATGTTAAAGTCCGTTCATGCTTTTATAATTGTTTTTATTACAACTGACTCCTTGACATTCCATTTAGGTGTGCCTGATGATGAAGTGACAACTTCGAAACCGGTCGCCAATAAATTGACTTGTGAGAAATAAAGGACATTTTCTTTAACCTTTACACTTAATCCCTACTACTCACATATGGCTACCCTCACTCCAAAAGTCCTAAAACAAACTTATTAACATTCACAAAAACCAATAAAAATTACAATTACAGATCCGAATATAAGAAAATTGCTCGGTAAATAATTGCTTACTTCTCAATCTAAGTATATAATTTACTATTATTTACAGGCATTAGATATAATTTATCCTTATTTTATAATTATGTTTTAGAGGTACAACTAAGTTCAAATCCATAATGTCATTGGGAAAGAGTATTCCAAAAGAAACATTGACAAACTTCAAAAATCAGATAGACACGCACGATATATTTACAATACTTTTCACTTCTGTAAGTATTATATTAATAGATATTACTTTCAAAATAATTATGCTCTAACTTCCATAAGTTACATTTTTTTATTTTATCATTGGAAATGTTTGTGTTCGTATATGGACCCAAGATGCTAATCCCCAACCCAACCAACTAATATAAAAGAACCACCGCTCGTCACCAAATGTAACAACCAACTAGCCTAAAGACCATTTGTAACTACTGATAGGTATTTAGCTACTATTGTTAATATATTATTAAGGGCTTAGGGCAGCACTGTCACCAGCCAAAGGGTCCTGGAGTCCAGAAGAAACATCCATTCACCAGTGGCAAATAAAACTATTAAAAAACTTGAACTATAAGAACAAAATTATCCCTTAATAGCATAGTCGAGCTGTTCTAGGCAACTAGTTTTACTGTGACCTCCCACCCCCCTGGTCTTGTAGATAATTATTAAAAGCCCGTATTTTAATTTAACTACCTCCCTCCCCTTGTGAAATTCAAAGAAATTCATACTTACTGTATATGGCCTTTTCCTCTAGTAGTGTAGTGATCGTCTAGTTAATTAATTGATAATTTATATACCCACGTTGTGATAATGTTAATTAAAATAAACCAGGATTCGATGCAAAGTTTGGTACAAATTTGGGAATGAAATAATGCTCAAAGTATATTTAACTTAATTTATTTTCTTGATCTCCAATAAAATAAATATGTACAGATTATTTTAATATAAGGTAGACCTCACATGTGTCTCGCCCAAACAACAGGCCACAGGCCACTTGCCATCAAATATTTGTAATTAAACAATTCTTGAGAATAGACAACAGACGTCCTCAGAATTGCACTATCTTTAATAATTCTTTGTTTCGTTGTTTTCTTTTTTATATAGGTGCGCTTACTGAGATACCGTCGTTGCAATAACAGGCGGATATCCCTTATGTTTCAGCCTCACCTAGTGGGGTTTTATGTAGATGTAGTCTTACTAGAATAGAGCCAGATCAATACTAGCGAACTACCCCTTATGTTCAGATCTACCTACGGTGCAAAGATTGAGAGATAATTATCTAAGATAGTCCAACTCTGTAGTAACATCAAGAATATTCGGATAAATGTGAGTCTAGTCGTCCGATGTGTCATTTACCCCAATCAGCTGATCTGTTATTTGCGAGGGTTCATTGACAGTTCGGTAACCAGACTCTTATTATCTTTTACGGTGATATATTAATTTGAAGGCAATATGGCCCATAGCATACACATCTGGACGAGCTAAATGCGACGTCGGTTAGCAATAAATCACTTAAAGGTGAAGATTCACCATTTTTGAATAATAATGAGTTACAGAATAATACTCATTATGATTCAACAATAAATTCCCATTTTTATAATTTTAACTTGGTTGTTATTAACTCACCCTCGGATAAACAGACCGTTGGGTTTATATTATCGTCTGTTTCTATTTCAGACATTTTATATTTTTGTATTTTGGATAATTAGCAGGGACGTTGAGACGTTGGCGTCGAAATTTAGAATGGCGGGGCGGAGAAGGAGCGTCGTGACGCAGAACGCCAAACGCAGGGAGGTAGATAAGTAAGGACGTAGGGCGTCGGATGAGATATTGAGCGTCATATGGGGACGTCGGATAAAGAGATGACGTAGTGACGTCGAGCGTCGAGACGTTGGGCGTCGGGATGAATATAATGGTAGGAAATACTAGGTGGTGTTAGAAGTGATATTGTTGGGACGTCGAAAGGTAGGGAAGTAGAACGGAGAGGCGATGGGCGTCGAGACGTTGACACCTTTGGGAAATTGGAGGTATTGTGGGATAGACGTCGTTTAGGAAGAGCGTTTTAGGAAAGGTACAGACGGTATAACTAGGTACTGACAATAAGGTGATTGCTTTGAATGTGAACTAACAAATGTATGCTTGCACATCAAATAACAAAAATTGAATGCCTCTGAGCTCATTTAACTCTGGTTTTTATACACAGTTTAATCGTTTTTGTGACGTCTCTATCGTTTTGTTTCTCATATAAAATACGAATTTAGGTGGATAGGGGGTGGCTGATTTATTATTTGCCTTGGAAAGTTTGTGTATCGAAAACAACGTTCCTATTCAAAACTGACTTAAGATAAGTGCGTTAAGAGTTTTAATGATTATTACTTCGTGTTGTATGGTGGTTTTAGATTGCGTTCCCAGACACTTTAAAGAAATTGGATCTCTTAGATATTATTTATTAGGTGTCGTAAATAAGATTTAATTATCTGGGAGATTTTTGTTAAATGAAGAATTTGGTATTTAATAAGAATGCAACTTTTTTTAATAAAATGGAATTAATAAATGATTATGGTACCTGGGTGCGGTAGGTTACAGGGGGAGGAGAGATTAATAATACACTAGATGAACACTTAATTAAACTATACAGTTTGGACTTATTAACAATTATAAATAGCACTGGAAAACTTTAACTACATAATAATATAAAAATATGTAAAAGATAAGTATGATAATTGGGACGAAAATGTAAAATTTGTATTTATATGTAAATCAATTAATTATTATCAACCAAAACACATTAAAAATAAGTTAAAGATTTTTACCCATAATTCACAAATCGCTGCACAATACTCTACTCTACACATTTACTTTGTTTTGGGACTTAAGAGTCCCAAAAAACTAGAGCTCTCACCTTCGGCGAAAGTTCTGGACCATAGTCCGCACTACAGAATCTTTTATTTCTGTCTCCTCTCTATATAAATAAAATTTACGAGATAGTTGTATTTTTAAAAATGTCACGCTCTACCTTGAATTTTCTAGTTCAATGTAAATCAGTAACTAGATTAATAACATGACTGTTTGTTTTATTATCATACGTGTGTTCCTTTTTAATTTTTAATTTGAAACATTAAAAATATTTTTTTAGAATTTTTAGTAAATTCTTTATATTTTCCAATAATAATGCCAATTATTACGATGCGAATTTTTGATCAAGGATAAAAGAAGTATGATATCACGTAAAGAAAAGTGTGAACAACTGCGAAAAAATAAGTTGTATTTAACGTTTAATTTGAACATTTTCCACGCAGAGTTAATTAGTTAATTTTTGTGAATTGTTCTTACAACGATTGAATGTAATTATCATTTTTCAAAGGAAGTTATTTCAAATCCAGTATGCTAACATCTGAAACTAAGAATGTGAAAATAAGTGGTTACATGAAAATGACAATTTTATTATCATGAGAGATTGGACTTTCTGGACTTTAAACTAAATTTATCTCGTTATAAGATTAAGTCATTGTTTAAAAGTAACTTTTGTTAATCTTAAGGGGTTGCTGGAATATTGGAACACATCATAATGTGGAGAGACTCAACATTGTACCTAATGATACAAAAAGAAACCCTAAAACCTCCAATTTTACCAATTGTAGAACTAGATTTAAAAATTTTATTTGTAATGAAACATTATGATTATGGTAACATTATATTTTTTAATTGTTATATTCATATTTTTAGGGGAGCACTGGAAATCCGAAAATGGTTGGCCTAACTCATCATCAATTTGCCAATTGTCTTAATGTTCTGAAAATGAGACTACCGCTTCTTCAAGAAAAAGGAAATTTCTGTTTTTATTTACCACTTTTTCATATATTTGGTTTGGGATTTTGTTTGCTATGTATATCACACGGAGTTACTATAACTTTGCCATCGCTATATTACAATCCCGAGAAGAACTTGAGAGCGATTAGTAATGAAGGGTAAGTGGTAAAATTAATCTCCATAAAACTTCCCATAATCTAATTATTTAAAAAAAATCATTTTTAAATCATAATTTATTGTTATTACATACAATATATTTAAATATATAAAAATAACAATAAACTCAAAAGACAAAAGTATTAATAATAAATGTTTACGATATAAAATAAATCTAATAGTTCTAGATATAAATATAAAAATTAATAAATATATAAACCTTATCGTTTTAGTTATTTATTAAAAATATTGGTCTTGAAAATTAAATTTAAGATTTCTTCTTAAACTTCAGATATACAAAACTTTCTATCTTTAATCTACAAAATTAAAATTTTAAATAATACTAATATCTGATATTACATTAATTATACCCTCATTATTAATGCCTACCGGCTCCTGTAAATCATGTGTCTGAAAACACCACTAGATCAGTTCCAATTTTAATCGCTTTAGTTGCAAATATCCATATTGTTCTATCAGTTAAACATTTTCACAGGTATTGTTTAGATCTTCTTCTACATCTTTTAACCATATTTATATCCCTGTTCTTCCTTCCTGGTTCTATTGTTACAGTGGCAAACTCACTGATTCTGGTTTCATACTTATTTCCTAAAGTGATTCGACCATCTAGGTATGTAGTTCTAGCTCGAGGATGTTATTTCTATTATCAATATCTCCTTTTGGTTTTAGGCCTCATAAATGATAAAAAAATCCTTAGTGCAGTATTAAGAATTTTCGCTTCCACTATAGGTACTTTAGAACTGATCCTTTATCTGCTATTTACGTAGGTAGTATTGTATAGTATTACTATAATATAAACAATAAACGTTCATTCGTAAAGACATAATATGCTTCACGTTTCCATTTTTATATTTGCTTTTATAAAAAATCAAATTGGGTAAATTATCCCGAAGGACATTGCCTGCAAAATGAATAAAAGAAGAATAGGAAAAAGGACTAATCAAATTATAGGTTAGGTATGTCAAATTATCCCGCCAAAATTTGCCCAAGTCGGCCAGCAGTGTTGCACTTCCGGTCTTCTTGGTGGAACGGATTTTTAGTATGTTAAATATAGCCTATATCCTATCCAGTAAAATAATACAGATGAGTGGACCAGCGCACCCGGTTTCCCGGTGGGTCCATCCGCCCCTAGATTGGGACTTATTATAAATTTTTCATAATTTAAAAAAATTTTTTTTATTATTATACACAGTGTAATGAGCAACTAAAAAAATGAACAATATATAATTTTAGGTGTACTTGGATAATGGGTACTCCAACCATGCTAGCCGACTTGATTAGAATACAAAAAGATTTAAATCTTCCCTTGTCTCCTACGATTGCTATATCTGGAGGAGCTGCTGGTTCTACGCAACTATTTAAGGACGTTCTAGAAATTTTAAAAATTAAACAACTTAGAGTAAGTGTGTATGAGATGACTTCCTTCTTAAATTATAATATAAAGTATTAGAGAACAACCAACTAAAGTTTGATACATCACGTGTTAGCGGGCACAGTTAGGCGATGTCTTCCTGTCAGTATATAAAGATATTAATGTTATTAAGACGAAAAGTTTAGTATTTTGGGCGAATGACTACAAGAATTTTGACTGGCGAGACATCCTTTTTGCATTAGTTTTTATTCAAATTTGCTTAGATATTAAAATTAAGAAAATTTTTCTTATAACTGAGCTGGCTATGATTTATAAGAATATATATAAATATTAGGGTAGTGCAAAAAAACCGACAATTTTTTTTTTGAATCCCGCACAAAATAATAATAATTTATCATGTTTTAAGACCCCGCTCCAAAGGGCAGCTCAAAAAAAAGCATTTAGGGGTCGCTTAAGATTTTAAAAAATTTCAAAATTAGTCAAAATTCAATTTTTTTTTTAAATTTTTATGCTCGTGACGGTACAATTTTGTGCCGCAGAAAGAAAAAAAATATCAAATTTTCAGCTCAAAATATAAATCCGTAACGGTCACTCATAATTTTTTTATATACAAATTTATTGCTTTTGATGCGACCTTTAAATCTTAATATTAAGATATTAATTTGAATTTTTACTTTCAATTAGCAAGGTATTGGATCAAAATTCATCACGAGAAAAATCCAAAACAACAATGAAAGTATAATTTAATAAATCGGATTTTGACTAATTTGGAAAATTTAAAAAATTCTTGAGCAACCCTAAAAAAATTTTTTGAGCTGCCATTTTGGAGGGAGGTCTAAAAATATGATAAATTAATAATTTTCTTACAAGACTCAAAAAAGAATCGGTTTTTTGCGCCACCCTAAATAAGCAATTGCTGTCATGTCAGTGTACTTAGGCGTCAATAGTACCTGGGATGCTTAAAAAAAAATTCTCTTATTATTTATTGATTCTACACAAAAAAGGCTCATTTTAATGTATATTTAATCTCAATAGCTAAAAAATGTACTGACAATTAGTTTGAAAGAATTCTCACTCATTTAAAATTTTAAAAATAATAATACTTGGGTGTTCAAAATATGAACTGTGTTTGGTGAATTTTATTTTTTTCGTAGTGCTCTCTCTACATAAAATAGATATAAAATAGGTTAATGGCAATAGTATACTTTTTAGTTTTTTAGTCTGTGCGTAAATAAGAGAATATCCATGTGGGTGTAAAAAGCGTTGTTTTTTGCACAGAAAATGCAATAGAATAGTGAAGTTTTCTATACCTCATATGAACTGCTTCAAAACGCTTTTACCACAAAGTTCTTTAACTATCCAAGTCAAAAAAAGTCAAGCAGCTCCGATTTCTAAACATTCCTTTTTACTTTCCTATCTGTATACAGATAAGGAAAGTATAGGAATCATGATTGTTTTTCGATCTCGAGTTTTTGACGGATTTTTACGTTTTTAGGTCCCCTGAATCCATTTTGACTATTTTTTCGGGATCCCAGCTAGCACAGACACGTGATTTTCACGTGAAATACACGTCACATTTTACGTCGAAATCACCAATTTATGACGTGCTAGTGACGTGATTATGACGGCAATATGTCACAGATCAAAGACGTCATACAGCGACGTGATAAACACGTCACCAGATAACGTGTTTAGACGTCAAAAAAACACCATAATATTCATTTAAAAATGTTTAATTTGTAAAAAAAATGTTTATAAAAAACGTTTTATTTAAAAAATGTTTAATAAAAATATGTTTTATATAAAAAAGATAGGTTACTGCATAAAATTTCTGAATTGAAACATAGTATACTAACCTGAACTATTACTAAATAAACATTACTTCTTAGAATATGTACTTAGAATGTATAAATTACAAAAGATTATATAGCAGTGTCCAGATATTCAACAAATCATTCCGAATATACATCAGGCTTGAAGCAGCTTCAATGGTATCCTTATTAAATTTTCGTTTCACTAAAACAAAAATATAATAGTTATAACTACCAGAAACTTACATTATTTAAATAAAATTTGAGCCAAAAAATAGAGTTAGCAATCACAGAGAAAGACAGAAATTGTTTTATATCATTAAGCTGTCACAAAAGTGATATATTTTATGGTTCACAACTTATTATTATATGCTAAACAAGATAAATAAAATCAGATCTGTCATGAATATGTATGTTTAAATTATCTTTATGGACGGTTTTGTTTTAAAATCCATAAATTTTTGTTTATATTAATGTCTACGTTAATAGTTAAAACAAAATTAGGCTAGCTACAGGCACCTTTACAATATAAAAAATCACTCACCTTCGGTAAAATATGTTCTATAAATAGGAAAGAGTCCAATTTTCTCCTTTTTTAAGCTCTTGTTAAAAGGTTCTTGTTGTTTATAAGAACCTCATTTCCTAGGATGTCGGCCACTTGGAACTTGAAGTGGTTTAATGATACTCCGGTGCAGTGCTTGTCGGCGTATTGAATTCCTATAAACATACTAAAAATAAACAATAATATCGCACTAAACTTCCTAACTACTTACCTTCAAAAGACATACAAAATCATACAATAAAAGAATGTTGCAAACACAAGTTACAAAAATAACACAAAATGGCGTGAACCCGGTGAACCGCTAACCCTGGACAATGACATGACAGCTGACATTTCGAAACAGTGTTGACATAAAATTTCATTTAAAAATGAAAATTCCCAAAAATCCCTAGATTTAAAATGAGAATCATAAGTTTATTATAAACACTAAAGATCCTTTTATTAATAAATTGAATGTAAAACAATAAAGGTGTAGAATCGACGTGTACACGTGCGCAGTTCAACGCCTCATTTCAGAACGTGACAAACTAGTCTCTAAATAACGTCATACTACGTCTTATTTTGGTGTCACAATGACCGCTAAATAAACGATGTTGTATAAATTACCTTCTATTTATTTAATAATGAATAACAAAAACTCGAAGTGCATTAATGACATAAATAGATTTATTTTGTTCGCAACAACTATATTTACGTGTCAAATTGGTCCAAAAATGACGTCATTATTACGTTACTTTTGCGTCAAAAAATCACATCGACGTATTTGACCAAAATTCAACGTGATTATGACGTGAAACGACGTCCGGTGCTAGCTGGGATGGGGTGTGTGTGTGTGTGTGTGTGTGTGTGTGTGTGTGTGTGTGTGTGTGTGTGTGTGTGTGTGTGTGAGTGTGTGTGTGTGTGTGTGTGTGTGTGTGTGTGTGTGTGTTTGTGTGTGTGTGTGTGTGTGTGTGTGTGTGTGTGTTTGTGTGTGTGTGAGTGTGTGTGTGTGTGTCTGTGTGTGTCTGTGTGTGTCTGTGTGTGTCTGTGTGTGTCTGTGTGTGTGTGTGTCTGTGTGTGTCTGTGTGTGTCTGTGTGTGTCTGTGTGTGTCTGTGTGTGTCTGTGTGTGTCTGTGTGTGTCTGTGTGTGTCTGTGTGTGTCTGTGTGTGTCTGTGTGTGTCTGTGTGTGTCTGTGTGTGTCTGTGTGTGTCTGTGTGTGTCTGTGTGTGTCTGTGTGTGTCTGTGTGTGTCTGTGTGTGTGTGTCTGTGTGTGTGTGTGTCTATGTGTGTGTGTGTGTCTGTGTGTGTGTGTGTGTCTGTGTGTGTGTGTCTGTGTGTGTGTGTGTGTGTGTGTGTGTGTGTGTGTGTGTGTGTGTGTGTGTGTGTGTGTGTGTCAGTCTGTGTGTGTGTGTGTGTGTGTGTGTGTGTCAGTCTGTGTGTGTGTGTTTGTGTGTGTTTGTGTGTGTGTATGTCAGTCTCTGTGTGTGTGTGTATCCACCATAACTTATGAACCGATACAAAGAAAAAGACAAAATTTTAAACTTAAGCTTTATTTCGGCGTCCAATAAACTGATTAGATTTTGGGCAGAGTCGGAACATCTGGGGGGTACTTTATTGGTGGTCATTTTTATATTTTATAAAATATATCTGTTATTTACGTTTGGAGAAGAAAATTCTTTAAATAAAAGTTACTTCTAATATAATTATCTATAATTTTTGTTAAATACAAAATTTTCCTAAAATGGTCCGTATTCGAGAAATTTGACAAAATGTAAAAAAAATAATTTTTTCGGTCTGACGTAAAATGATTAGATTTTGGACAAAGTCGGAACATCTGGGAAGGTACTTTATGAGAGGCCGTTTTTATATTTTATGGGATATATCTGTTATTTATGTTTGGAGAAGAAAATTGTTCAAATAAAAGTTACTTCTAATATTATTATCTATAATTTTTGTTTAATGTAAAAATTTCCTGAAATGGTCCGTATTCGACAAAATTTGACAAAATGTGCAAAATTCTGATTTTTATGAAAATTTTTGGACTAAAAGTTGTTTGCGATATCGATCTCTATAATTTTTGTTTATAAATGATTTTTCTAAAATGGACGGACCGTAATGGAAAAGTGCTAAATTTAAATTTTTCAGTATTTTCGTTTTTAATGAATATCTATAGAAAAATGTTTCGAGGTAGATGTATGTGGACAATGTATATATTTAGTTAATCCTCTAAACATTTATAGAGATGCTGCAATAGGTTGTACAAAATAACCGGAAAAAGCCTATAACAACTAGATAGGAATATCATGTGTTGGACACATCAGATTTTTATTTAGCTATTGAGATTAAATAGAGCTTTTTTGTGTAAAATCAATAAGTAATAAGATTTTTATTTCTATTTGGTCCACATTTAAAAAATATTAAAACTAAAATCTATTTATTTATTTATTTACGGGCAAGCCCATTTGAGAAATAAATTACAATTTTAAAATTATAATTAAAATGTAGTGAAATATATATGGTGTTGAAATACAATCGTGGTATAATTCATAAAATAGGTTAAGAATTTAAAAGATTTAAAAGACAAAAGACAATAAGGTTGAATAAAATAATTACATTAAACATAATTAACGATTAAAAATTAAAGCTCAGTACTAAGTAATTGCTTTATAAATTTATGAAAGGGGGTATTAAATATCTCAAGATCGTTATGAGTGTTGGCTTATCTTAACATTATTGGAATACAGCTGCTAAAAGTATGGTTTAAACGATAAAAAGTTACATAAAATGTTTGTTGCTGTCGAGTTGAGCGCGTTGGAACATAAAGATTTATTTTTGTTAGAAGTTCAGTACAGCTGCATCTTCCATTGATAATTTTGAAAATTAATGTCAGGTCTCTCTGTTTCCTCCTTCCAGGCAAAAATTCCGGATTCGAATCTGGGCTGGGAACTTAACTTTTTTTTCATGTTTATTTATTTTATAAATGAGAAAAATTCATAAATTATTTTAAAATTGGTTATTTTGTTTTTTTAACCTAAAATATTTCTTTAAATTTGTAGAAAAAATATACTGTACGACTCGGATGGATTGTTCATATCCATTCTTGTTGTACAAACTACAATTATACATTATAATGTATAAACTATATAAAAAATGTATAAACTGCTTTTACTTTTATTGCTACAAAATGTATTAACTCCTTTTATTTCCTTCCTCCAGTGACAGAAAGACTTCACCTACCTGCGCTGGCTAACACCAAACTTCTCTCAATTGACTTTATCAAAAAAACATCCACAATTGGATCTTATATTGCAATAATATTTAGGCAGCTGCTATATAGAATAATGTATTCTTCTTTTGTTAAAGTTTGTCAATACTGAATCTTCTAATACTGTTGATTAAACCATCAAAATATTTAATAAGAATAAAAAAACACTAGTTTTACAATATACAATTTTTTTGTACTGTTGACTTGATGATAGAAACTGGTGCCACTTAGAGCTATTTAAAAAATATGCATGGTACAGATTTAATGTTTTATTATTCTTAAGTATTAAGTAATTTGCCACATTTGAGATATATCATAAAAATAATATTTAATTTTAGAGTGGATATGGCATGAGTGAAACTGCTGCTGCAGTGTGGCCGGTCGCAGAAGATTTTAATGATTTCAAGTCAGTAGGAACATTATGTGACCATCTGGAAGCTAAAATAGTGGACAATGAAGGTACCATAGTACCTATTGGAACAGTCGGTGAACTGTATCTAAGAGGATATTCTATAATTAAAAATTATTTAAATTATGATACAGAATTATTGGATCAAGATGGATGGTTCAAAACTGGGTAAGTATTATGATAAGCAGTATATTAATGGATTGAATGAGCATGGATATATTTAAACAGTAAATAAGCTAACGCGAGCTGTTCTATTTTGTTGTTGTTTCTTTAACATTGTTATTCTATATTATTCACTTGTTGGACACGATATGTGCATTAGGTAGAAAACAAAACATTATCAAATTTTGTTAAAACTAAACTAATATATACATGAAGGTTGAGGTTCTGCCAAAAATGATTCTGTAGGTCAACAAATTTTAAATACTGTACATGATTTAGATTTAGTAGCAATGAGTAATGGCAAATCTACTTGTCAAACTCATCCTGGGAGCCTTTCTATGATAGATATTTTCTTGTGTTTGCTACAAATATTTAATGAAATCAACTGGGCGGTAGATGTAGATACATTGGGTTCAAATAACTTCGTTATCATAATAGACATGCCCTAAATGCTAGTAAAAAGTATATTTTTTTAATAAGTTGCATTGACAATACAGCTCACCAATGCAGCGCACCAATCCAGTCAAGAATACAAACCCTTTAAATTCAAAAAATGACAACCTTCTCCTCCTCCTCCTCCTCCTCCTCCTCCTCCTCCTCCTCCTCCTCCTTGGTGGGATGTAGAGTGCGACCAAACTATTAAATATAGGAAAAACGCATTAACTTTTTATAAGCAACAACTTCTTTTAAAATTTTTCCAAATGTAAATGGAAAGTAAAAAACAGCGGACATAATGCTTCCTTGGGGTACACCCTGCTGAATGTCAATTTCAACAGATAATTTTTCCCCAACAGTTATTTGCTGCACTCTATTTGTAAGATAGGACTTTAAAAGAGAGCATGGATTTTCACTGAAACCATTGTAGTGAAATATAGAGAACAGTATCTCTTGATTTAAGGTATCAAACGCTCTGGAGTAGTCAATTAGTACTAGATTACATGCATCATTATTGTCTAATGATTGCACTATGTCATCTGTTACAGAAGTAAGGGCCGTTGTGCAACTGTATACTGTATCCGCTTCTAAACCCTGATTAGTTTAAAGGCAAGATATTAAATTTGTTGACATAAGAGGAAATGCGCTTTTATATACCCTTTTCAAGTAATTGAAACATTTTGGAAAGAACACTAATGCTTCTTAGATTCTAAAATTGAGTAGGGCGAGTAGTTTTTGGAATAGCAATCACAAAAGCATGTTTCCATACAGTAGGAAAAAAATTACTATCAATGCAGTTATTAATAATATATGTTAAATAAGGAACAATAAATGGACAACAAAGTAATAAAAATTCAATATTTATTTGATTAAAGCCAACCGCTTTTGTTTTAATATTTTTGAACAATTCTTCCTGTGTAGTATGGGTAAATAAAAGAGTATATTCCACAGTTGGTATTACATTATTTTTGTAGTACTCTATAATATTTGTATCTGGTTTACGATCATCCCTGGAATCATTAATAAAAAAATGTTTCTACTCATTTGGATTACTTAACGCAGGTAACAATTTCCATCTTTCTTTCGTATTGCAACTGGAAAGTTAAAACTTCATGTATGCCTTCTTTTCTCGTTTTGTGATAGCTGAGGTATAGTTCCCCAATTCTTTATACTACTCCCAATTTGTTGGATATTTCGATAATTTAAAAAATTTTTAATGCTTTGTTTGTTTGTTTTTACATAAGCTTGATGTTATCGGGTATCTCGAAATATTTTGAATTTTTTAAATTATTTAAGACATACAAAGGTATAATTTTACCAAATTTCATAAAAATTATTTTTTTTTAAATGAAAAATTGGCAAATTAGACGATTAAAATACAGATTATATACCAATAAGCTATTAATAACAAAAAAGTCACTATATAATGGGCGTATATAGAAAATGTAGTAGTAATTTAAACGTAAAAGTGTTGTTTCATTTTAAGCCGTTTTAACTCGAATTTATAAAATGATATGATAGAAAACTACAACTAACTATATACCTATTTAACGCTACGTCACTGATTCATTAAATTGAATTAATATATAAATGGTTTGTTAGTCTTCTCAGTAGACCTTCTTAGCAGTGGCGTAGCCAGCCATTTTTCGTGGGAGTGGTTTTTGAGAACTATGGGGGGTTCCATCAAGAAAGGGAATAAAAACAAACAGTACGTAGCGATCCGCGATAATACTATAGCAGAAATTGCGACGTGAGTATCATCCATGGGTGGGTTCTAATCCTCAAACCCTCCCTTTCTCCACCCATGGTATTACATCCACCCCGTGCCTTCGCTACCCTAGTATTTTAACGGTGGAGGGCTAGCGATAAAAGTGCCAAGGTGCGCTTATAATTACTTTTTATTTTGAATTAAAAGGCCAAAGCCGTCGTTAGACCCAGAATAATGTAGGCTTCAAAATAGTATTCTAGCTCAGAGAAGAATCAGGGGTGAGTTTCCTTAAAATATTGCTTTTCAAGGTCAGCTATAAAGTCAAGTCCAGGTATATGAGCGCCACCGAATTTTGGTCAAAGTGCTGAAGGCAGTTCACAAATTATATGATTCACTAGTAGACAAAACGCGGAAAAGTAAACAACAATTGAATCGTAATGTTTATAATGACAGGCCAATCAGTTATTAACAAGATATAGTGCATAAACGTTTGTTAACAAGAAGCTCCTGTATTATAATCTTAAAATAGGATACATATGTAAAGCTAACATGGAAAGAAAAAAATAAAACAGATAGTAGAGCCGTACACTAGCTGGTATGATCATACGCGCTTTACAGACTGTAGGGTTGAAGTCCCACTACGTAACTACTATAAGCCCAATAGTTTAAGTTCCAGCCAAACCACGGAACAAATTAGTGACAAGTGTGTTCACTAAGAGGCAAAAATATATATATACAATAACTCAAAATGGTAATAGTAACAAAATAATATCGATAATATACCAACCGTGATATTATTAATAATGGTATTATTAGTAGTGCTAATATCAAGGGCACAAGGAAAATTAATAATAAAATTATTAGTGATAATATTAATACCGAAGATATTGATAGCACTAATATTTATTATAAAAAACTAATAGCGAGAATATTAATAACGTTAATGTTGATAGTGCTACTAATTAAAAGTAAAATTAATAGTGATAATAAAACAAATTGAAAATGATATCCTTATTCGGTACTTAGCTACGGGTCCGGGTTCCAGCCACTTCAGTCCAATGTTCAGGGTGTAGCTACAATCTATCACCCAATTGATAAATATTCCACGATCACAGCCGGTAAATCGGGAACACCAAAATTGAAACTGCGCCGAATATGAAACGAAAACCATAAAATCCAAAATTAGAAGCAAAAGGGAAAATAAAAACCCTAGAAGAAATAAGAAAAGCCGATATAACAATCAAACATAGTTACCAGAGATTATCAATTAACTTACCTCAGTTCGAAGAGGGTTTACAAAATGGAGGATGCGTGGTCTCTTGAAGAAATTTGTTCGGTGGTAATTGAACCAGAAATAGCAGTATAATTAAATCCCTTGCGGCAAAAATAACGACTGCCAAATATAAGACTAGCTATCAGTCGAAATTCCAAAATAGTTGTGCAAATCAAATCCCGTTTACAACGGTATAACTAACAAATCCAAATCAAACTCGCACCAACACACAGCTATTCACTTTGAAAATCGTCTTCGAAAACACGTTCCTCTAATTTTACTAAATTACGATCGCTTGAAAATTATTGTCAATCAAATTTGACAATTCCAAATTTTGAAATATCAAACTTATATTAAGCACACTGCGTGTGAACAACACACTATCGTTAGCAAGGACACAGTTCGCCGTAAAAATGAAAAACGAAATGGAGCAATAGGAATGAAGTTAATATATCTAAATCTAATATATATACATATATCACACAAAACGAGACCTAATTATATCAACCTTTATAAAATAAAGTGATTAATATATGTGAATTCCAGACCATAACAATGGCTACGCCACTGCTTCTTGGTATTGACGAGTTTATGGCTGATTCAAAGTATTGACCTAACTTGGATAAATATATTATTTGTACGAGGAGTAAATATTATGGAATTATCTCACTTTTCAAATGTCCGCGTGTACGAATCATAAACAATAAAATGATCCCGGTAAGTTGAGCTCTGAAAATCATAATATAATTACATTATTGCAGGTTGACCACAGTGCAATCCGCAAGATGAGTCACCATCATTTAAAAATTGTTCGAGTATATCCGATATACCGAACCAAGATCCAAAAACTATTATTTACCTACTGAAAAATATTTTATAAGGTCAAGAACCTCGTTTTTTATCGCGCGAAGAAGAAGCGCAGGGTGCGCAAGTTATTATATGATCCGTTTCGTAATAACTGAACGGTGTTATCATGTCGACCGGATAATTAATAAATATAATTATTACGCCATCTGTTGAACAGAAGAACTATTATATATGGAATACTGCTCCATCTGTTAAACAAAAAGATTCTTAAATATAACATATAAATGACATCTATCAAAATTAGTTAATGTGCTACTATACTCTGTTTTTAAACTAGGAGGAGCGAATTGAAAGGACGCATTTACACAAGGAAAAGTAACTAGATTCGTTACTAAGAGCATGTTCCAAAATATAGTAGTGTTCAAAATGTATGTAATAGTTGTTATTATCGGACCTAGTCGGCGAACGGCCAATGAGGAGTTAAGGAAAAAATAAATGTCATAAGAGTCGATGTTTTTATTGGTTACAGATAACGGTCGTAAAAATTTCACATTATTGTGTTATGAAAAGTGTGTCTAAAACGAACTGTCACTGTCAAACGAAATTTAATATAGCCGGTGATTTGTTGACGTTATTAGAAATATGTTTTTCTTGCTTTTGAAATCGACTTTTTGAGGATTATGATTTATTTTAAATGGATATTGAATATTTATGAAAATTGAGGGGTATAGAACCAAAGGCGGCAATCTCTATAAGAATTTTGGATAATTGTGAAAAACTGTTTTTAAGTTCCTGGGAAGGTATTTAACTCTTGAGAAAATTAATATATTTGGACAAACCTTGTATACGGCTTAAAAAATTTGATTTTATGGTTGCATTGTAAGTTTTTGATCATGTAGAACTTTTTATCTAAATGTTTTCATAAAACCAATAATAAAAAGTTTTTCATATGGTTCCAACTTAAGTACATGCACTGTATAAATCAGTGTTTATTAAGCTAAATTAAAACAACTGGTACTTTTTTAACAAATTCATAATCTGCAAAAACCAGCAAAAAACGCGAAAATTATCACTCCATACGGCAACCTGATTGGCGGTTTGGAATTTTTGCCGATTTTGGTACAAACTGGCACGTAGAGCTTTCCGGGTTTGAAACTAACCCTGAATTTCAACATTACATTTCAATGGGATTTTAAAGGATTAGGTTTTTATTTTAATCGCTTATATGGGGTCTATTCTGTAACAATTACTTTATATTTAACGGCCTCTAAAAATATTTTCTTCTTTACTTCTGTCATTATTTAAACGGATTTTTAAAATACATTAGAGGACTATCTTAAAGAAATCTGTTTAAATAATGACATAAGTAAATTAACGAATACAAATATACTTTTAAAGACCGCCAATATTTTTAAAGGCCGTTAAATTTAAAGGAATTGTTACAGAATAGACCCCTATGCGTGTTTAAAACTATATATCTAGGTGTTTAACTCATTTTCGAAAAAATGGAGATTGCCGCCTTTGGTTCTAGACCCCTCAATTGTTAAAAGAATATTAAGATGCAGGTTAGTATAAAACATAAAAATATGATCATTTTCAATGATATATTTGTTATAGGTATAAACTTAAGTAATAGGTAATCATTGAATGGCAACTGGATCACACAATGACTGGAATTTCTCCTATGAGTAAAATATGGACATTGTAGCTTATTAAGTGTTAACCCATAGTTAATACGCTAATAGCAAAATGAAGGCATTCAAAAGTTTACAGGATTTGTTTTGAAAACTGGAACCAACATTTTCATCATTAACATTATATCATTACTAAAACTTAACTTAATAATATTGTCGGTCCTTTTAACTAGCTCATTATGCTCGAATGTAGTAGATGGTGTTTTAAATGTGAATTAACAATTTTGTAAATGGATTTATTTTTTAATAAATAAAATTTACTTGAACATTTAGTTATTTTTAATCATTTTGTTAAGAATTTTATCAATTTTTAGTTTTAAAAAATTAGTAATAAAGTTTAGTTTTTTCTGTAATACTTCGGAATTCATCTATTCATGGTAATCTCCCGTCTTTTTGCCTTTAAAACCAATAATGTATGTTCTACAAAATCCTCTTCAGAATCATCATGTAAAATAATAAGTCGTCTTTCCTTTCTTATTGGGTTTTTCTGGAATTGCTACCCTTAATAGTACTCGATGAAGAAGGATCCATAATCGTAGAAATTCAATACAATTGCTTACTAAAGTTCCGAAGAGAACTATTATTTACGAAATAAAGTAAAAACCTAAGTAATAATAATGAGATATCAAAATATAAAATGTCAGAACTGTCAACAATATCAATTATTAGCTGACGTTAATGCTAAAAAGTAATGTGTGAAACTGACTGCAATCTGACCAATCAAAAGTCTACAGAATTGCCAACTTAAATTCAAATCGCTCCTCCTAGTTTAAAAACAGAGTATAGGGGCGTTTGATTTGAAACACGATCGAGCGAGCGTCGAGGAGACCGAGAAGTGATGACCTCACAATAGAGCATTGAATCAAATCAAATAAAACAGAGTAAAAAACATAACCTCTGTGATTCTTGTTTCTGGTTTGTATGTTAAAATAGTGAGCAAAAAGTAAAGAAAATGGAAAAACTTTTAATAATAAGGGGCAATGGCCCTGAAATGCAGCATTTACCAGAAATGCCCGCTTCGCTCTCATACTCCATGACTGTGATTACTGGTGATTGGATCTGGACAGAAAAAATGTATTTTCCAAACACACATTTTGTGTTTTTTTATGATGAATAATTTTAGCTATAAGACAATAGCGGCTAAGTAATTTGTTGACTTCTTGTCTGGTCTTTAATTTTGAGATTCAAATTTGTTTGTAAGTTAATTAAAAAGAGATAGGTAGAGACAAAGACAAATTTCTCCCTCTTCTCGATCTTTCTGCTCTGAGAACATCGAGCTCGCTCTATGTTCTCGCTCCAAAGCGAAACAAACACTTTAGGGATCTCTCGGAGTGTCAATTCAAACACTTTTGAAGCGCTCGGAGATCTCCGATGATCAAATCAAACGCACCAACTGTAGTCTTAAGGCGATTTTAAATCAGTTACTAGAAATGTGACCAAGTCAAGTGTGGTCAAAGTTCTTACGTCATTATAATGACGTTCTAATAATCTGTTTTAAAAATGTTTGGTTTATATTGACACTAACTTCACAATTAGGCATTCCAACGACCTGTCCAAATGGCTACCAGTGGGTAATGACAGTTTAGATATGGCAACCCTGTTGTCATGCTGTCATTAACAGGGTCAATAATACATATATGGTTATATAGATTGCTTAAAGCTGGTCGTTTACGAGCGGCCATATTGCCTGGCAAATATTTATTAATTTGAAACGGTTTAGCAAAAATGTGTTTTAAAACCAATTTTTAGCCTTTAGATATTTAAAAAAAAATAATTGCTTACATTTTTACTTCAAGGCATAAGCTTTTGTTTATTTTGAAAAATATGGATGATCAATCTATGTAACTATCTATTTCATTGAGCTTGTCAAATCACCAGGCCTACAGGGTTGCCATAATTTTGCCATATCATAACCCGTCAAAACCCACTGGTAGCCATTCAGTTTGGAATGCCTAATGGGTATAACATTGGCAGGTATCATGAATTTTTGTTTGTGTGTTATGTAATAGTAGTAGGATTTGTTTTTGAATTTGTAGGGATAAAAAATAAATATTTGTTTTGTTTACTGATCATAGATGAAGAGAAAATTGGTATTATAGTTACTTTGGCCTCTGATTTTTTATCAAAACTTTAGCCATGTTCATTAATAAAGCCTACCTTGAAAATATATTGGCTTTTCATTTGCAGAAACCTTAAATGCATCCATATCTAGGTACTCAGCCAGGGTTGCCAGACGTCGCGCTTTAGGCGTAATGGTCCCGCTTTTTAACTTGCTGGCACGCGTTACGCCAAAGTACAAAAATGCTCCGCATTTTACCTTATTGCTACGTTTTTTAAATTCCAAGTTATATATAATGATATTTTTGACAATGTTTGACCTGTTTTTGAGAAGCTCAGAAAAAGGAATCCGATGGTTTAAATAAATATAAGCGGAGGACCTTTTTTTAGATCTCTACAAAAAAATGAGCTTATTTTATAAAAATACCTGTTCTTTTAACCTGATACCCTATCGTCACCATTGTCTCACTTTTCCCTTTTGTAAATCTTTCTTTCTATTTTACAAATAACACAACCAAACAATGATTTAATAATTAAAAAGTAAAAGTTTTACATTTGTCATTTCATTTGACATTTCATACCTGTGATGACCACGTTTTTACTGTAGTCATGTTAAACTTGACTATTTCAAGACAATATTCAATATGACGTCATTGTTTTTGATTTATATCAGTGTAGTCAATCATATTCAAGACATAGTATCTGATTTAAAATCGCCTTTAATTCAAATCATTTTTAGAATACATTGAGCATCATCCTTGTTAATTTTTATTCCTACAAAAATGTCTTATACCAATTTGATTTAATTTGTTATGTATGTCAGTGTTCGGAGAAGAAAATTATATCTATGAACTTAAAATTATTTAAACATTGTTGCAATATATGTACAGGGCGTTCTAAATTAGCGTGTCAATCTAGTATTTACTTCAGATTTTTTTTTAAGAATGAACATTTTTAAAAATAATTAATTATTTTGAATAAGCGTTCAATTTGCTATAGATCGGTAATTTTTTTGGCTATTCCTTAAATGGTAAAGTTAATTAAATTAGTACTATTTCTTCTGTTGCTATTTAGTAATTAAAGTTGAAAAAGTGTCGCTTATACTCATCATGGTAGTTCTGTTTAAAATTGTACCCATGGACTTCATTATACGATTAAAAAATTTAAATTTTTTTACGATACCTAACTCCTTGAGGAAACGTGCAATTTTTAATTTATTTAAAGTATTTCAGATGTGGTTCTGTTTTTTTTTAGTTCTGCTCATGCCAGTTTATTTTCTTTCTAAATCCTCAACATTTATTTCATTTTTAACGGCATCTGTATCTCGTCTACCTTACGAGATCCCAATTATGTCTTTGTGAAATTATGTACACCCAACCCTGTACATATATTTTTTTTATTTCAGTGATGCTGTATATGTGGACAAAAATGGAAAAATTTATATAACAGGGAGATTGAAGGACATAATAAATAGAGGTGGAGAAAAAATTAGTCCTGCTGAAGTAGAAGAACTATTGCAAAGTTATCCAAATATTGTAGAAGTTTATGTAAGTTGTTTGTTCAATATAATTCTTTTAAAAAAATATTTTAAAACATCACCCGGCTACAAGAATGCTTGTTAAATCTCTCAGTAGCTTTACAAACTTATTGCAACAAGTTATCTATATTATTAAATTTAAAATTTTTTATTTGACACACTAATTTTTATTTCTTGTTTTAAGACGTTTTTTCTTGAATTCCTTTAAAATATTCTTAACTCCACTTTTAAAATTATTTAATTTTTCCATATCAATAATCGTTTGATGTTTAATAAGTTGTATGGTTTCTAATTCCCAAAAAAATATGTTCAGATGTAGTAATTTGCTGCCCAATATAATAAAGTAGATATTTGTTGAATAAGTCGAATAAAAAGACGTAACATAAATTTAATAGGTGTATGACTAAAGTTTATTTTTTTTAGGTTGTTGGTACTTATCACGAAAGACTTGGAGAAGAAGTATGCGCTTGCATCAAATTAACATCAGGTACGACTGTTACATTGGAAGAGGTGAAAAACTACTGTAAAGGAAAGTTGTCATATTACAAAATTCCAACTAGAATTGAAATTATGGACAGTTTTCCAAAGACGCTCATAGGAAAAATACAAAAGAGTAAATTAACTGAATTGGTAAACAATGTTGTAGTAAACTGAATATCTCAAATTATAGAGTACATATTAATTTTTAGTTTATTATACACCTTTTACTTTAAAATTATTCATTTAGCAGTGAGGGTAGACCATCGAGTTAGTATTTTCATGTGGTAGACATACATGTAAGTTAGTATAGGATTAAAAAAATACCAAAAGAAAAGTTCTTTGAAACCTCCAATAGTTATTCTTGGTGGTATCATTGGTTTCTTTTATTTTAACTGAATAATTGAGGCGGTAGCTGGAAAAAGGGCACATAGAGCTGAAAGTGCTTTTGAGATATCCCCGTCCAAAGTTTGTATTCTAGTGCACCATATTACGAGGATGCATCAGAAAATAACGAAACTGGTGCTATAGTATAACAACGAAACATTTATTTAAAAAAATTCAACAACTATCCTTCGAAGTACTCTCCATTCTGTTGAATACACTTATTCGATCGCTTTATCCACTTATCATAAACTTCTGAGAAACCATTTTTTGATAGTCTGTTTAGTATACCCATCACAGCGTTGTTGAGCTCTAAATCCGACTCAAATCTTCTACCTCTCAATTCTTTTTTGACTTCAGGAAACAAATGGAAGTCACATGGAGCAAGGTCAGGAGAGTAGGGGGATGAACCATAATTTCAACCCCTAATTCTTCAATTGTTCGTTGACAAATCATTGATCTATGAGCCGGAGCATTGTCGTGATGCAGCGTCCAGCCAAAGTCCTGATAAAGCGGCCATTTTTTCTTTAATTTTGCCTTTAAGGGTCCTCGAAGTACATTAGAATAGTACTCCCCTGTTAATGTATGTCCTCTAGGTACAATGTGATCGTAAATAACGCCAAATTTATCAAAAAAAAAATCAGGTGCATCACTTTGCCTTTATGCATACTTTGAGACTTCAATTCAAGATCGTAATGATAAAACCAACTTTCGTCACATGTAATCACATTATTTAAAAACTGTGGGTTACGTTGCAATTGCCTTTTCCACTGCTGACAAATTGTCACTCGATTCGCTTTTTGTTCATCGGTCATCACTTTTGGAATCCATCTTGCCGCGATCTTCCGGTACTCTAAATCTTCATGAATAATTTTTTGAGTGGTACCGTAAGACAAATTAACATTGTCAGAAATTCGTTTTATATCAATCCGGCGATCATTTCGTATCAAGTCGTTAATTTCTGCAATTTTTGTGTCATTTCTCGCAGTTTGTGGTCGACCGGGACGAGGTTCATCTTCAACTGATTCACAACCGTCTTTAAACTTTTTATGCCACTCAAACACTCTACATCGTGATAAACTATTATCTAGATATGCACCTTTAAATATTTCAAAAGTTTCAGTTGGTGTTTTACCCAATCGAACACAAAATTTTATCGCGTATCTTTGCTCCACTTTCATTTTTCGATGGGTACGCAAAACACTGACAATTCAATAATTAATTTGTAACAAATGTCAAAAGTTAAATCAAAGCCTACTTGCGGGGTAGTACATTAAATATAAGGCTTTCATGTCTCATTTTTTGGGTTATAAAATGTTACCTTTGAAAGAAGTTATAGCACCAGTCTCGTTATATACTGATATATCCTCGTATTTTACAACAAAATAAATTTCGGATGGTTCAATACAGATCTTTTAACATTGCTTTCAAAAGAGTAAGGCTTTAAAAAACCGATTATATCACATACAGAGTTGATTACAGCACAATAAAAAAGTAGTTTATGTGCCCCTTTTCCATAGAATCATAACAAAATATTAAAAGTAGTTATTTGTTTATTTTTCAATACAATGGCTTTATAAGGGATGATATTCTATAAAAAAACAACGAATTGCTATGACACAAACACTTTAATCCTATAAAAATGTTACTCAGATACAGCATCACTGTCGAGCATGTCGTCCTCGGAGGACCATTCATCGTGACCCTGTTGTATATCACCATTCGCTTTCTCTGTTTCATCAAATACTCCTTGTTAAATCCACTGAATACTTGCCTCTTCGAGGAAACAAAAGAGGCCAGCAACGTCTTTCCTGCCAAACAATGTTATATTTGATGACAGCAGATGTCATCACAAAATATTCGATATTTCGGTCATGTTTCGAAATATCGATATAAAATTTTTAGTGAATGTTACTTAGATATCAGAGACGTCAAAATCGTGTTCTACGCAAAAAAGTCACATAAGGCCATGTGCCCTTTTTCCAGCTACCGCCTCAATTAATGTATTTTATTTAAATAAAATTAAATTAAATGAAATAAAAAGCAATAAAATTAATAGAACTTATATTGTAAAATAAATAATGTTATAATAGAGGATTTGTGGTATAAGTTTTGGTTTCTGCTACCTTTTTTTTATTTTTTTTTTATTTTGTGTACGTGTTTTAAACATAAATTTAATTTTCACTATCCTTAATTCACTCTATCTTGCACAGTTCTATTTTTGTAAAAAATTTGGTTTTAATAATAATTATTGATTATTGCATTTTGATTTCTATTACTGTTTATTTTTAATCTTCTTATACACTTGAATTTAAAATAAATAATCAAATGAGTTTATCAGAGATTTTAATTACCTCCCCAATGACACAAAAGAATGCGACAATATTATCAAATTAAATAAAAACTTTAGTATTTAAGTTTTAAATAACTTTAGACTTTGAAATTATTGTCTCGAAAGAAACCCTTAAAGTCCTGGATATAAACTCCCATAAAATTAATAATTGTAATGTGATGTATAGTGAGGGATCTGTTACATACTGCAATAATAGTTGGTAGCAATCACATTCTTTGATTTTTTTTTACTATACGGAGAATGGTCGCACTGCGCAGCTTTCTGAGTGCCTTTTAAAAGGAGATAGACAACTCCGCCATTTTGAACCCTTATTACGTGTTGCCTACATCTTGGCGCGATATTTTTAATAGGTGCGTTTTAATCATCCGCTTCTGCTTCGGAATTGTCGGTTTTCTTGTTTTAATCTGACAGGTTAAAACGACTAAACCGACAATTCCGGAAGCAGAAGCGGATGACTAAAAATACACCTGATATTTTGCTTGCTGCTGTCAGTGTCAGTGAATATTATTTTTGGAGTCACAGTTTATTGCTAAAGAATCAGTTAGCTCATTCGGAGCAGTTGAAAGTTCCAAAATAACATCCACTCCAGGGATACAAATTCAGGATATGCAGAAGACTGCTGTTTTATTATAGGCGGTTGTCATATATTGTATTATCCGAGTTGAGCAGTGTATAAACTGGAACATTGAGATCAAAAGTGGCGACGCAAAGTGAGCGATCTGATTCTTTAGCTATAAACTGTGGCATAGGAATCAAAATGGACGCGCCCTATGTTGGGCGTGTCGGAACTCTCTCTTGGACCGTATAGTAATCAAGGTATGTGTTTATTGCTCTATTGTGACTTCTTGTTCTCCTAGACGCTCGCTTTTCAAATCAAACGAACCTTTATTATAGGTGTTTCAACTCCCCTCAAATCCCATATAAAAACAAAAGACGATATGGCACCCAACAGAACGTAGTTCCAAAAATCCATCAAAGGTCGTTAGATGATGAGGCATACGTTTGACCATATTAAAAGCTAGATAAAGCATGTTTTAACATCAACATATATCCAACTTCAAGATCTGGCCACGGCATAAAAACAATCGGCAGGCCCACTCTCCGCTGATCGCATACAAATATTATACTAAGAATGTTGACCTTGACGACGCCATTCGGGGGTCTTAGTCAGGGTCAGATTAAAGCGTATTTAAAGATTTTGTAATAAAATAAGGTATTGATAGGCAGGATCGTATTAAAACAAAATAGCTTCACAGATTGCGCCAAATAATTAGATTGTTTTTATTGATGGTCTTAAAATTTCTATTAATATTTTTAAAGCCTTAAATATAACTTAGGACCGATTCCACCGTTGTGTTAAACGAAGTTTAAAATTACATTTTTACATTAACAATGTCATTTTAATCTCCGTTTAACACAACTGTGGAATCGACCCTTAATAACATATATTTATGGAAATCGGGGACAAGGAGCGTCAAATGTTATCTCGGAATTAATTAAATCTAAAAAAAAATTACAAACGCCGAATTTAGTGATAAATAATTCAAAATTGTGATGAAAAAATTATTTCAATTTTTGTTATTAAACATACAAAACTATTATTTGACATTTTTAAATTGCCAAAAATATCTTTATTTGCTTTTTTTGTATGCTTTGTAATAACAATACATGGAGCTTATATCCAAGTCTTCGTGTGTTAAGGCATATTGTGTACATACATCGCAACGTTGAATTTTAAGACATTCTTTTTATTAAAAATCCGCATATATAATAAAATTTTCTTAAAAAATATTAATATTTTGTGCATGCAATTCATTAATATGCTTGTTTATATTTACATTTTCGACAATATTGCCACCATTACACGCGATTTTGGAAAATGGCTCATCCTTACTAGTCCTACGAATTTCATGTTGCCTTACAAGTAAAGCATCCCCACCTGTTTTGCAGTTTTCAGTTCCAGAATGTAATAAATTTAAACAATGCAATTTGGACCGATGTAGGGTTTACACAGTTACCATCATGAAGGAAGGATAAGTAAGAGTTGCAGGTTCCTCACAGAAATTTGGCAGCATGTTTACCTTCAGCGACATATGGAATAGTTTTGTGCAATTAATACTCAGTCGGTAATATAGAAAGATGTAATGCTATTTTAGCTTAAAAATTGGCGGGCTTTTGAATTTACTTCGACAAAATATAAGAATTTTACATTTTTAATAGCACTGCTTAAAACACATGATTTTGATTGTGACTCATTACTAATTTACTACTTATAATTTCTTTAATGGCTAATTAAGATTTTCTTGCTTTTTGTAATGAAAAAACTTTAGATTTATCAAGATTATGAAGCTTTGTTATTTGCATATCTAGAATAATTATCAAAATGAATAACAGAATTAAATTTTTGTTAAGCATTCAATATTTGGGAATAACACAATTACGATTAATATTCATTTTTTTTTTCAGTAAAATTAATTATTTCATACAAAAAATTCTGCTTGTTGAAGAAAATTACAAGAAAAAGTTCCCTTTTAAAGTTATGAAGGAAAACCGATAGGAAAACTGTGACTTTTCTTCGTAAAATCAATAAGGTAATACAGATTTTTTTCTTCTGTCAATTTTAAGTTTCTTCATTTATTAAGACCATGTACACCTAACCTAACATATTAATATAGTAAACCTATTTTTATGTCAAACAGAATTTTTTTATAATGACTTTTTTCTTAAAATAAAAATAAAGATTTTTCCATTTTGTCAACTCCGTACGGGAGATGTTTAAAATATAACATTTTACTTTAAATCTTAATAATATACCTACATAAGTAAATATAAATTGACGCTAAACTTTACGTGATGTTAACTAGGCACTTACCTACATCTTACTAATAGCTTTATAACTGACAAACTGACTCATAAACTAGGATTTTTTTAAAAGTATACCATACATACCTAATAAGATCTTTAAGAAACCGAAAAAATTTTTTAATACAGTTTATTCATATAGTTTTTAGCTGCACAACTTTGCCCAGACATAGTAAAACACTTAAAAGTTAACAAATTAACACTGGAAAACAACTACTATATAAAAAGTGTCAAAAAATATCTATATTTCTAAAAAAATAACAATAACTACATAATACAAACATCACAAACAAACTAAATTTAAGATACACGCGACTGATTCCGAGCTGCTGCAACTTGTTTGTTTTTGTCGATATAAACGACGACAGTGACGCCACTGGCTTGATTGAGAGGTTGGACCCCAAAATGGCGGTGTGCGCGTAGATGTGCGCGTAGCGTTGCCGCCAAGACAAGTTAGCCTGCCGATTGTTTATTATGCCGTGATCTGGCCATACGTTGATTGGTCAATCATATGACAGGTTATCATACTAATGTTCATGCAGCATGACATATATTATATTCACGAACAAATATAATTGTATTTTATTTATAATTCTAATAATTTTGCAATATTATTTATTGTTGCTAGTTAAAGTAATGCTTTTTTATCTTTGTTGAGGTATTGTTAGTTAGTCGTAGTGGACGAACTCATAAAAAGACTAATATTTGCAGACATATACTGCCTAGGGTATGCCAATGGCCTGATGATCGTCGTAAGAGGTGAGATCGCAGGTACAATATTGGAGCGCGCACACAAACCGCTCTAAACATCGTTGATGAGGGGTGTAGAAATGAGAAACTAACAGTAAATCTTCACAAAAACAAAATAGTCAACTTTACAAAAAAAAATTGATAGAAATAAAGTCACCAGTTATAAAATGACTAAAGATTCTATTTGCTCAAAAGACCCACTATTTGGGAGTCATTTTTGATCACAGGTAAACATGGAATCAATATTTGCAAAAAGTCACCCAAAAGAGCATAATATCCTTGAACTTATATCTCGAAGGTTGTGTGAAAAAAATTGAGGATTACAACCGAAAATGTCCCTATGTAATAATGCCTATAACAACCTACGAGTGGTATAGCGGCCCAAGACTTCGCAAGCTGGAGTTATTCGACCACTCAACGGTATTCAATAGCAAGCATGCCTGAGTACCACAGGAGCCATGAGAACGACTCCAACAGCAATCTAGAAGTCATGCTAAACCTAACACCATTACATTGATTTACTCAATACGAAGCCAGGTCTATCACATACAGACTGCACAAAGGTTCATCAACCATAAGCAGTTTGCATGAACATGACTACAGCGAGCTATATAAAGAGTTTGAAAACGACTAAATAATGCGAATGCCTTCAAAAGAATTGTTTTCAAAGGTAATATAAAATAAATATATTAGACAGGAGAGCGTGGACAGGAGGACCTCCTATTCACGCAGAATTTATCTGGTATTCAGACAGCTCTAAAACCCTTGAAGGTTTAGTAGTAAGTATATACAGTACTAAGCCAAAGACAAGAATTTCACTGACTTAGGAAAACATGAGACAGTATTATTAATAAAAATAGTAGCAATACATCACTGCGCAAAAGATATATTAAGACACAAGGTAAAAGTAACAATCATTGTCATATACTCAGACAGTTAAGGGACGTTACCAGCACTTCTGGTACACTCACAACTTGTGTGGGAATATTTGGAAGCCCTACAATAGCTGGATAGTCAAAAGAGACTAACTAGGCCACAAATGATATAAGGGCAACGAAGAGACTTATTTACTTGCCCGAGAAGGATCAAAGGCTCTTATTGGTACAGAACCCTTCTG
The DNA here is from genome assembly GCA_927349885.1 of Psylliodes chrysocephalus. NCBI lineage: Eukaryota > Metazoa > Arthropoda > Insecta > Coleoptera > Chrysomelidae > Psylliodes > Psylliodes chrysocephalus. Next base: position 35,998,731 of record OV651823.1, read on the forward strand.
TGGTGTCACAAAGCAGTGGATGTTTCAAAATCGCAACAATAGTGGAAAAATTCACCAAGACAGAGACAGGCTCAAGAGTTCTCAAAAGGACCATCGCCTAAACTCACCGAGCATTTAATAAGTCCTAATAGGAAAAATACTAGAGTACTGGTAGGTCTATTTATAGAGCATTGTGGATTATCAGGAAAATCAGGCAACTGCAGAACACGAATTGTGCTACTACGAAAAGAATGGAGAATAAAAACAAAGGGCTACTAGCTACGCTGGAGAACTATTTCTTAATCTATGGATTAAAGACCGAATTAGACAAGATATTCTAAACAACGATTAAAGGATATCCATATTAGATCTGAGACGGTCGCGGCCCACGGTCCTAATTTAATCTAAGTTAAATTATTAATATGAAAAATAAAAGTTTATGTTTTTTGCTGGACGTATGCAGCGCACTTTCAAATGACTTTTCACGCCGGTCTAAGGAGTCCTATCCGCCCCTGGGTATCTATTCTTGAATCTCAGGGAGTAGAAATTTTGAGGGAAGAATGAGATAAAAATACAAATTTTGCGCGTTGCAGATAAAGAAACAAAACCTGGTTTCTATTCCCTCGAATTCAAGAATAGCTACCTGGAGGCAAAAGTCTGGTGATTCGGAGTCTGTCGATTTGAAAATCTTTCATGGTATACCCGATCACTCCCACGACAGCTGCCATTACAGAAACCAAGCACTAGCAATATATCAATGTGTTCATTAATGTGTACTCCACACCAGCCACAAAATGTTTAATATAACTCCTTCCAAGAGCTTTGAAGCGGTACAAAAAAAAAACAATATATAAAATGAGTACTATCGACAATTTTTACAGTTCTTTACTATATCTTTTAAAATTATTAAATTTTCTATTAGTAAAATTGACAACCGCCAACTTAGTTTTCTTGAAGCACTTTGTGATCTAAGTAATTTTGGCTCGATCGACTTATTTTGATCTTACTAATATACAGTAGCTCTATGGGTAACATGAGGTTAACTGAACAGTTAGGTTAACTGAACACTTGCGTACATCTGTCATGTCATTGTTGGTAATGGCCTCTACTTTTGGAAGTTCAGTGACTTGCTAACAGATGTCACTATAAGTTTATTAATAAATTCTAAAATATTACGAATAAAGCGATCATAACCTAAAATAATTTTAGTAGCGGCTATGTAAATTTTCGACCTCCCAGATTTTTTGTGCCACATGCCAAAATCAGTGATACACCCAAAATCTTAGTGGATAGAACTTGAGCGTGAGTACTTTACTATTGATTACCATTATTAAAACTATTGCTAAACCTTATGCTGCTTCGAAATTATTTGTTTATATTTTTTACATATACAACAGGTTATCTGGACACAAGTCACAACAGGTTAAATGAACAGGTGTCCAGTTAACCTGCAAATTGTAAATTAGCGATTTTCGTAATTTTTTGTTTGTTTTTCTTTTCAGAACCAATTGTTTCAGAATTATGCCACGCATCAGGGCACGCACGACCAACAACAGGTGATACTCTGCCGAACTAGTAAAGCAAGCAGTCCAAGAAGTTCTGGAAAAAGGTAGTTCGGTGAGAAGTGTTGCCATGACCCTAAATATACCCAGAATTACCTTGAAAAGATACGTCGATAAAGCTAGAGATAAAGACATAAATTCCATTAACTTTCGACCAAACAATGAGCATCTAATGGTTTTTTCGCAAGAAGAAGAAGAACTTGTTTTAAAGAAATATATTCAACATGCTTGCAATATTCACTACGGTTTATCAAACAAACAAACTCGCACTCTAGCCTACGAATACGCGGTGGCTAACAACAAAAGTGTTAAAGACAGTTGGATCAGAGAAAGTATGGTAGGAAGAGAATGGATGGTTAGCTTTATAAAGAGACACAAACTATCATTAAGAACTCCAGAACAGACCAGCATGAGTAGAGCAACAAGCTTCAACAAAACAAATGTTGAAGCTTTTTTCAAAAACCTTCTAGAGGTTAAACGAAATTTAACATCGAAAGCAAAGACATCTATAACTTGGATGAAACCGGAGCAACTACTGTTCACAAGCCGCCCAAAATACTAGCCACAACAGGCCAAAAAGCGTGGGCCAAATAACTTCTGCTGAACGAGGGACATTGGTTACAGTTGTGGGTATTATTGGCGCAACAGGCCATTACGTACCGCCGTTCTTTATATTCCCTCGTGTCCATTTTAAGGATAACATGTTACAAGGAACTCCACCTGGGACAGAAAGCGCCGCTACTCTATCTGGATGGATGAACAGCAGTTTATTTCTACCTGTTTTACAGCACTTTGCTCAGCATGAAAGACCGTCCAAAGAACACACGAAGTTGATCCTACTTGATAATCACTAAAGTCATTTGAGTATTGCTGCACTCAATTTCGCAAAAGAAAATGGCATAATTCTCCTAACTTTGCCCCCACACTGCAGCCACAAGCTTCAACCTCTTGACGTTGCAGTTTTCGGTCCATTTAAAAAGTTTTCTAATAATGCTTGTGACAGGTGGATGGTAAATCATCCTGGAAAGACGATTACAATATATGAAGTCGGTGGTCTCGTAGGAGAAGCTTTATTACAGTCTTTTACTCCAAAAAATATTTGCAGTGGATTCAGGGCCACCGGCATAGAACCATTTAATGCCGACATTTTTCCTAAAGAGGCTTTTTTATCATCGTATGTGACAGACAGACCAAACCCCGAACAATGTCAATTATCCCAACCCCAAACGGAAGAAATATCTGCCAAACCGTCACCAATGACAATAGAACCAACACCTGGTCCTTCAAACGAGAAATTAAACTTAAACCAAAACGAACAGTGTCCTGGAACTTCTAAACTAATAACACCTCAACAAATTCGTCCCTTTCCAAAAGCTGCTCCAAGAAAAATAGCAACTAGGCGTAAGATAGGAAAATCCTTGATTCTAACCAACACTCTCATCAAAGAAAGTCTAGAAGAAGAGGCTAAAAATCGTGAAGATAAGAAAAATAAACATAAAAAAGTAAATGAAACCAAAAGATATGCAGTAACGAAACGTATTTTGGAATCTAGCTTCTCTGCCAGCGAAGAAAATATAAGTTATCACGAAAGTTCAGATTCACCAGAGGATTTTGACGATTACAATGAGATATCGAGTGATGTTTTAGAGGGAGACTATATTATAGTAAAAGTTTTTGGAAAAACTGCTATAAACTTTCGACATTATGTTGCTAAAGTTCGTAAGCAAATGCTCAATGGCTATGACGTAACTTTTCTGAAACGTTATAACTCAACCAACAAATTTATAGATGAAAATTAAATGGGTTTCGTATCCAAAGAAGATGTTGTTTTGAAATTACAACCTACAATAAAAAGTAGCAGCGCTGCTTTGCAAACATGACATCATTTCCATTGATTTCAGTGATTTAAATTTCACAGTTTTTTAAAATTTTCTGTTATTTTAGCTAATAAATTTTTCCTTATGTTTCATTATTTTTTTCAAACCTCTTACTTATATATTTTTCAAGTATTTTATTAATATTTTAAAGATATGTTCAATTAAACTACCCATATGTTCAATTAAACTACCCATATGTTCAATTAACCTACCCATATGTTTCAGTTAACCTGCACATGGGGTTAACTGAACCATATTGCAGGAATGCAAAAAATAAAAAAAAAATAGGCTTCTTCTAATAAACTGTGTGTCAGCTTTTTTTTCCATTGTTATATGATCAAATTATATGCCCTAGACAAAATTTTGGTCTAAGCTTTCATACCGGAATATCAATTTAAAAATTTCCATCAGATGGTTCAGTTAACCCCATTTACCCTACATGGAATTTTAGGACACTCTGTGTAAAAAAAACAACTAGTTATTGTTTGTTTTCAGATCTTTATTAAAACAATTGACTTTAACAGAATTACAATACTTAAAAGTAAAATGTTAGTTACAGTTCTTGGAACCACTCGAACGGCTTTTTTATATAATAAATTAGTTACAATCTAATTGTATATTATGTATCTTTACTTTATTTCAACATGTTTAACACATTGTTTAATCTATATTTATTGGAATGTTGCAGGATATTGTCAAAAAATATCATCACTATGTGCTATAATTGGGTTGTTTTTAGTAAATCTATTTTAAACCCATTTGTACCATTAATTTATAGGATGGTTTAATGTGATGTTGAGTTTTTAAATAATAAGAGGTACTAGTTACAGTTTTTATAGTTAATTTCTCAAAACAGAAGACACTGGGACAACATAGAAAATCTAAAGATGTATCTTAGGAACGTAGATTTCTAATTAAAAAATAATTGTTGGACAATCTCTATGAATGGCAGGAAGAGGTACAGATAAAATAGTATAAATTTTAATTATTTGTATAATGGAAAATATGGAGAACTAAAATACTGTAAGTGAATTACCTAAAAAGTATTCCAAATATTAAAAAAAATAGAAGAGCCAGACCTAAAATGAGGTGGGAAGACGATGTATAAAAACAACCGGCACAAGACGGATGTACACATATAAATGAGGCCTTAAAGTGCCATGAAGAGGTTGTGAAGAAGTATAATAGATGAGATTCAAGAGAAAATAAAAATAGAATTTTTCGAGATAAAAATCAAGTGAAATTTAAATGTGGAGATATTGCTTTGTCTGTCAAATAAATATTTTTAACTAAATGGAAAATATTATGTCGAGGAGATACAAATAAATACAGGATGAACAAAAACTGTACCGTCATTTGGGGCGAAATTGATAACCGGGGGTGAGATTGATCTCCAAGTTGCATTTTCATAAATTTAAATCTAGCGCGCAATCTTACTGGCATTCATAACTTCCAGAACTTTCATAGGTAAGTCAAATTATGATCTAGTAGTGAATTAATTCACGGTATGCTACTATTTGTTGGAATTTCAAGACACGATATTCTATCAATCAGTACTTTCGTATAACGAAATGCGAGATTATTATTAAAGTTACTTGATATGGTCAGATTGATTGTAAATGGAGGGAAATTTTGCCCATTAATTTCAACATGTTTAGAGCATATTTTACAGGCACACTGATAGTGTTATTCTTTTCCAGTAAATAAATCATGCTACGACAATACAAAATTGGGTACATGAAGGTATGCAGATTATGACCCAGCAATATTAGAGGCAGCATTACAAAAAGTAACTGAAGATACCTGGTCTTTATGCCGTGCTTCAGCTGATTTGAAAATACCATTTGGCACTAAAAAAACGGGGGGACAAACCGTCTTCTCTGAAACTGAAGAAAAAGCTTTCGTCAAGTCTGCATCTTTGTGTCGGGAATGGGGCTTCCCGTTAAGTGTTTTGGATGTACGGAAGCAAGCCAAGATAGTAAAGGCCGCAATATAACAAGATTCAAGGACAACATGCCAAGACTGAGTTTATAACTTACTGGAAAATGAAATTAGTCAAAAAGTGGCCACGAATATAAAAGAATGTCTTGCAAATATTTCGCGGGAAACTATAGTTTAATATTTTGAAAATCTGCGCAAAACACTGAAAGATGTTCTCGCTTGTAACGTGTTTAACTATGATGAGACAAATTTACAGGATGACCCCGGCAAAAAGAAGATGCTTTTTCGCCGGGGCACAAAGTATCCAGAACGAGTGTGTAATTTTACGAAGACTGCTATAACTGTCATGATGTGCGGTTCCGCATCTGGGGTGTTATTACCCCCATACGTCATTTATAAGGCCGAGAAGCTTTGGCAACAATGGGTGAAACTGGGACCAAAAGGAGAACCCTGGTGCAAGGAGAAGTGCTGCAGTTCCAGGACACATCATGGATGGATGCAGAGATATTAACAGAATGGTTTGAGTCATCGTTTTTACCTTATGCAAAAAGGTTACCAGGACGTCAGGTTTTGATAATGGACAATCTTTCGTCGCATTTTACTAACATCGTTATATCGCAATGCCAAGAAAACGACATTGCTTTCGTCTGCTTACTCAAGAATTCTACCCACCTAACGCAGCCTTTAGACGTAGGATTTTTCCGACCATTTAAGATTGCATGGAGAAACGTGACTAACGAATTGGAAAACGACACATAAACAGCAAACGTCAATAGATAAGAAGGATTTTCCTCAACTGCTTGCTAACACTCTTGTCGAAATGGAGAAGAAATCTGATAACGCCATTAAGAATGACCTCATTAGCTCATTTCAGGCAACCGGAATCGTACCTATGGACCCTGAGCGAGTTTTGCGCTAAACACCAGATCATGAAGGTAATACCGTTGCCGATATCAATAATACCCTTTTAAATTATTTACAACAACAACGATTCTCAGCAGCACCCTCAAGAAAAAATGTAAAACGCTAGAAGCTTATCGAGGAGCCTGCAAAAAGTGTTACAGCAAACAACGATAGTTCTAGCGATTCAGATGTTCAAGAACCAGTAACTAACGACAGTTAAGACGATTAACCCTTTGAAGACGTACAAGAGGTTGTGCGTCAAGAAAGTGAATATTTTGAACCGCGAAATGAAGATATTGAAATTGGAAAATGTATGCTAGTAACGGTCATGGAAGGATCTAGAAAGAAGACAGTTTACCGCTACACGGCAGTTTTAGTTTTGACAACGGAAAACCAGAGATTGAACTCCTGAGGATGAAGTCTTCTGACAAGACAAGAAAATTATTTACCCCCCAACCCGACGATAAATTTGTGGCGGATATGGAAGACTTATAGCTATTTTGCCTGCTCCTACCATTAATAATTTTAACGGAAAAGTGACTTATTCATTCGAAAAGAAAATCGACGTCGACGAAATGTAAGAATCCTCCGCATTCTGTTATACAGTTGCAACATAATATTAAGTTGTATAGAGCAGTATTTTCTTTGTAATTAAGCTAGAAAATAAAATTTTATTTTGAAAATTTAGCTATATAAATTGTTTATTTTGTTGTTGCATCACTAATTTGCTTGATCAATCTCACCCGCACTGAACAATCTTGCCCCGAACAATGAAAACTTGCATAACTTTTAAACCATAAGAAAGAATCATATTGGGGTGAGATTTATCAGTTTGTATGGAGCTCCCTGCTTATTCACGTGAAATACTTTTTTATGATCAATTTCCCCCCAAACGACGGTAATCATCTCAAAGCAAACAAAAATATATAAGAACAAAAAACGGGCAAAAAAAATAAGAACCTGCGTTCGATAATAGAAGAAGCAATAAATCTTGAAAGATGAGGATTTGCAGAAGCTCAGAAAGAGGTCAAGCCAGAAACAAACATAATGAGACAAAAATTAGAAGAAAGACAACATAATAAGTTTGTTTGAAGAAAGAATAGCGAATATCACAAAAAGAAAGACCAATGGAAAACTGAAAGCAATTATAGAGGAGAAGGTGTAAATATGGAATATGCATGTAATATGGAATACCTCGGTTTTGACTAAACCAAATGCCGCCCCCTATCGAAAACCGACTAAACTTATGCTTGTTTGCCATCTTTATTGTAGGCGATCTACCCCACGCCATTTTAGTATGGTTTTGGTTCTTGAGGTGTGCACATGTGAATTTCGCGTCCTGAAAAGTTTAACACGTAGGTAAGTGAATATGCAAGCCTAATTTTTTTTATTTGCATGTTTTTATTTCAATATTTGTTACGATGCCACTGTATTTAAACTAAAGTTTAAGATGACGTTGCATTTGTTTAGTTTTTTGTTATGATAGCCTAGATCTAACCTGAAATAGTGGTGACATGGGTTGTTGGTAATATGGAATACTAGTATTCCATATTTACACCACGTTTTTTTTAGGATGCCACGAAAAACTGAACGTCCGTCTTGAAATAATAAAAGAAAGCAATACAAGGATTAAGACATGGCTAGGGCCATCCAGGCAGTGCGAGAAAAAACAATGGGATATCTCAAGGCATCCAAAACCTATAGGGTTCCTCGTACAACGCTCTTTCGTCTGAGTCAAATTAATACAGTTTCACCAGATAAGGCTGAAGTAACCAAGCTTGGAAGAAAATGTGTTTTGGGACCAGAGCTAAAGAAGCTACTAGTTGATTACATTTTAAAAATGGAGTCCAAATTTTACGGGCTCACAATGACAGCGAATGGCTCATCAGTTGGATATAAGGAATAAAATCAAACACCCATTTTCTACATCTAGATTAGCAGGCAGAGCAAAGCGACATCCAAAATAGTCAATAAGGAAGCCAACGGGGACATCATTAGCCAGAGCTGCAGGTTTTTGTAAAGAAATAGTTGCCGGCTTTTTTGACCTCCTTGAAAAGCAAATGCCCTATTCCCCGAACAACGTTTATAATATAGACGAATCAGGGTTAACAATTGTCCAAAGTAAAGTATCGTCAGTAATAGGGCTGAAAGGCAAACGTCAAGTTGCTTCATTAACATCAGCAGAGAGAGGGGCTTTGATTACAGTTATTTCTTGTATGAGTGCTGCTAGAAACTTTGTTCCTCCCTTGGTTATTTTTCCTAGGAAAAATATGAACATTCAGCTCATAAAGGGAGCTCCGTAGGAATTGCACATCCATCCGGTTTGGTACAGTCCCATATTTTCACCCAGTGGTTCCGTCACTTTATCTAGTACACTAAACCAACTGAAGAAACCTCCCTTCTGTTAATCCTTGACGGCCATTACAGCAACACGCGCAATATCGACGTTATCGACCTTGCAAGGGAAAACTATGTTAACATTTTATGTCTGCCTCCTCACTCGACGCACAAGCTCCAGCCTTTGGATAAGTCATTTATGGGACCATTAAAAGTTTATTATAGTGAAGAAATTCGTATTTGGATCCGTCAAAACCAACGGGCTCTTAGTCCTTTTGATATAATGGAGTTATTTGGTAGAGCTTATGAAAAAGTTCAGACTTACATAACAGCGGCTAATGGTTTTCGCACCACTGGTATTTACCCTTTTAACAGGAATGTTTTTTCCGAAGCTGACTTCATTGCTGCGAAACAAGAAGCAGCGAAAAGAGGAATTACCATTAACATTCAAGAAGTCAAAACAACAAAAGCTTCTACTACCCCTATCGATAAACCTTCATGCGAAGACAATGCACCTGGACGAATTCAAGCTGTTAACCAAGATTAAGATGAAGATGACCAAGACCAAGACCAAGATGAAGATGAACAAGGCCAAGATGAAACCGTAGATTCAACCCAGAAGTTTGTTTCACCATTCGAAATATCTCCAGTCCCAAACACATTCCGTAAAAAAACCAGTGTTTAAGATAATTACACATTTGATTTTACATTTTGGTGTCTAATTGTCTAAAGTACCTTTTCCCTTAATTTGGTTTAAATCTATTCACTAACAAATATTTTTTTATGTACCAAACAAAACGGTATTCCATATTTGCACCTTTTCCTCTACTATTTAAATCTGATCCTGTTCAGGTAACCACGACCTTTCAAGAAGTAATAGAAGTTTCAAAAAAGGAATAAATACATTTAGATCTCTTTTTTAAATTATTATACCAGAAAAAAGAAAAAACTAATATATTTATTAATGATTATGATGATATATAAGCAGACGAGGAAGCAGTATAAACCATTAAAACTATTATATCATGGAATTATGGTTGTAGGAAGATATATTAATAAAGAGGAAAGGAAAAAAATGGCATTAAATAATAAATGTGGAATATTAAGGTGTAAAGTACTAATATTTTCTGAAATTGGGAGATTACTATTTCACAAACCGATATTTTATATTTTTTGCTTTTAGCAATCCCTGTTTATACATTGATATAATCGAGTTGTCAGTTATGATGTGTATTTTTTTTTATGTAATAAAATTTACATACAATTGTTATTTAAAAAATGTAACAAGCACAAAATATGTTCGTAAATTCTGTTATCTCTTGTATGTCAATGGTAACAAATGGCTATCGTATGATCTTCTACAAGACGTGTTGATATTTTTAACATTACAAACATTTATACATTGTGACAATGTTTATCATTGATATAATTCTATTAAATATAGGCTATTCATTTTAATTGCCATAACAATAAGTCATACTCTACTATATTTTTTTAATACATAAATTCGTAATATACAATTTACATAGGGTGTTATGTTCAGTTTTTACAAAATTTAAGCAACTACAGTACAAATTTATTCATATTCTAACATAGTAAAGCTGAGTTTTTAATAATTACAGTAGAGCAAATATTAAGATCTTGCCAAGTCAATGATTCAATATAATGATAATGATATTTTGGATTGATATATTGTGCCGTCAAAGAAAGTAGCTTTCATTTTAAAAATTAGACATCTAAATGAGAAAAGAACCCCGCACAAATCTTATGGAAATTGGCTCCCGGTCAAATTGGTTGAAATTTGGATATATTGTTCGTTTCGGTTTCGGCATCCTGAGCAAAAGTCTCAATGGACACAAAGCTCAATTTTGCTTATTTTGGCTCCTACGGAGCTCCAAAGCTCCACGGATTGACCATTATTTATCACTTAAAAAGGCAATCTCCCCGAAAGTTTAGTATTTGCTGCGTTAAAGAAGAAGTACATTCTTATGTTTTTGGGGTCGCTGCATTCAAATCCAATGCCAATATAATAATATTAACAGTCAACTAGCTGTCAAACAACAAGCAATAATCAAAATTGAAAAATCCACAAGTAAATATCTGTTTTTGAGGCAGTTGAGTTCAAAACTGATATCAGCAACTCGATATTGACAGTTGAACTGTCAAGCAGTATGTTTCTGAGTTCAAAATTAATGTCAAAAAGACGATATTGATAGTGATCAGCTGTCAACTTATTGTCAAACAGCATGTGACAATCAAAATTATTAAAATCCACATGTAAACGTATGTTTTTGAGATCGTTAAATTCAAAACTGAAGGTAAGAAAAACGATATTTTAAAAACAAGTGAAGCTTGCTTACTGCCACCTCATTGTTCCTCTATCTTGACACATTATCATGCACAGTCAAATATTTAATTAATAGTAGTACTCAAACTTCAGTATCGTCTTTTTGGCATCAGATTATAATTAGGCAACCTTAAAGACATATGCTTACATCTCAATTGTATCAATTTAAATTGTTACATACTGTTTGACAGTTAGTTGACAGCTGTCAACTGTCAATATCCAGTTGTTAACAATAATTTTGAACTTACCAACCTAAAAAGCAGATATTTACATGGACTTTTATCAATTTTGATTAATGCTTGTGGCTTGACAGCTGTAAAATGTGAATATCGATTTTTACCATCAATTCTAAACGTATCAACCTCGAAGACATATATTTACATATGGACTTTATCAATTTTGATTGTCACATGCTGTTTGACAGTTAGTTGACAGCTGTTAACTGTCAATATTGTCTTTTTGACATCAGTTTTGAACTCAGCAACCTCAAAGATATCTATTTACTTCTGAATTTTGTCAATTTTAATTGTCACATACTGTTTGACAGTTAGTTGACTGCTGTCAACTGTCAATATCGAGTTGTTAACATCAGTTTTGAACTTTCGGGGAGATTGCCTTTTTAAGTAGTAAATAATGGTCAATCCGAGGAACTTTGGAGCTCCGTAGGAGCCAAAATAAGCAAAATTGAGTTTTGTGTCCATTAAAACTTTTGCTCAGGATACCGAAACGAACAACATATCCAAATTTTAGCCAATTAGACCGGGAGCCAATTAGACCGGGAGCCAATTTCCATAAGATTTATGCGGGGTTCTTTAGTTACTGTACCATATGACGCTGTTTCGATCAATACGCTATATTATAGTGATGTAATTTGCATTCCAATGACAATTACAGTGACAGTAGAAGGTATAGGATATAAGTATGCTGCATTGTCCGAGTTAGGTGAAATGTATGATATATAATATGATCTATTATACCTATAATGTATAATTGCAATGTTTATATCTTGCATTTTTTTTAATAAGAAAACATAAAAATATTTTTTTTGTAAAGATAAATTATTTGTGGCAAAGTCGCGCCCATTGTTGTTTGTTTTAGGTCTTAAAATCAATATTTTACATGTATGTTTCGCTCTCTCTCTCTCTGAGCATTATCTCTCTGATTAAAATTAGAGTTGTGTGATCTTTTTATATTTAAAGTTTACTCTACTGTAATTTTTGCATTTTTTCATCAGCAGTATAATATATAAATAGTTATATGCTATTTTAAATAATAAATAAATTTATGAAATGCCTTGTAGAATTTAATTGAAAGAGTTTATGAACATGGATTATTATAGTTGAATATTAAATACATTATAAGATTTTGTAAGATACTCTACTTACTGCGTTTTAGTATATGTTATCATCAAAACTGTGCTTGAGAAGAAGAGTAACTTCCAAAAACTTATTTTTTCCAATTTTGAACAATAATATACAGTACGGATGTAAATAAGTAATGTATCTTCTATTGTCTTTGTTAACAACAGTATTAACAAAAAGATACGCATTAACTGGAATTAAGATTAGGTAGTACCATAGATGGTAGTACTTTTTAATATACTTAGATTAGCATGTATCAAATATAATAAGGGTATAAAATGAACGTGTTATGTATAGTATGATGGGAAAAATTGAATTGAACCTATTCGGGTAAATTTAGAAGTTGCATCTACCTACAAGATTGGTGAGTTTATAAGGTTGGTACTTGCTCATAGACAGTTGGACACTGTTGAGGTTCAATTGAGGTGAAAACCAAAATAAATAAAACAAAAAAAGATGCTACTATTAATCGTGATATTGTCACGATTCGTATAAATTCATATTTTTCCTAATTTTAATTAATTATTTAAATAACATAAAATACATAAAACTTTGTTTAATTATGTCAACAATTTGTTTTAAATAGCAATAATGTGCAAGGTTGGTTATTTAATAATTATTAAACATTAGTTTTAATAACAATAAACGATGAGAAAATGATAAAGGTAATGTCGAGGGGATGCACGAGGCTTTTTTCCACAGGGAACAGATCCTCCCCATAGGAGGTCCCCCTTGTAGGAGATTCCCTGTAGCAGCTCCAGCTTAGACCTTCATAGTCTAATTTAAAAGTCTATTTTGTATGTTGAAAAATTGCGTTTTAATAGTCGGGCAAGAGTTGTGACGTGTGCCCCAAATACTGATGAGTTGGTAAGTCTACGTTTTATGTATTGTGTACTTATTATTACTTAATATTATATTGAGCCTATAGTTGTGTATGTCGAGTTGAGACATATTTTATATAATCGTTGTAATTTTAATATTATATTTGTTTTGAGAAAACATTGTGTTTCCTTCAGCCCTTTTACAGAGACGTGTCAGGTTCTAACATCAAGAGTAGAACCCTTATGCAGTTAAGGGCTACGAAGCCAAGTTTAAGGCTAAATAGTGTTAATGTGACTGAGTCCCAAATTCATATATTTTGTTATGTAACCCCCGGGACATAGATAGTCCCACAATTATTTAAAACACGTAAATCGTGACACTTTTCTTTATAAAAACACGTATAACGTGACAATATATAAGAAAGAAGATTTGCTGGAAAAACAGATTTTTTAAAACTTTAAAGAATTACAGACTATACGTCAACAAATAGTCAAAATGACATATGTCCATATATCTGCCGGTAATAATCATTTCCAACTTCTGGTAATAAGAGTATAAGTTATTTGCGGCCAAACAAGGCAGTATTACACTAAGTACAAAATAGTATAAATATTCTATACAAATTAATTTAGTTTAAGTTGACTTATATTATTTGAACCTTTGCTACAAATAATATAAGTCTATTTTTACTATTGCGATCACTGCTTGTTATTGCAACTTGTACTCAAAGAACTTAACCTCTAAATTTTAGTTGTTTACTAAAAACATCGGGTGTCTTTCTTCCGTTATTTTTCTGGACGTGCAACTTTATAAAAAACTATATAGTATATTAGATGACCAAATTGAATAATTGAATGAGCTGGGCGAGAAAAATAGAGTTACTCTCACTTGGGTACTGGGACATAACGGGGTACAGGGTAACGAGATTGCAGATAGTCTTGCAAGGAAAGGGGCTCAAACACCCTTTGTAGGGCCTGAGCCGTTCTGCGGTATCAGCAGTAACGTAATATTAGGAGAGATTAAAAAAGAATTGGGCAGTAGAAGAACCGATAATTGGAACAATCTCTTGGGGCTGAGACAGGCCAAGATACTTCTGGGTGAACACAACCAGAAAAGATCGGAAGCCTGTATCTACCTGAGCAAGAACAGGCTACGTATTGTAACAGGGATCCATACCGGGCATTGCAGACTAAAAGGACACCTAAGTAAACTGAGAGTAGTAGAAGATAGTGAGTGCAGATTCTGCGAGGAGGAGGAGGACGAAATCTCCATTCACATCCTAACTAAATGTGTAGCACTCCAGAATCGAAGAGCACTATATCAGGGGGGTTATCAAATAGAAGAGAGAGATTTACCTAACTTGAAGTCACTCCAAATCCTACACTTCCTTGAGAAAATAGGATGGGAAGGGTCGTTATAGGCATTGAGACATTTCCTTAGTGCATTGGGGACAGAAGGGGGTACAATAGATCTTTTAGGTCGCAGTATATTAACACCCCATTCCCAACATAACATAGATGACCAAAGATTTTTGAACTTTTATGTGGGGATCAGTATTAGTTTTTGATAATTTTTTTATTTTGTACATTTTTATACATTTAAACATTTATACATTGTAATCTATAACAAATTTTTCAATAATAATCTGATATTTCCTTTATAGAAGACCAACAAAATGCTGCAAACTGCTAAATTACCACTTGTCAATTACAATAAGATATATGTAACACATGTGAGATAGTCAAAATGAAAATTAGAATATCTAAAGAAGATTAAAATAAAAAGAGCGAGTTAGAACAAGCTTCACACCACGCAGAAGCTGATAAGGCATATAAAAAAAAAGAGATGAAAACCTTGCTGTCGGTGTTACATGTTTATTCATCAGCAATGTCTACAGACTTCAGTTGCCTTTTATATCTTACTTTCTACGAGAGTAGTGGAGGACAGGTAAGATGTTACATGCCTTTTTAGAAGTTACATCCCTTCCATCACAAGTATCGCATGTAATAATATACTCAGTTATAAGTAGATGCAAAATAAAAATTCACATGCAGCTGCCATGTTTATTATAGCATTGCCAAACTACACGAATTTGAAAACAGTAGATCATAAGTTTCTTATAAGTGAGAACACTCATTTAGAATGCGACGTAAACCATTACTTATTAAGAAAGAAAAAAAGAAGCTTCAAGTACCGATATCACATCCATATGATTTGTATCACCTAGTTCGTTCAGTTGGGAAGAAGAAAAAATTTGAAGTTACAGAATTAAGTAATCCCGATTTTCTTAATATTGTAGACCTGTTCTAAACAAATTTAAAACTTTGAAAAAATATAACGATAGTTTCGATACACCCGAGATCCTGGAATCATTTATTTCATGAATTATTTCGACGATGTTTTAATTCTTTAAATCTTATTTGTCGGGGCCAACCAATCACTAATTTATGTCCCAAAGCTTGTTACACATCTGTCATACCCATTTCAAAAGAAAATAAGATCGTATGTCCTTTTTATTACTAATTTGACCTACATTCCATGATTTTTTACAGAAAACTGAAAATAAGTCAAATGTCTGATACATAATATCCTGATTCAGAAAATTCAGATGAAGATAATGACCAGCCACATTTTTCATAATTTTTTTTTATATTATATTCCTTAATATGACTTAATATGTGATATTTATTTTTAAATACCTAGTTTTATAGTTATTATTTTTGTTTTTTTTTTGTTTAGTACAAGTCAGTATTTTTCTTGGCCAAAATAGAATAAGTCATGATTTTTCAATACCTTCTAAGTTGGATATTATTTTATATCAAATATATATTTCAAGTCAGTATCGCTGTTCCGGTAAAACAATGATGCAAGTGCAAAATTATGACATTTTTATTTTAACATGTCATTAGCTTCCAAATTAATCTCTCTATACTGTATAACAACGGTGTAATTTTATATCCACTCGCAGCTGCTAGTTTAAATTACTCCACAAATTTAAGTTTAATCGGACAGAAACTAAATTATATTACAATTGTTTTTGGTTGACAATATAGAAATTGTTAAGGATAATAGATAAAATATAATGTAAAAGGATTTTAGATTACTTTAATATAACTTAATAAAAGGATTATAAAAACAAAAGTACTTAAAAAAATCCAGATAAAAAAAGTCTATTGAAATTAAATACAGTATACGTTGGCCTTATCACCAATCTATGTTTGTTTATAAAATTTTCTTTAAGCAAATTTTTACTGAATAAAGTGCCGTTGCTTAAAAATAACTCTGTCTACTGTCCTTTGAATGAATGCCTTTAACTTTGTCGGTTGGTTTAAAATATAGAACATTACTAAAACTAAGAAAATTTAGTGAACGTACACCTAGATAGTTCTTAAATTATTTAAATATAAATTCCAATTTCAGTGTTTCTTGTCGACAGTGGTAGATTTACGCTTAGGTCCGTGAGGCGGCATAATTTGAAGGGCAGCAAAATTTTTGAAATACCAAAATTTTAGAAGCGAAAAAAGTATAGACAATTAAAAATTGGTTAACATTAGTTTTTATAAAAAATTTTCTATAGAATATATTATTATAATTTAATTCATTAATTTACTTCTCGATCTGTATGGGTAACATGTTAATTTTTTAATAAATCAATTATAGTCTTTATCGAGTAGTGTTCTTTAATTTCTGTACCTTTGGTAACATTAATCTCACGTGTATGAAGCGTTTTGAAATTACTAAATCTGAATAACTTCTCAATTTGTTTTTAGCATGTATTGAATATCATTTTGATATTCATTCAAAAGTTTCAGATCATTTTATGTTTATAAAAATAATTTTTCATGAAAACTAAATCCCGTCTTTTTCCATATTCAATATTCCTCACATTTGGTATTTTGGTATAATTGTAGATTCTACGCCTGATATTGCACGTGTCGATCAGCTTACTATAATTATCAGATATGTACGTGATAACGGTGAAATTGGTGAAAGGTTTCTAGAATATCTATTAAATATCGGCCATAGAACTAAAGATATTGAGGATGCTTTGTTAAAATATCTAGAAAATAATGGTTTGGACTGTCGTGGTTAATCCTATGATAATGCAAGCTATATGTCAAATCAATTAACCCTTTAGCAGATTACGTTCCTTGTGCTGCCCATTCTTTAAATTTGGTAGGATCATGTGCAGTTGAATCGGTAACAGAAGCAATCGACTTCTTTTTTACTTTGCAAGAACTATACAATTTCTATACTATATATACACATCGTTGGGAGATCTTGGTGCAACGTACACATTTAACAGAAAAGAGTCTTTCTCAATCTCGTTGGTCTGCTCGAGAATCTATGGCTCGAGATGATGCATGTTACGCAATAGAAAAAGATTGGCTTGCAATAATTGATGCACTGGAATTTATTGCCGAAAGCAGAGATGAGAAACCGACTACGCGAAAATTACAGCAATTAGTCAATGTTTGGAATGTAATTTTAGATCGTTTTAATGATACTAGTAAGAAGCTTCAAGAATCTCAAGCTGATTTATCATCCATTTTTCAGATCTATAGTTCTCTGGCTCTATTTATTTAAGACATAAGAGACAGACAATTTTCTGGAGTTCATTATTATCGTTATGATACTGGTCGCAAAAAAAACAAAAGAATTCAGCCTGATGAGTCACTGGTAAATGAATCAACACCTTTTTCTGGACAAGAAAATGTTCGCACAAATATTTATTACCCTATTCTAGACACTCTGAGTGTACAATTGGCCGGGCGTAAAAGTGCATATTATGAAAAGCTTTACGAAAATTTCAATTTTTTTGATGATTTATCTGAAACGAATTAAAAAAATCTTGCTAATAAACTAGTCATTAAGTATCCTGACAATTTGGAAGAGACGTTAGGCAATGAATGTATTCATTTACATTGTCAACTCAAAGATTCCTTAGCAAATACGAAAAATATGCAATGTATTGTATTTACGGAGTCTTCGAGATGTTTTTGAGTATTCCGGCTACAAATTGTTCAGGAGAAAGATCTTTTAACACTCTAAAAAGGGTAAAAACTAATTTACGCGCAAGCATGGCCCAAGATAGACTTAATGCTCTTGCATTACTGTCTATTGAAGCTCAACTAGTCCAAGAAATTAATTATGACGATATAATCGACGTTTTTGCGCGGACCAAAGGCAGGAAAAATAAATTTTCAAACTGATTAATATTAAAACAAATATTTATTATTTATCTGTCTAAAATTTATAACTTATTTATCTGTCATGTTTATTAGTTATATTTAAAAAATTATATTTCAATAAATAAAGTTATTTAAAAAAAAATATTGGAACAACATTAATGAAATTCATTTTATCAAAAAGGGGCGGCGCATCGAACGGGGCCTAGGGTGGCAGCAAACCTAAATCCGTCACTGCTTGTCGATCTATATTAATATTAAAATAAGCAACAGGTAAAATATGTATATACAATTAATTATTATAATAATTCTAATAATATAAATACCAATTTGTCTAGGCAAAAACAAATATTGTTTTAAAAAGTTTAATAAAATGTTTTTATGAACAAAATTATTGACATAATAATTTTTAAATTTAATAAATTGATCTTATTTCATTAAATTATTTGATAACTAATTTAACAGTTTCAAGAAAAGTATTATTTACATCCATGCTGTAGATTATGTATTAAAAATTTCACTTGCATAAATAAATATTTAAAATATGTATTATGCATTGTTCAAGTTTTAATTTATATATTCAAAGATAAAATAAAAATATAAACTTTTATCTGAATGGCACACACAATTAATAATAATAATTGTAACAATATTCGGAAAATATCACTTTGAGCAGGATTTTTTGAACTAAATATTAAGTAAGTAAATCAAATGTAAAATAAAAAATCTAAAACTAGGTAAGCAATTTTCGTTATTTATTATTATTCATTCGTTATTAACTATTAAATAAAAATCAAAACACGATTAGTAACTAACTACATTAACTATGTCTAGAGTTTTGGAGGTATTTTCAATTCAGAACATACTTCTCTGGATTTCTTAACATCGTAATGCAAAAATTCATAAAAACGAATTATGAAAACAATAAGTGAAATAACCAAAAATCAGTCTTTAATATACTTATAAATGTATGTATAGATATTAATAGTCCTATAAAGTATTAAACAATACCCGTATTCCACGTGAGTACATTGACGTCATCAGTTGACTAAAAGAAAGATTATTAACTTCAATAGAAATCCTACAACAATTTGAGTTGTTTAACCAGATCACATGGAATACGGGTATTGTTAAAGACTCGTTACAAATAAACATAAATTAGATGAATAAAATTAAAAAATTATAAATTTTTAATATTAAATCAATCGTTTCCTTCATTTGAAATAAAAATTAATAGACAGTGAAATATTTGTGAATCTTCTGGTTTAAGAAATATACATTGTGTTCCATATTGCCATAAAATAAATATAAATCTTTACCTACACGACTATTCCCTCGGAATATTGTGTCTAATTGGTACATAGTAACAAATACATTTTTTGGTAACCTATTGAGTCAATAAGGAGCATTTTAAAAAGTATTTCGAATTATTCAGATTTATCCAAAACGCTTTAGTATATTAAAGTTACGTTTTTTGATATTCAACAAAAAGAAGGTTATGAAAAAAATATGATGCCCGAATAATCCCTGAAGCTCTGGATTTCCATTTTTTCGGTAAATTATTGATGTAAAAACGAAATGTTCGGATGTTGTAACTTGTAAATATGAATAACTAGCTTAATTTTAATATAAATCTCAGTAAAAATTAAACCCAAGTCTTTGGTTTTCTCTACAAACAAGCACGTTTTTTTGCCATTTTTCCCTTGGTTGGTTTTGACCCTTTAGTGGTGTCAAACTAGCATTATACCTATAACTTTTTGCGGAGAAGTTGGATCGACATGCGGTTTTCTTTAAAATTTTCTAAAAATGATCAGTAACAAAACGTACATCTAACCTCTGTACGCTCGGATATTTATAATTATTTATTTAACAAAATGGACAATTTTCTGTAGGGGTTGACGAGAATATGGAAAACATGACTGGCCGTTCAAGAAAAAGGTCTGGGAAATTTTCTCGGGCCGGTTTTCGCAGGCGCCCATCATCTTGTTGATGCCAAAACTATTGTTTATTGTTAAATTGTTGTAAACTCGTTAATTAATAAATTGATATCTCTGCTCCCAAAATCATTTCAGCCCTCGATTTTTTTCCAAAAACTCTGGGTCCCCGGCGAGCAGCATGAGGGCTGAAATGACTTTGGGAGCAGATATATCAATTTGTTAATTAGCGAGTTTACAACAATTTAACAATAAACAATAGTTTTGACATTAACAAGATGATGGGCGCCTTCGAAAACCAGCCCGACAAAATTTGCCAGACCTTTTTGTTGAACGGCCAGTCACGTTTTTCATATTCTCGTCAACTCCCACAGAAAATTGTCCATTTTGTTAAATAAATAATTATAAATATCCGAGCGTACAGAGATTAGATGTACGTTTTGTTACTGATAATTTTTAGAAAATTTTAAAGAAAACCGCATGTCAATCCGACTTCTCCGCAAAAAGTTACTGGTTTTCATTATTTTCATGCTAGTTTGACGCCACTACTTACATTAAAAGAAGAGTCTGTATCGATGTAGTCAGAATGGATTTATGTATTACAACATAAATTCATTTTATAATAGTAGATTTAATATCTACTATTTCATTATAGTATAAGTTTCAAGAGTATCATAAACTAAAATAAAAATAAATGAACCTGATTAAATATTCTTAACTAGTTCCAAATTAAATACCTACATTTATTATTGAAAAATAATGTACATCATTTTTTGTGAATTAACTATTGGTTAGGTATAATTTTTGAGTAATTATTCCAAAATATACTTTCGGCACTAGAGATTATTGTAATAGTGACGAAATTCACGTTTTCTTGTAGGAGGATCCGTAGCAGTCATTCCGATAACGTGTTGAACACGAGGCTGAAAATTTGTAGATTTATAATTTAACTCTCGCCGTACCAAAAATGGGTCAGTGATGACCCGAAATCTAATTTTTCTAATTTTTTCCAGAGATATTCTGTGAATTCTCTTAATTTATGACAAGAATATTGCCTTTGGAATGAATTTTCCAAAAAAGCAATTTTTCCCCGGAAAACTGTCATTGGGTCACAAACGACCCGCTTTTGGGAAACAGTGGTATACGTTAAAACTTAAAACTCTCCAATTCGACAAGCTGTAGCATGCTTTCTTTCCCGTTTTTTTGCACGTGTTCGAAATTTCTCACTTTGGCCTTCAGTCTGCAAAAAAACTCAGTCCAGTCTATTTTTTTGTAAATAAGCAATAGTGAAGTGCGATGTGGTCTAACAAAAAGGGTCTATCCGATAAGAACCTCTATGAAATCCTGACACAGTCTGTAGATGACGAGTTTGAAGAATAAATACCTTTGTAGCAGGCATTTAGTGATTTCTCAGATGTTTAGGACGTAGAAGCTGAGAGACTTAAGGGCAGTGTTTCATCAGAAGAAGATGAAGAAGTTCAATAATTACCGGATTCGCCAGAAGACGAAACAATGAGCAATAGGTAGTCGTACGATGTAGGTAATCGTACTTGGTAAACTGTAGCACCTAAAACAGAAAAATCCAGATCATGCAATATCTTGCAAGAAAGCAAAGGTCTCACAGATACAAGTAAGAATGTGAATTCTATTACTGACTGTTTCAAGCTGTTCTTTTCTGAAGACTTGTTAGATATCATTATAAAATACACAAACAGAAATGCTAATGACTTCAAGAAGACCTATAATGAAAGCCATGAAGACAGGATGAAGTCATGGATTGAGGTGGACACTACAGAAATGTTTGCTTTCTTAGGAATTTGTAACCTCACCGGTAGATTTCGTAAATCAAGAGAAAGTTTACGAGATTGATGGTTGACTACAAGCAATGCTTTCACAAGACCCATTTATCAGGCCACTATGTCGAGAAACAGGTTTTCGCTCATTCTACGTCACCTCCGTTTTGATGACCTATCTACAAGAGCTGAGAGAAAGAAGCAACATAAGCTTGCTCTGACTCGTGAGATTATCGATATATTTGCCAATAATTACAAAACATCTTACAAGCCTTTTAGTCCAGTAACTAAAGGGACCAACCTGTCATTAAGTCGGTCCAGATTTCCGTTGTGGCTCAACTCTTAGGTCTCGGCGGTCGCTTCCAAGGTCGAAAACTTTTACCAACTCTGCTGCGTCGGACAGGGCCCAAAATGGACCCTAAAACTGGCTTCCCGCCAATATCTTTCAGAATATGCAAATTAGAGAATTTTTGTTTAGATAAAAAAGAAAGATCTTATCATTATCTACAAAAATGGTCCCTATCATTTTTGTCGGGAATTCGACAGGTTTCGGGATATCCGCAATTAAAAGTCCCTCGTTCAGCCCCTGCTTTATCTTTATAGCAATGCTGATTAGCTTGTAAACGGGTAGACAAATTATTTCAGAACTCAGTCAAAAATTGATATTTTTCGAGGATTCAAAGTTCATTACAATGGGAAAACCCATAGGTATCGATCCATGTGCCTTGAAGCCCGTTATTTCCTGTCAAGAACATTGAAAAAGGGGTCAAAGTTGCGTTTTCCCACTATTTTGGACCACTTTATAGTAATTCATTCATATTTTTTTTTCTTTTAATAGTTTTTTATCCCATTTTTGTTTTAAATGGGACATTGAGATGTCTCGAATGATCTCAGAATTTTTTTCCAGTATCTTCCTGACGTTTTAAAACAAAATTGATTTGTTTATTTGCATTATTCATACGTTTTCGGAGTTCTAGAAATCTTTGAAACAAGCAGTAATTAAAAACTCATATTTTATTATATTGTTATTTAATGCATACCATTTTAAAGCTTAGAGTGTCTTCTTTTCGAATGTATTTTTTTTTTAATAAAGTTGCTCTATTTTCCAGAAATCGGGAAAATTGGTCACACCGGGGAAAACCGGACTTTTTTTTTAAATACTTCTGGTTCCCCGCTGTTCATTTTTTGAACATTAATACCCAGACCGAAGTGAAGCTGATATTCTCACCTTTCCATTTCTATCAATTGATAGCCGTATGTGAGCGTGGTTCTTAACTGTTTGTTAGAATTATCTCCCCCATTTTTACGCTTTCCGTCTGAGATCCATGATATTCCATTATAACCTAACCACGTGTACCCACGCGCCACACGCTCACCTTAATCATCTGCTTTTGTTGGTATACAATCACTGTTGTTTTTGGAGTCGTTATTGTCGGTTGTTATATATTTCTTTCGTATATTTAAAGAAAATTCACGATTCTGGGTTCGAGTAGTACAATAATAAACAATGATTACTTTTCTTTTCTATATTTAACACAAATGAGTTAAAGATTTGGGGTTGAGGTAAGTCTTTTGTTGCTATATCTATCACATAATTATTTCTACTGATATTTTTTTTTAGGTTAAAACAAACATAAAATAGAAAGCCCTTTAGATACAGAGCTTTTAGCGGCCCTTCTAGAAGATTTTCTTTACAAAGTGAGTGTAAATTACCAAAACAATTAATGGAATTAAGTGTAAAAGACAATTGATTATTTTAAATAAATTATATCTTTGAGTTTTAATTTTCCAACTTATGTCTAAGGATTATCTGTAACTTCCAGTGATCCACCGTATTTTCCCATTCAATGTGTACACAATTTCCTTTACCGTTTGACAGTACAGAGTGGATTCAAGGATTGTTCTGCAACTGAACATCCATAATACAGCAAGAGGCAATTTACTTAAAGTTATATCCTATGACTCTTGACATGAGTAACCTTACTAGGTAGCCAGAGGTAGGTATACCTTGACACGGTTATACTATACCTATTTAAATTGTAACTGAGCTATTTAAAAAACTAACAATAAAAGGCCTAAAATAATAATTTATTTTATGTAAAATGATGTAAGAATTATTATTTTAACTAATTTTATATCCAAACTATATTTTAAATCTACCTGTGGCGGTATGAGGCCAAATGTGGCTTCCAAAGAAGCGATATAAATAAAATCGAAAAAGTTATATGGATTTTTCTATCCTCAAAAGTGGAGTCTTGTTTATATGTTTCCTAAACAAAATAATCTTCCAAATAATACTTTTTCTTTGTGAAAAATCCCGGAAGAATTAGAGATGGATCGAGACCCAGAAGGGGTTGAAGGGGAGGAGAATGAAATAGCTGTCAAGACAGCAACATAGGGGTTGGAAAAACAGGGGAAGGGACGCGTGGAGGAGGGGAAGGAATAGTGCAAGAGCAAGACGATGAAGAGTATGATTCTGATGACATTGAATGGTTTAACGTATAATAAATTATAAGCATTGCTATGTATTTCGTATTTTCAACATGTTTTTCATAATAAAAGAAAATTTTCAGAAAATTTCTTATTTTTCTGAAATCCTGGACCTATATTGTTCCGATAGAAGTTGGCGAAAATTTTGCAAAAGACGCAGAAAATATAAAGGGTCTTTTCTGGTCAATATTCATCACACTCTAAAACTAATAACCCACTATTAGGCAAAGCGCCGGGATTTGAGACTGCCACATGAAAAAAAAAATTTGGCACTTTTCTATTAAATTTTGTAACGCAAATTACACAGAACATTCGGCAATATAGATGAGATACCCCAAGCGCTACTTTACAGAAAAAATCCCGTAGAATCCGCCAATAATTGTCAAAAGATCGATTGGTGCCCGGATTTCCATTCATAGGCCCCATAATTTAGTGAGCAGAGGTATGCCGCTGGCGCCATCTAAAATTGGTCTCCAAAGTCCAAAACATGAAAATCAATGTATTCCCAACTCCCTCGAGTGGAAATTCAGTGAGAAACTAACATTTCTATTCAGTGCAAAATTTCGGGCTTTTTCGAAGGCCGTTTTTGTAAAAAATATTCGTCTTGCGAAAAAAATGACAGGGACCATTTTTGTAGATAATGATACGATCTTCTAAACAAAAATTGTCTAATTTGTGTATTTTGGCAGATATTAGCGGGATACCATTTTTTAGGACTTTAGGGGCCATTTTGAGCCCTTTTCGACCCAGCAGTGTTGGTAAAAGTTTTC
This sequence comes from Psylliodes chrysocephalus, assembly GCA_927349885.1. Classification (NCBI taxonomy): domain Eukaryota; kingdom Metazoa; phylum Arthropoda; class Insecta; order Coleoptera; family Chrysomelidae; genus Psylliodes; species Psylliodes chrysocephalus. Next base: position 36,024,036 of record OV651823.1, read on the forward strand.
GCCCTTAAAAGAAACCATCAAGACTTAAGAATTGAACAACAAAGGAAATCTGGACCGACTTAATGACAGCTTTGCATATTTTCAGGTCTTCAGTTACTGGACTAAAAGTAGTTTTTTGTTTAGTTTAATGGTAGTTTTCCTATACTTTACGGCCTTTATGAAAATTATATATTAAAAAAAATAACAATTTACTAAATAAGCAAACAACAGTTTAGTTTTTTTTTCTACAAAATAGCAACTTGATTAACTTTATGTAATATTTTGATAATAGTGTCTCAATTTTTATTCGTTTTTATTAAAATAAAAATAGAGGCATTCATGTAATTCTAGAAAAATTATTGTATTGGTTTTTTGTCGTACCATACATTTAAATTTTAGCACTTAACGGTCTTCTTCTGTATGAGGGCAGCATTATTTCCATACACATTTTTATATTTTTGTTCAACACCTTACTCGGATTGACTGCAGGCTCTCACACCATTGCCTAAATTTTATCTAAACCTGTATCAAAAATATTATATTACTTTGTTGTGGAACACACGGTATATTAACAAATAAATCACTGTTTCACTTTTAACTTAAAATTCAAATTTCTGAAGATTAAGTATTCAAGAGAAAGAAAAATAATTTGAATTCACTTTTGAAAACAAGGGTGTATTTTACAATGGCAGTTTGTACACCAGCCAATCTAAATGACTAATTTCAAAAGCTACAGAAGAAATCGATTTAAGAACAAAAAAATGGCAAACGCCCTAAAAAAATTAATTTTCTTTCCATTTAATATTCAAAGTTGTTCAATAATGATATAGTTTTTGGATGTAGTAAAAGTTTTTAAAAAGTAAAAATGTTCACAGGCGTTTCTATTATAAAAACAATTATTCATCTTCAAAGGGGCAAGATAAAGAATTAAAAACCATAAACAAAAATGTAGTGTTTTTACAATTTTTAATTTTTTACGCGTTTTGCCTTAATTTTTATTATATTACTATTTCTTACACAACTGTTAATATACTAATACAAAATTTTAGTAGTGGAGCTTAAAATATTAAATTGAGCCACTAATATGGTTATATACATAATTATTTATTGTATTAATCAAATGGCTTATATTAAATTATATTACTGTAAGAAATAGCAATCGTAACTATTTACAAAATATTTGGTAGAATTTTTTTTTTATTCAATAAACAATTTTATTTCCATAACAAACATTTTGTCGAACCCACAGATCATACCAAAATATATCCTTTCCTTCATCCAAATTACGTAAGTGGCTTATTATATAATCACAAAAGGAAAACAATCAATTTAGGTAACAGTTTTTTGTTATTATTATGAACACACAAAGCTTTCTTCAGCTGGATTTTTCTAAAAATCCGGTTTTCTCGTTCATTGTCTGCAAGTTTGGCAACACTGCTGCTGGTATCTCATTATCTTGCACATGTTCATCATCTTAACGTTTGGGCAAAACATGGAGTGGTCCTTACAAATTGGTTCTAAATTGTTGAAAACATATATTAATTAATAATTGGGTTATGTACAAATTATTATTGTTCAAGCTATTTTTTTCCTGAACGAGTCTAAAAACTGTATTTCTCTTATCAATCAGCACTCGCAAGTGACCAGTTGCAAAGCTGTGCCAACTATTTTTTACAGTTAACCCACCAAAGTTGTCAAATATGGACGTATTAGACCAGTGTCGATAATTTTTGAAACAAAAAAAAATGATAGAAGGATGAAATCCATTGTAAAAGGAAGAGAATATAACAAAAATAAAAGGAAAAATAATATACAGGCGATCTAAGGTCGGGAAGTGAATGGGGGGGGGGGGGTCCTTAAAGGTTAGAAAACGGTTTATCTTGATTTCCGGCAAAACTACAAGTCCTATGGAAAAAGTTAAGTGGCAATGTTGTAAGTAATAAAAAGATCTACAACTTTTGTTTTTACACTTTTTTCACATAACCTCAAATTTTATGTAAAAAATTGAAATAATCAAGTTTTTGGTTTCTTATTTTTATCTTTTGCAAAAACATTTTTTGTCACGAAATTTGGTGGAAATTTATGTCCCAAACACACTGTAATTTTTTTTATTTAAAATATTTATTTTTTCACCTTATTTTGTCTTAATATCGAAAAAGTACCCTAATTTTCAATGGTAAATTCTTCCGTCAAAATATCTGCTTTTTTAAAAATCTGATGTGTCCAACACATGACTTTCCTATCTAGTTATTATAGGCTTTTTCCGGTTATTTTGTACAACCTATTGCAGCATCTCTATAAATGTTTAGAGGATAAACTAAATATATATATTGTCCACATACATCTACCTCGAAACATTTTTCTATAGATATTCATGAAAAACGAAAATACTGAAAAATTAAAATTTCCTACAATTTTTTCATTACGGTCCATTTTAGAAAAATCATGTATAAACAAAAATTATAGAGATCGATATCGCAAACAACTTTTATTTCAAAAACTTTCATAAAATTCAGAATTTTGCACATTTTGTCAAATTTCTCGAATACGGACCATTTCAGGAAATTTTTACATAAAACAAAAATTATAGATAATATTATTAGAAGTAACTTTTATTTGAACAATTTTTTTCTCCAAACATTAATAACAGATATATTCCATAAAATATAAAAGTGGCCTCCCATAAAGTACCCCCCCAGATGTTCCGACTATGTCTAAAATCTAATCATTTCACGTCAGGCCGAAATAAACCTTAAGTTTAAAATTTAATGTTTTTTTCTTTATCCGTTTTTGAGTTTTCTTCAAAATTCTAAATTTACACATTTTCTCAAATATCTCAAATACGGTCCATTTTAGAGTAATTATGTATAGAATAAAAATTATAGAGAATTATATTACAAACAACTTTTATTTAAACAATTTTTATAAGAAATTATTTTTTTTACATTTTGTCAAATTTCTCGAATACGGACCATTTTAGGAAAATTTTGCATAGAACAAAAATTATAGATAATTATATTAAAAATAACTTTTATTTGAAGAATTTTCTTCTCCAAACGTAGATAACAGATATTCCATGAAATATAAAAATGACCACCTATAAAGTACCCCCCCAGATGTTCCGACTCTGCCCAAAATCTAATCAGCTCATTAGACGCTGGAACAAAGCTTAAGTTTGAAATTTGGTGTTTTTCCGTGTATCGGTTCATGAGTTATGCGTTATACAGACACACACACACACAGACAGACACACACACACACACACACACACACACACACACACACACACACACACACACACACACACACACACACACACACACACATACACACACACACACACACACACACACACACACACACACACACACACACAGACATCATCGCGAAAATAGTCAAAACGGATTCAGGGGACCTCAAAACGTAAAAATCCATCGAAAACTCGAGGTCGAAAAAAATCATGATTCCTATACTTTCCTTATATCTGTATACAGATAGGAAAGTAAAAAAAGGCGGTGGGTTTCTTGCTCGTTGAAATCTCTCATTTTTGATGGTGTGAAAAAATATATACATTACTATGGTAAATGTTCTCAGAAAATGCAAAGAAACGAAAAAATCGAATCTAAATTTTTTTTTAATCATTATGTACAATTTTGAGCTATTTATTAAAATTTACACCTTAATTACTCGAAAAACATAAGATTTCATGTTACATTGATAAACAAATAAATTGCAAATCGAAATATACTCTTTAATAAGACATCTACAATATTTTGAGAAAGTTGTAGGATCTTCTTTAACCCTTAACTAGTCCAGCGTCGTCTGACAGACTACGGGATACAAACAATTCTTTTTTATTGATTATTGGGACCCTCCCACAGGCAGGTCCTTATATCTGATCCTTTCCCAATTGTAGCTCGACAGGTAGCCATGTTTTTTATATAAGTTTTTGTTTACCTAACACTTTGACAATTTAATATTGCAATATAAAAGAATTTTTCTTTTTTTTTTTCTTGTAATTACTTACTTTCAAAACAACTTTATTTACATTATGTACATAGGTTTATAATAATACATCAATTATAATATATTGTAGAAGGATTTCTTCGCATACGTGCTCTTGAAGTTTCTCTTCTACACGTCAACAGGGACCTGGCCGATGGTATGACCGTATAATCAACGCGTATTATTTAAAATTTGTGTATGAGTGACCTCTCCTTACTGTAAAACAGTATTATAAGTCAATACTGACGAACTCATTTGAACAATATTGGAAAAGTTCGGATTTTTTGTTGAATTTAATTTTGTCTGTTTTTCCCTGAAAAACCGTTCGTAAAAAACAGGGTTGTCCTTGTTTGTAAGTACGTCTTTTGTTAGTTTATGTACATGAAAATTCAAATCACACGACTACACAGTAGCACCACGGCCCGATACAAACATCGCAGCAAGCCACGAAATTTTCGCACCGAGCGATGACGTCACAGTGCAGTCTTCCGTCCTACCAAAGTTGCTAACTAGTCGACGTTGTGATTTGAGTATTCAGTGGGGTTTTCGCTGCTAAGGTGGATGTATGTCTTCGTTTGAATTTATATTTTCATTATCCGTCTCTTGTATAGATCTTGAGTGCTTTGTGCAAACACCCATGGATTCTATTAACACCATCCCCTTGGTGCATAGACATTATGTCAGTTTTAAGGTCTGGGGGTAGACATTTAGAATAAAAGCCCTCTGACAGTCTAAGGATATGTTCTTTAATAGTTTCCATAGATGTTTGCTCATGCATTTCTCGAATTCTGGCATAACGGTCGTACCCCAATGCCAGTCGAAGACACCTGTTTTGTTGGATTTGTAATTTATTGAATTGCGTGTTGGACATTGAGCAGAAGACTGGACTTCCGTATAATAAAATCGGCCTTAATACTTGTTTGTATATGAGTAATTTATTCTTCGATGTTAACCCACTTCTCCTGTTTAGCAAAGGATATAGTGCTTTAATTGCGCCAACAGTTTTGGCGACTCTATCTTTGATATGTGGGCCAAATTTAAGCCTTCTATCAAGTATAAAACCCAGATATTTGACTTTATTTACAGTGTTAATAGTTTGATCGTCAACTTTTAATTTTGTAATGATACCCTCTGTGTACCTATGCGATAATAATAAACTCTCTGTTTTAGAGGTGTTTATCTTAATTTTATTTTCTTTGAAATAAGGTAAGACCGATCTATTTACATGGATGTCCAGCCTTCTTGTTGCAATTTCTGCAGATTCCGAGGTTTTAAAGATACAGGTGTCATCGGCGTACAAGGCCGTCTGTATACCATTAGTTCCCATGGGAAAATCATGAGTCATAATAGTATACAGGTGGGGCGCAAGTACCGAACCTTGAGGGACTCCCGCATGCGCAGTGTATGGTCCTTGTCTCGAACTATTGATTTTAACGTAGAATTTACGGTTAAGTAAGTATGTTTGAATTGTTTTTACAATGAAAACAGGGTAATCATTCATAAACATTTTGTGGATTAAACCATCGATCCAGACGGTGTCAAACGCCTTTGCAGCATCGAGAGCGACAAGTACTGTTTGCTTATTTTCATTAAATGCCTTTTTAGCATGGTGGGCAATACGCAGTACTTGCGCAATCGTACTGTGGCCAGCTTTGAAACCGTACTGTTCCGATGGAATAATAGGTTTGTCTAGTTCGTAAGTGTGTAATCTCGTGAGCAGGACACGATCTGTAATTTTGGCGATGCCGTTGAGAAGAGATATGGGGCGGTAGCTTCCAATATCAAATCTAGATTTGCCGTGCTTGTGTATTGGAACGACATTAGCAACTTTTAATGCGTCCGGATACCATTGGAGTTTGAGTATTGCGTTTATAATGTAGTGCAATTGTACAAAACATTTTTTTGATAGATTTTTTAATAGTTTGTTGTGTATATCGTCAGGTCCTGGGGCCCTCTTACTGGGTGACATTTTAACATTATTTATAATCTCTGAGGGAGATGTAAGTTGTTCTGGTGGAACATTTTGTATTGGCATGTTGCTAATATCTTTCACGATGTTAGATATTTCTTCCTGTTTGGGGTTATTAGCCTGCTCATTTTTGAAATTCTCCTGAAAGAATTCACCGAAAGCTGTACATTTTTGTTCGTCAGTTACGTAAGTATTGTCATTTTGTTTCAGTGTGGGAAGTGAAGAGAACGGCTTTCTGAACCGTCTCACCATTTTCCACACTGAATTGTCACGATTTTTCTTGTAATTTTTACCTTCACAATTTCTGTGCGGATTTTAGTTTTGGGTTAATTTTGTTTTTATGTTTATTTTTACATATTATTATTATTAAGTAATGTTTTTAACATCTATGTTAAATAAAAAAATTCATTTTGCCTATTTTATTTTTTTTGCCTCCGAAAAAAGTAGCCTCACAAACTACGTCGGACCAGTTACGTTACTGTAGAGTGCCGGACTAGTTCAGGTTTAAATTATATGCGTAGATGCCTATTTATTGCTATTTTAAGATAACTAACTGAGTGACCTACGGAAAATTTTAGCTCATCAAAATGTATTTCATTTTATAATTAAGGCCTCTATAGGAATTGCCAGAGATACTAATAAAACTGTCATTATTGTAGGTCAAGGATATTGATCTTTTGGTCCTTTTGAATCAATTAAATTCAAATAATCATTACATTTATTTTCTCAAGCCAGGTTCTGGAAATCTATTTTTCACATCTAATAGTTTCAAATATGAATCCTTCAAAAATATCTTTGCATTTCTGCATTGTTTTTCTGGTTGTGATCCAGCATCTGGATTTGCCGGAAAAGGAAAGAAAACTATCGTAAATTCATTATTAGGGGATAAAAATTTGTCAAATATGACCAATATTTTTTATAGAAAAGATGCAAACAAAAAAGATATCAAAAAAATGGATTACAATCATTCAAATCCATTAATAATAACACTGAATCAATTAGGATTTCGAAAATATCAATTGGCAAAAATTAAATCATCTTTCATATTGACAAATCTCCCACCCATAGAAGGTACAGCAGAACAACATTGTTACAGGGATATTTACAGAAAAGGAAATATTGCTCAAAACTATTTGGCTGCAGCTGTGAAACTGGATGTAACAGTTTAAAATGTGGCTACTGAAAATATTGTATAAAATGCACAAATTTATGCTTAAATTGGCATGGTTCTAAAAATGCTCCAATGTGGAAGAAAAAACTAACGAGGAAGTTAATGATTCAAACGAAATTGTGGATAAAGAACCAATGCAGACTGGAAATAGTATTAGAGACGAAGACGTTGATGGTCTTGATAATTTAGAAGATTTATTTATTTATTTATTTATTTATTTATAATACAATACTCTACTGGTCATAAATCCCGGAGCAGTGTGGAGCTGGGATATATACCAGAAGCATGGAGAAGGGCCAGAGTCACCTTTATTCCAAAAGTAGGGAAAAGGGATACCACACATCCTAAATCTTTCCGTCCAATCAGCCTCACATCCTTTGTATTAAAAACAATGGAGAAGGCTGTTGATAACTATATCAGAACAGAAGTCCTGGAGAGGGTGCCACTCCACCACAGCCAACACGCGTACCGAGCAGGAAGATCTACAGAAACTGCCCTGGTACAGTTGACTGATGTAATCCAGGATGCACTGACAAACAAAGAAACGGTCGTGTGTGCCTTTCTAGATATAGAAGGAGCTTTTGACAACACGCCACACGAATCTGTAAAAAGAGCACTTGCATACAGAGGAGTAGATAAAATCACATCCAGATGGATGGCTCAGCTGTTATCTTCGAGAACTGCAGAGACACAGATAGGGCAGGACACCATCTCCATCTGCACAACCAGAGGATGTCCACAAGGAGGAGTTCTATCCCCACTAATGTGGAGCCTAATCGTAGACGAACTTCTATGCAGATTGACTGACCTCGGCATACCCTGTCAAGGTTATGCCGACGACATAGTCATATTTGCTAGTGGCAAGTTTAGTAATATCCTGTGTGATATAGTCCAAAGGGGACTAGAACATACCAAAAGATGGTGCCGTGAAGTGGGACTTAGTATAAACCCTACAAAAACAACACTAGTAGCCTTTTCAAGGAAAAGGAAACTTAATCTCAAAACCGTTAAATTAGACGGGATAGATATAGAATGGAAAAATGACGTCAAATATCTAGGCCTAACCCTGGACAACAAACTTCTCTGGAACACACATGAGAAGGAAGTAGTAAATAAGGCCACAAAAGCCCTAATGGTATGCAGAAACATGGCGGGTAAACGATGGAGATGTAACCCAAACATTCTGCGATGGATGTATACTGCAATAGTGAGACCAATCATCACTTACGGGGCTATAGCCTGGAGTAACAGAACTAGTTTAGTTACTACGAGAGCTAATATCTCAAAAGTACAAAGACTAGCCTGTGTTTGCATTACTGGTGCAATGAGAACCTGTCCTACGGTCGCAATGGAGTAACAGAACTAGTTTAGTTACTACGAGAGCTAATATCTCAAAAGTACAAAGACTAGCCTGTGTTTGCATTACTGGTGCAATGAGAACCTGTCCTACGGTCGCAATGGAGGTGATCTTAAACATCACCCCTCTACATTTGATGATAGAGAATGTGGCAAAAAGGACACGATATAGAATGATCAGGAACGGAGTAATCAGACGAAAGTCTACTTGTTTCAGGACTAAAGATACCTGGGACATGCCCCAGGATGAAATGCAAAAGAAGTACAGTTTTGTGAAAAACTTCAAAACCACAGAGCTGGGCTGCAAGAAAGAATGAAGCCAAGAATCCATCGCGCTTGCAACCGAAAGACGTGCTATTCAGTGGTACACGGACGGTTCCAAAACCATAGAAGGAACTGGAATAGGAGTGTATGGGCCGAGAACCAAGCACTCCGAAAGCTTGGGAAAATACCCAAGCATCTTCCAGGCGGGAATTCACGCCATCGAGAAGTGTATCCAGTTTAACATCGAGAGAAACTATCATAGACAAGAGATTATCATCATGTCCGATAGTCAAGCAGCCATCAAAGCGCTGAGTTCTTACGTAATCAGCTCAAAAATGGTATGGAGATGCCTAGAACAATTGAATGAGCTAGGCGAGAAAAATAGAGTTACTTTCACTTGGGTCCCGGGACATAACGGGGTACAGGGTAACGAGATTGCAGATAGTCTTGCAAGGAAAGGGGCTCAAACACCCTTTGTAGGACCTGAGCCGTTCTGCGGTATCAGCAGTAACATAATATTAGAAGAGATTAAAAAAGAATTGGGTATTAGAAGAACCGATAATTGGAACAATCTCTTGGGGCTGAGACAGGCCAAGATACTTATGGGTGAATATAACCAAAAAAGATCGGAAGCCTGCATCTGCCTGAGCAAGAACAGGCTACGTATTGTAACAGGGATCCTTACCGGGCACTGCCGACTAAAAGGACACCTAAGTAAACTGAGAGTAGTAGAGGATAATGAGTGCAGATTCTGTGAGGAGGAGGACGAAACCTCCATTCACATCCTAACTGAATGTGTAGCACTCCAGAATCCAAGGGCACTATATCTAGGAGGATATCAAATAGAAGAGGGAGACTTACCTAACTTGAAGCCACTTCAAATCCTACACTTCCTTGAGAAAATAGGATTGGAAGGGTCGCTATAGGCATTGAGACATTTCCTTAGTGCAGTGGCGACAGAAGGGGGCACAATAGATCTTTTAGGTCGCAGTGTATTAACACCCCATTATCAACATAACATAACATAACTGGTCATAAATCCAATTGCAGAGCAGGAACATAATTATTAATATGAATGTTAAGCACATAAAAAGAACTTGTATTTCGTAATAGGTAACAAATTAACAAAAATAACTAAGATAAAAAGTAGGATTTTATATCTGACTAATTGCAACAACTTAATATATCAAGTTCATTGACAATAGAATTTGTCACTGTACACATGGTAAAGAGCGGAGAATTTTCCAAAACATTTCTGCGATATGTATTTATATAAAAAGTATTCGGGTGTCTGGAAGAAATTCTGGGAATGCAAATATTATTCTAATAAGATTGGGCAGTCAATAATACTTTTAATAATTTTATAAGTTCCTACTACACTATAATAATCACGCCTTCTTTTGAGACTGAAAAAGTTATGCTTTTGTAGCAATTCAGAGTGAGATGTACCTATTAGAGGATAAATGCCATCAGTTTTCAGGCTTAGCAGTTTTAAAAATTATCTTTGAATTGCTTCTATTCGATCTATATAATTGTGGAATTTCCTGGGACGATTCAATCTTTAGATCGTAGACCAAGAAACGGGATAAAATAACTGGGTTCAAAACTGCTGGGTAGAAAAAAAATTTGCTCAAAGGTACAAATTCAAAACGAATTGTCTAATTGACA